>JAVJAQ010001051.1:0-251069 GCA_032362365.1 Zygogramma bicolorata
TGAAGGATTATAATTAAACCAATTAGACCCTTGAGTTGTAAAATCCGAGATGCACATCATAAATGTAAAAGGACCGGATTCAGGTAATTTTGTTTCTCAGAGAGGGATTGTAGAGGATTACAGCTTACACTTCTTGTTCATTTTAGTCTTTGTATTTCATTGGAAGTGTTCACTTGTGTTACGGCGTGCAATAATTTTATTTATTTGTTATTACAGACATTAATAGCAAAGATTTTATACCCCAACGTACAGAATAGGCAGTATGTGGCGTCCGTGGATAAAAAGTAATAGTGCTTCTTCCAGTGGTTCGTTAAAGAAGAATCACTTATCTTGTGACGCGAAAATCATTATAAAAATGTGTATAGTTCCTTACTTCAGCAAGGATATAACGCGGGTGCTGCAGCAAAAGTAACCAGTAATTTGACTAAGGTGCCTCTTACTTCAGTTAGACGAATTGTTGAAAATTTCCATGGAATCAAGAAAAAAGCGTAAAGATTCCGGTGTCACAAAAAGTCTAGACGACTGGGAAAAAGATTTGATAAGGCGAAAAATCTACACTATGTACGATGAGCAGCGTGTCCCTACAATCAAAAGTCTGAAACAGAGGCTCATCAATGACAAAACTCACATCAACTGTGGCCTCACTACTCTTTGGCGAGCTCTGTCTGCAATGGACTTTAAATATCGCAAAATTGACAAGAGACAAGTAATACTTAATGGAATCCACACGTTTAATAAACTCGCGTTCTGAATATATAACGTCAATAAGAAAATACCGGTCTGAAAATCGGCCAATACTCTACCTCGACGAGACGTGGTTTGACACGCATGACACCCCTTCCAAAGGATGGTCTGATAAGTGTAAAACAAAAGCACCATCAAATAAAGGGAAGAGAATCACAATATTACACGCAGGATCAGAAAATGGTTGGATCCCAAACGCTATGTGGCTTTCTGCCAAAAATATTAAGGACTCTTGTGTTGATTATCACGAAGATACGACAGCAGAGCTTTTTGAAGATAGGTTTAAAAATTGTCTGTTACCCAACATTCCGCCAAACAGCGTTATAGTAATGGACAACGCAAGCTATCATAGTCGACAAGTGCAAAAAAATTCTGGCTCAAAGAATACGAAATTGGAGATTCAAAACTTCATGGCTGCAAATGACATATATTTTGAGGAAAATTAAACAAAAAAAAAATTTACAAGTGCTGCAGTCATTTTCTTTAAAAAAAACGTATGGTTGTGATACAATTGCAGAAGAATTGGGACATACAGTGTTACGACTACCTCCCTACTACTGCGTGTTGAATCCCATAGAGCTTATGTGGCACCAACTTAAATCGAGCGTGCGCGGAAAAAATACTTCTCCGACTTTAAGTAGTAGTGTGGTAGAATTAATTAGGAACTGTATGAATGACATTCCTACCGAGAGTTGGAAAAGTTCTGTTAGTCATGTTATAAATGTTGAAAACTCGTACCTTTCTGTAAAATCAATTGAGCCAATTATAATTAATTTAGATGAGGATAGCGATAGCGACACTGAACTAAATATAGAATAGAATTGTAATATTTAAATAAATTACTTGTATATCTCCTACATTATGCAAAATTCAAATTTCTTAAGTTCGACCCTGTAGCATATTTGCATCTTTTACCAGATGGTTTTCTACACAATGGGATTAAATCGGGTAGTTTATTGCAGTTAATGAGCCAATACCATTACTGTGAAAAATATTATACCTAGAAACATGTTCAGTAATAAACGCAAATTATTTATCACCTCATTAGGGATGGAATAAAACCGCATTTGTACATTGTTCATATTCTCATTTCTCTTATCTATTGAAACTATATTATGTATGCTTCTTTCAGTGGTTGACAATAGCTTTTTGTACGGTGGAAAATTTATCAGATAACAGTATAATAAATGAGAATCTCTTATCTCAGTGTTTTCTCACACTTCCTTCTTCATTCGAATTCACAGTGACTGAAGGAACATTCACCGGTCCAAGAATAGTTCCTCCTCACCTCCATTCTTAGAGTGAAGGAAACGAGAACTCTAGTACTAAACTAGGTAGTTTTCAACAGACATGAGTTTACAAATCATCAATCTTCTGTCGTTAAGCGAGAAAGCAAATTGTGATTCTTGTTAATCCGAGATACACCGCAATGTTTGCTATTTTGAAGGCGATGATTTGCAATCTTGAATACACGGAAGCGGGAATCGATATAAAGAGATTGTAATATTACACAGAATTAAATTGAAACGAATAGAAGCATGCTACTGACTGTATATATCGTTTATCGTGGATATGATGTTCATTCCAAAAGCGGAAATTAACTCCTCTCATAGGCATTTTATTTTTCATTCAGAGCATTATGTTCGTTTTATCAAAATGCAAACAGCGGGCGCTGTCGTTTTTTCGCGTGCTCATTCAAGGGTAATAGTTGATTTAACAGCAGAATGCAGCGAAAAATGCCCTTGGTTATTTGAGTTGAAACAAATCGTAATCTGTAATAGAGTACGCGCCGCGTGGTTCTTCAATAAAAATTTAGTTGGAAGCCTTTTTACGTTAAAACATCGCCCAAAGTACAAAAATCATGAAGGTATACTGTTTCAAATGCTACTAGTTGGCCTGCACTGCCTACAGTTTGCCCGAATGTTTTGCGAAAAAATATAATGAAACCCAACTTTTCTCAGTATGCCCGTTACAAGTTTCTCTGTGGTATTGATGAAAATTTATGGGACATAAATTTTAGAATTATCGATGTGTTACAACAAAATAATTAAACATAAAATACCATGCATAGCGTAATTTTTTTCTGCAGATTATGTTTTTGTAACTACAAGTATTTTCTGTTTCAAAGGCAAGCTAGTGAAAAGTGGTCCAAAAAATCTGTCAATGCCGCCCTATATGTGTTTCTGGATTATTGTCGCCTATGAATACGGTGTATTTATGTTATTGTATTTCTTTTGCAAAATTTTATGATGAAACAAAAAAATCCAACCTCAGACGCAAAAATATCACAGTTTCCTGTACAATTCTTGCTAACATTGGCTTCACAAAACCTGTGATATTCTTATATCTCGGGTATCGGCCAGTTCAATTCAATCTTAGAAGCTGCCAAAGTATCTAAAGATCTGGAAGAAATTAAAGTGACTACGAGAAATGAAAGAACCACCTCAAGCGTGTTACCTTCTATCAAACATCAACAATAATCGAAATTCAACGTTCGAGGAATTATTTTTTGGTTATTCTTTTCCGAATCACAAAATAAAAATCAAAATTTTTATGAAAGAAGTAAAAATCAAAAAAAAATACCAACACTCTCTGTCTATGGATACGTGTATATCATTCAAAGACTTTTGATTTATTCACATAAAGGTAAAAAGAGTCCATCTAGAAATCACTTTCCATTGCTCAATTTTTTCACCAAGCATATGAAAAGTGAATTAAACAAATGGCATACAATGGAAAACCTGTGATATTTTTGTTGATATGGATTTTCATAGAGTATTGGCCAGTTCAGTTCAATCTCAAGTATCTATAGATCTGAAAAAAATTTAAGTTTTCACTAAAAATGGAGGAACCACCTCAAACCTGTTACCTTCTATCAAACGATGGAGCAGATGAAACTTGTTCTTGCGTTGAAATTTTCATTCGTAAGTAAAATGAGTTCGACAATCATCAAATTTGAACGGTCAAGAAATTATTTTATGGCTTTCTTTATTTCCGAATCACAATAATGAAATTACAGATTTTATGAAAGAGGTAAAGAATAAAAAAATTACAAACACTCTCTGTTGATAGGTACGTGAGGTAAATCATTCAAAGACTTTCGATTCATTCACAAAAAGGTAAAAAGAGTCCATCTAGAAATCACTTTTCATTGCTCAATTTGTTCACCAAACATATGAAAATTGAATTAAACAAATGGCATACATGGAAAACCTGTGATATTTTTGTTGATATGGAGTTTCATCGAGTATTGGCCAGTTCAGTTCAATCTTAGGAGCTATCAAAGTATCTATATAGATCTGGAAAAAATAAGAGTGATCATCGAAAAATGAAAGAATCACCTAAAGCAGATGACTTATTGTTGCATTGAAATTTGCATTCGTTAGTAAAATGAGTTTAACAATCATCGAATTTGAACGGTCAAGGAATAATTTTTTGGCTTTATTCATTACCGAATCACAAAAAAGAAATTACAATTTCTATAAAAGAAGTGAAGAATAAAAAAATTAGAAACACTCTCTGTTGACAGATACGTGTATATCATTCAAAGTCCATCTAAAACGACGGGACTGGGTTGCATAGACATCACTTTTTCTTGCTCAATTTGTATACCAAGTATATGAAAATTGAGTCAAGAAGATAGCACAGCAACTTGTCGAAATGCAAACATCTTACGGGCTCAAATTTTTGAACATGAAATTTTCTATATACTCACCGCCGTGTTACTTTTATTTTTGGCGTTGTACCTCCTGAGGATTCGAGACGTGACGGATATCTCTCCTTCTGATGGTGGCTGGAAAGACAGACAGAAATAAGCTTGCCTTCGGTGTTTACATTTTGGAATACCCACCTGATCACCCATTCCTGTTATGATCGGCGTGTTCCAATAGGCAGCAAGCCTTGCAACAGGCTCCAGTGCGAACAAACAGGCTGGACCGACGAAAGCTATCACGTCCGATAGGAAATGCATGTCTGCAGCTAAGCCTGGGGCTAACGAGCCACTACACGATGGATAACTGAAGAAACAAAAAAAAACGTAAATACTTTTCGAAATGCATTTTTTTTTAGTTATAGTCATGCCCATAACACTTTTTCAGGGGATCAGGAGAATTAGTCCGGGACGATGCTGCAATATTAAAACATCGACTAAATACAGAGAAAGTGGTTATTTTTGTATTTACTGCGTGAAATGAGTGTTTTTTCATTGGCACATGAGAGAGTTAATTCTCTCGAAGGAGGTGCCACGAAAACACGAATTTTATACACGAAATGCAAACAACATTTTTTGCACGACTGTAAATGTGAGTTTACATCCCCTGAAATATATTGAAAATAATAATTACGTCCAATACATCTTGATGTGTACTGTTTGAACGTCATTATTTTGTGATGGATCGATATTTGTTCCGTAGTTTTCTGGATATTGTAACCGACCACAATCTGAAAAAATAAGAATTAATATTTGAATCTATACAAGTGTAGAAGGGCAGATTTTCAATCTACCCCGGGAAGTTGCTGCGTCTATTGAAAAACAGTTCTTTCTGGATAGAACAAGTCCAATTAGTCAGCAACTTCTCGTATAACTCTAATTTTGCCGTTTTCAAAACTGATACGCAAATTCCTGTTCAAATCCAAATATCTCTTGTAGGCAATCTTAGTAATTGACATTTACCAAGATTGCCTATCGAAATAATATATGTAATAATTATTTTTTCTGTGACGGGAAAAATATTTGATATTTTATTTCTCTTAACAGGAAACAAAATATAACTTCATTCCTGGGGAAAAAAGTACTCACTTTTCTCCCAGATAATACTTGATTATTTTGAAAGTAACCTTAGCAATGCAGGTCTAATTGGCGACATAAAATACAACAGCCTAACAGTTTGAAAATTCACACTGATGATTTTATGACTTAGATATATTGTAATGATATGTTTCGTCGTTTTTCCAGTTTCCGAAAAAAAATATATTATATATGCGGGAAAAATATCAGATTTCAACTCTCGGATTTTTGTCTCCTCACACAACTTCGAACTAAAATCTAATACTTTTTCCCTTGCATAATAGTAATAATAATATTGTTCTAATATGTAGTGTAGAAAGCACGAAATTTATAACTAGTTAATTCAATATAATAAGCCAAAAAGAATTCCGCAAGATCCTTAAATATCCTTGTGTGGGAAAGAACAAAAACAATATAAATTGAAGTCAAAGGTTTGAAAAATGGCTTGTTCATAATTTAAAAATAATATAGTATACTGAATGAATCTATAGCAACACATATACACACTCATATATGCACAGATACATCATAAAAACACGAATAAATGAACGGCGAGATCTAGTTCGATGACAAAATATTGTGGGTTTTACATAAAATGGAGGTTTATTTACAAGTTACAAGTATATCCCTTGATTGTCATTGAGTAAATGGCTGATCTATCAGATTGTGTATAAAACTTCTGGGCAACGTTCTAACATATTTTTTGAATGACTCTTGAATTGATATCCCTTAGGATCAAGAAAGTAGATTTCCTGCCTAATTGTCTCGAAAGTACACGACCGATGCACAAAGAGTTTTTGTTTCTAGTTGCATAGAATGATCTTTTTTTTTTCAAAGTGGATTTGTTTTGTTGTTGAAGTAACTGAAGTATGTTGCAGCTAAGGAAAAACTACTACGTTGATTCCGAACATCGCGTTGAAAATGGCACGAAATAGGTAAACTGGGCCAGTTGTCCATTTAAAAAATTCCGAGTATTCTTTCTCTGAATGGAATCCAAAGAGTCTTTGTGTGTTTTGACCTAATCTCAAATATTGAGATCGATACTTTAAGCTCTCTCCGTTGAATATATATCATAGAAATGGAATCTGATGGGGGATAGTGCACTAAACCGGATTCCGGCTGCATATTAATCCCTTCCCGTCTTGAATTGATCCCACCATACACTAATGAAAAGTTACTAGGTACGTCCTTCGCCATTTCAATTAGTAATTTACTCGTATTCAGTCCGGCAAACGTGTGATTAGCATGCAGCCGCCTCTCTGAGCGTTGGAAACGACGAGGGATTCGGGCAATATCTGAATACCATGAATATACTGTTGCAATTTGTATACAGGTCATTTCTGAAATGCGTTCAGACAGTAGGTCCCACATAGCAATCAAAAGCATATTCATAACTCTAGCACATGCTGAGAATATGTTTCAACTCATATTCCCCAAATAATATCCCTAGTATATTCCCAGCATAAGTACTTTACTGCTATGAATGTTCTTTTCATCATATCTGTCTAGGAATATTGTAGCATATTCTAGGGATCTTGGGACACATTCCTGTAAATACTTCAAAGAATATTTGTTTTAGAAAATACATACATAACAATTCAACATTTACATTTTTGTGAACTAACCACTCAAATCAACCCCGTAACCTTACTTTTTAGAATCTATATTATATTCTATTACATTTTCAACTTGACATTCAGTACAAACTGGCTAGGTTGAAATCCCAACTGTTACTTCGTTAAAATCTTCCTGGCAGCACACTCAACACAGCATGCATGCATGCGTGGCAAGTGGCAAGCTAAGCTTCCATTTTCCAAACTCCTTGTTCTTTGTTCTTGTTGAAATTGAATGTTATCTACAATCAGTTTACTAGTTAAATTGTTTATTTTCAAAGAAGACATTTTATCAGTGTGTGTTCAGTGTTCTCTATTGTGGATTGTGCATATTCGATACCGATAGTGAAGTGTGAGGAAGTTATCGAAAAAAAAGTTAGGTTAGGGTAAGCTTTCTTTACGGCTCTTTTTATTCATAGAATAATATCTTGTATATCTATTTTAGATGCTGTTCAATGTAATAAGAGAACACAGAATGCCTGTGAAGATGAAATTATCCAAGAAATAAAGAGATGGTTAGCTAAAGCTAAAGAACGGGTTAAAAATGAATTAAAGAAAACTGAGATGAGGTGAGTTTTAAATTTTGGACCCTATACCTTACAGTTCCTAAGATAACTGCTGTTATTTTACTATAGGTATATTGTCAAATATTTTGACAAATATCACTTTGGATTGTTTTTTTTTTCAATGATACATTTAAGATAAGTAGTATAGTAAGATAATTGCAATGCAATTTCAGTAATATTCATTGGATTCAAGTCAGTGCTATAAGAACACATGTCTTTGATGGTATCAAAGCAAACATAGTTTTCTCGCATGGGCAAATTCTTATCATTTCAAGTGTATGTACCACTGTCCCAGTATACCTACATGTTTCAATGGAATATCTCATAAACCAGAAGTGATTTCCGATATTCACATTGCTCAAAGCGATATGTATAATGATCTATATTGATTATACAGAATTTTAAATTTTTATTTTTTCAAATATATGAAATATTCCATTGTAACATGTATACCGGGACACCCGGTATATTATTCTAATCCATTATATTTTTAGGTCCTAAAATCAGCAGCGTTCCCAGGACACCGAAATAGGATAAAAAACAATAACATGTGAATAAAAATTTCTTAGTTTTTTATAAATGTTTTAAAAGTATTTGATGTCTTTTGTTTGAAGATAATCAAAGCATTCATGCTTCAAAAAATGCCAAGAAACTAACTACTAGAACCTTCAAGGATAATGATGTTGCATCTTGGACATATCCAGTTTGCACATATAGGGTATATTGAGCATATATATAGCATATGCTATATTGGTGATATAGGTATATTCTGAGAATATTTGAATATATTCAGTGTATATACTTCAATCATATGCGTAGCATATACTACTTGTGGCCAAAAAAATATACCTAGCATATTCTCAGCATATAGTAACCATATTCTGAGTATATGCCAGGGATATAATCTCAATATTCTTATGCGTTTAGGAATATGTTTAGCACATACTTGGTATATTATTTTGCTATGTGGGGTATTAGTTTTACGAATGGCTTCTCTTTCGTGTCAACAATCATTATCACAGAGATAACAAACTGCATGTTGTGATAATGGCTTTTTCGCAATTCTGCTCATTTCTAACCTACTTTCAGTGTGGAAAGTGGGCAACAATTGTTCACTCAGAGAAAAATAGCTATTTGTAAAACAAGGGTGAAAAGTACCACTTTTCCTCCCGAGGATGAAGTTTACTGCCCGACGCATAGCAGAGGGCAGTAAAAGGAAGGAAAAGGCACTACCCCCATATTATACATAATATGATTTTTCCTCCTTCATCAAATAATAAGACAACTTCTGCGGAATCATAAACATAGCGTATTGCTATAGCTCTATCGTAATATTTGCCGTTCAACTTTTATCTTCTTCGTACATTTACTTATTAGAAATATCTCACCTTCCTTACTGATTTCTACCTTTTTGCAAAATACAGGGTGTTCTTATAATGAACGGTAAAATGTATACTTATATAATTGAATATAGTTTAAGTCGTCGATGCCGTAAGTTCCTAGGAAGGAAAAGTAGGACTTTGCTCCCTACAATGAGGCCAGGAAATGTATACTTTGGGTAGAGGTAGGCGGAAAAAGAATTTTCTCGATCTCTTTCTTTTTCATTTTATACGTCATTTTGCTCATCAAAATTCAGAAAGTGTTTAGATCCTCGAGAACGTACATACACGAACCAAGTTATTATAAGAAACAAGCCGACCACCATGATATGATAAACCACACAATATCCTATTACCAAACGCTGAGAAATGATATAGATATATTTTTTGCCTTTTTGTGATTATTTGTAAGTTTATTTCGTAAGTTTGTTATTTGAAAAAATAACGTTATTTAACATGTTAACCCCCTTAAAAGTGTCTGTCTACATTATTCATTGTGGAATTACCTCAATTTTACATTGAAGATTGTTGCCTTCTGAATTTCTGAATAAAACAAGTTTTTGGGCCCTAGCTTTTTTCTGGTACCTGTCCTCTATGCCTAGTACCTGGTGTCCCAAGGTAGGTTTAATCAACTCTTCAAATAAACTAAAATGCATCGCCTTAACACCATAATAAATATTTTAAAAGTCTTTCCTAATGTCATCTTCGCTTTCAAAGGACACATTTGGGTCGGTAGAAATAGAGAAATTATTCCATTATGATGTTTGAAAAATTCATCTTTGATATGATCTACAAACTGATATCTCATTTTGAAAATTGGATGTGAGTTTTCATCAGTTTTGGCTTTAATCGCACAATCCATCATTTCATTCTTTCGATGAATCTCGGTTAATCGCAAATCTGTGAGTTTTTTAAGTTTATCAACTATGGATAAAAACGAATCTTAAATCACCCCGTATATAAATGCACGAAGCACCAATTACTGCAATGAAAAACGTAGGGAGAATTCATTTTATGGTGAACTTTTAATCAAACTATAAATGACGCACCCTATACCTTCAGTTGTTTACAAATTTCTACAACTTGACCTGAGCATTTAAAGGAACAGCAGATGTAATCGTTTTGATGGTTTTCTGAATATTTTCAGTTCACTTCAAAAAACAAAAAGAAAGAGTTGTCAATTTAGGTACACTCCAGATTCCGCGAAAAACAACGATAATAACGGTCGCAGTCGCAGTGGTCACTGAAAGAAGACTGGATTTACTTTTTGCAATATTCAACAAAACGAAATGAGGCAATGATTATCTATTTTATAAATTATTAGGAATCTATTTGAACTGAATGAGCAAAATCCGGCTCGAAGGACCAAAATGTTATATTAAATAACTGGAAACCAAGAGGTCCAGTGTTATTACACCAAAATGCGACTTTATAGTGGACTGTATTCAATTTCGGGAGAGTTTCATGTTCTTACCTTGGATAGACAAACGGGTAACATGGACTCCCGGTGATGGAAATGGGTTTGTATCCTAGCCGGCCGGCTTGTATCCCAAATAACAGGAACCACTATGATAATTGTAACACTGGTGGTCCAGAAGACTTGAGATGGCACTGTATTCCGTACTAGGTGAGATTCAGTTTGTTTTTCAAAGAAAATGCGGGTAAACTATCGGAAGTGAAAAGTGGTAGCAATCACTTGTTGAATTGCGTACGTCTTGTCTCCTCATATATCACTCCGCGCTTGCGCACTGCCACGGTCCTGGTTTTAGGCGAACATGAAAAACTCTCTTATACGCGAAATTATTTCTGATACAGGGTGAGTCAATAATACGCAAGAATAAAAACTATAACTGATAATGATAATCGATGTGAATAATTAAAGTAAATTAAATATGAAAAAGTGAGAAGTGGACGGAACACATACTTTCCCATCTACCCAAAAGATACATTATATCAAAATTTTAATGTGAATAAAACACTTCATCAAACGTGCGTTACCATCTCTTGGACAACAATTGAAGGCAAAACATATCATAATTTGCAAAAAAAATCACGCGCTGCTTAATGGGTACTTCATGTATAACCCATTCCAACTTGAGCTAGTTTCATCGTGAGATTGACAAAAATTTAAAGGGCATATAGGAGCTCTGTGTTTGGCACGTGACTTTTTTGCAGGACGAATTTTGTGTGTTCAAACACCAGAAATTTGATGTGGAAAATTGTGAAGTTTAACACCAAAAAGGCCCTGTATCTCCGAAAATATAAGAGACCGCCGATAATTTCATTTACCTAGATTTTCTGTAGAGGAGACCGAATTACGTGAGTTCCATAAAATTCAAAAAAGTTGCTCAAAGCCACTGAAGTATTACCAGGCAGACTGAAAAATTAGTCGAAAAAAATCAATCACTGCCGCCCGATCTAGTACAGTCTTCAATCCACTTTCCAGATATGAACTTATATGAAACCTTTTATTGGTTTATCCGCCACGTCCCACGTCATATCTCTCTCTCTCTCTTGTTATCGTGTCACAAATATTTGAGCACATTTAATTCTTGAACAGCTACAGGCTACAGGGCATTGTTACTAATAGATAGATAGAACCAGAAAATTGTCTAGTCATTGTATTACTGTCTTTTCTTCAAAAATCAAATGATTAAGGAGTGGAAATGAAAGAATTATTCTAGAAATCTCAATAAAGCTGCCGAATCGTTTCTCGTGTCGTATAAGTTGTATTTATAGGGGATATAGCTCAGTGGTAGAGCATTCGACTGCAGATCGAGAGGTCCCCGGTTCAAACCCGGGTGTCCCCTAACTTTTTTTTTTGTGATAATGAATCAAAACCATGCTGTGATTCTTATTTTTTTATTAATTATCGTACTTGATAAGATTTGTGCTGTTTTCACAGATCTATAATATTTTTGTGTGTTTAATTAATTTCTTCAAGATGTTGGTTGCAGCGATGATTGATAAATAATATTATTGTTTTTGATGCTCTCATTTATCGTATTTACCATTATTTCAATTTTTGAGTATTTCACACATTTGTTGGTCGAAGTCTTGAAACTTGGAATTTATGAATAATTCTACAGTGTACCCACATAGCTGACCTCAAATGGGTCTTTTTTCGAGGGATTATAAGAACCAAGACATAGCAAAGGGTGTTATTTCCACTATTTACAATAACTTCCCTCCATAGTCCAGGTCAACGATAAATTTCAGTTCATTAGGAAGAGTGCTGTAGTGCAGGCTATAATGGCGCTGTGAAAACACTCCCTCGAAAACTTTTATTCCATGAATTCAAATTTTTGTTATTGTATCCTTTTACTGGGCATGAAACAACAATTGTCACCAATGCTGGAACTTGGAAATGCAATCAGCGAATAACACAAACAATAACAATAACAGCAGGAAACGGAATTTTCTCCTTGACATTATTTTATATTTTATTCTATTTAATTTATTTTCCCTTTTTTTTTATTCATTTATTCTTTTTATTGTTATAATTTTTATTTTTACTTGTGATTTTATATTATACACAAATATGATTTCTACCACAGTAAAAATTGAGCAAGATGAACTTTGTTTTTATCTCGCCTTATATTGACCAGTTGAACTTAGTACATGTGTATTGAATGTTTTGTACTAACCATCGGAATTTGATATAGATGATTGATTATTCAGGGCCAGTTTTTCAATACAAGGATAAATGAGTTATCTGTCAGATAGATGGAAGGAGAGAGGAGGTGCGCGTGGATAATATTTGGCAGTGACAAGGAAAAAAACTGATGGTTATTTTAATCTGACAGATATCTCGTATTGGAAAACCGGCCCTAAGTCCACAAATAGTCAACAGCATTTGATATCCGTTATGAAACACCATTTAAAACAACACTCAAATTGATAAGTAAACAAACAGAAAACAACCAATAACTGAAAGCAACGGCAGATAAACGACAAATTATGACGACCGGGTATAGTTGGTTGGCAAAAAGGCGAGCGGTCGTTCAGATGTTAAATACCCAGTCGGACATGATTAATTTTGGTTCGTGAATTCTTGGTGGAAATAATAACAATTGGCGGAATTTTCAACAGTTTTTTATTTGTTTAGAATAAGCGGCATCTCGGACATTCAGTCATACAACAAATATAGCAGGGAATACATAAGGCCAAATTCGCTGATTCCGTAATACAAAATACGTCGACAAGTCAATAGAACTCACATAATTTCGTTCATTACAAATCGTACACGGTACTTAAATAACGAAATTATCTCTTCAGTTTTTATAGCTAGACATACAGATCATATTATTGAGTAGTTGTCTCTGGAGCGTTTTAAATTAATGTTTAGCACTTTTGGCGTCTGATTTATTACTGCACTGAGTTGTTTAGTTACCGTCTTTACTGTACTTTTAGGTATATACTACATCACTCAGTTGAACAATAAAATTTTGGTACGAGCCACTAGATTCTAGACTAGTGTACTCAAGACTACTGTACTGATCTTGACTTGACTGAACTTGACTGAATGATGAATTTGCAATTCGCCAATGTTTTTATATCCCCCATCGAACAAAGAAAGATTCCTTTGAGTTGCGAATTCCGCAAGCTTTAGAAAGTAGCTTGAACATCTGCCCCATTAGATTTTATGGGTTTCAAAACATTGCATAAATAAGTCGTAAAAATTGCGACATTATTTGCCACGAGTTTCGGTATCGAGGCCACACGTGTTAATTACCTCCCCACTATAAACTCGAAGTTGCAAGCTTTGGTTTCGGTCCATTTCTTGGGTGCTGATCTGAAGGTAAGGGTCGGAAATTCAAATACTCTGTATAATTCTATAATACAAACTTCATTGAATATTTCAAGCAGTTGTTGAAATTTTCATTTAGAATTAATTATACGAGCGTTTCGGAAATTCTTCAAAAGTGTTAATACTTTATTATGATTTTGACAATATCTCCTTGCTTAACAACCAATCAGTCTATTTCAAATTTTGAAATTCAGCCAATAGAATCCGAATTACAGTGAAAATATAGCTTGTCGCTGTATTTTCACGGTGATAAACCTGCTTAGTTTTTGTTTTACTAGCTGTCAAGTGAAAATAACGATTTAAATTATAAACGTCAAATCTATGTGTTTTGATTAGTTATATTTCTTAATCAATATGAGCGATCGTTGGGGACAAATGGCGATTGGTATCATAGATGAAGCAGTGGAAAAGAGTATTCCCTTGAATACGGCCAGAAATAAAGAATCAATTACCAGGCAATTCAACAATTTTTGCTCAAACAGGGGTTATATTGTCGTCCTAAATATAATTCGTGGTATGATTAATAACCTATAATTTTTTGGAATATCAATTCATTGGCAATCCCAATGCAAGAAAATACAACTCGTCCTGCGGACTCGTTGTATTTTCAGCTTTGGGATTGCAATCCATTAATATTCCAAAAAATTATCGGTAATAATCATACCACTTATTATATTACCCCTGACAATATAAACAAAATTTTCCTTTTTGTTCCACTTGAGTAAATATATAGTTAAATTCAAAGGTTTAACATGAACGGATTTTGAAACAAAACCTTATTAGAAAGCTTTTCCTTGAATGAAAACTTTTATGGATTCGTGTTTTTTTTGTGAATTTATTTCTTTTGTTGACGGTGGCACCACAAAATTACTAATAAAACTGTGGTTTGAACTGGAAACGACCAATAGCTGCTTGAAAGGAACAGTAAAATTATGGAAAACTTCGAGCGAAATTCGAATATATTGGAATGCAAATGTCAAAAGCTGTCAGAATTCGATTCTTGCACCATCTACTGGAAATCGGAGTAAATTCCGTGGATATGATCGATCGAGTCTAGAGTTTTTGACGAAACAATATCGAATCGGAGATCGCACCAGGAATATATACATCTTGGATATGATTTCATATCCACACAAGGTAGAATATAAATACTTGGTTACCTGGGACAACCTTGTAGAAATGTCATAATTCTGATCTGTCTACCTAATTTTAAAAATTTTCAAAGAAAATATTTTGAAAAATCAATGATTTTATCGAATAACCTTTGATTTTTTGTGTGTAATAGTAGGACTAACACCTACTTTTCACACCAATATTCAACTGAAATTATACTGTCTAAATGGTTTAGTTGGTTAAGGCGTTCGCCCTCTGAGACGATCCACTTTCTAGTCGTTGGTTCGAGGCCACCAACGATTTTTTGTAACTTTTTTCAACGACTGAACTTTTCAGGAACTTACTCGCCTACACAGCATCGTGCTCAAACTTCGTCCTCGTGTGATATGTCGAGCATATACACTTTTGTTTGTTTTAATCGTTCAACTACTTACTGTGGAGTTGGTATTCCGACTTGTTTGAAGTGGAAATTTCAAGATAGTCGGAATTCTGGGATAAAATTCGGAATTCCGAGATTCAACTCCAAAGTCATAATTCCGAGATGAGAAATTATGGAAAAATTCATTTAAAAAAGCTATGTGTTCCACACAATAGACGCTTACTCTAATTCAGAACGAACCAAGAGATGCACTACAGAATTGATTATCATCGAAAGAAAACCCCTCTTTGACCTCCTGCTCTCATTTCGTTGATGCTGACGCCGTGCTTCGCGCAAGATGTTGCTTTTTGATTATTCAATAAGACGGAGTGAACGCATTCGAACGGAACTCACAAACGAATGCACTGGAGATTTGGGATACGATTCCAGTTCTTTTTCGATTCCCATCTTTCTTTTTCTACCGAATTTGCATGTGGATATTTCTCATCTGGGGATTATTTTTTTGGGTTGGGTATATTTCTTTGAGAGATATCGCGATCGACAGATATTTTTTTCGCATATTATCTCCGGACTTGTTGAACGGAATGCTGGATGGATAGTTGATGAATGAACTATGGAATTATATTTGAAACAACACTGAAGGATCACTGTCTCATGTGATGGCAATTTGGAATATCAAACTTGCTGTGCAAAAAGTTTTGGGCGTAATTCTTTGGTATTGAAATATTTCAATTTTTCCAAATGTTTTTGAGAATAATGCTCGAAGTCGAGGAAAACCCGCCTGCAACGTCATTCTTGTGTTTGATGTCGTACAGCTTCGAAGACGGTCTCGCTGTCTCGTGCTCCAGCTCCAAACTGTCGTTGTGAAGTAGCAACTGCAACTTGGGAGGCAACATAGCGTACGGCAGATCGTCCACATCTGACACATCTTCCCTATTGTAGAAGATTATGTACGGTGTATCAGACGGCGAAAAGCGACTTAGGTCATCTTGCGTCGCCTTGGAGACCAAGGAGTCGTTAAACTTGTACCATCCCTTCTTCTCCCTCGCCAGCGTGTAGTAGTGACCGGAATCCAAGCTTGAGCCGCAGTGTACCACCGCAGAGTACAGTTCGTAATTGTTCAGGAAGAGGTGCTCGTCCCACGAGACGTTCTGCAAGAGCTTGATGTGTTGGTGAGACACCGGATCGTACCTAAAGTGCTTCAAGGTAAGTATCAGCCTTGCGGGTGCTTCGACGATGTTCGTTAACCTCTCGCCGTCCGTCAATCGGCTGCAGAAGTCACAACGGTATTGGTTGTCACCAACCAACTTCTCGGGCTGTAGGTAGTAATCCAGGAGCGTTTGCACAGTTTGATTATCCGAGTGGTTGGTGAAAGACAGCTGCAGCTCTCTGAAATTGTCGCATCTCTCGCTTTTGGTGCCGCATTCTACGCATCGTGATAAAGTTAAAGTCTTGCCCACAAAAGATTGCTGCACCAAGGTTGACATTACTGAAGAGGCCGCTTCACCTTCGGCACCTTCCGGGTTCATTTGCTTGGGCGTCGACCCCTCTCTCGCCCCTCCGTACTTTCTCTCCTCTTCGTGCAAATGCTCCAGCAAGATGCACAAAAACTCGGAGCTGTCGTGCTGTTGGCCCTGCACGAAATTTCGCGGCTTCGCTTCGCGCAGTACATCGGTAGGCGCGAAGAACTTCCTCGTCGAGAACTGAAGCAAGGCGAATAACTCCTGCAGCCTATCAAACAAATGTGATCGTCCAATTTCGCGTTGCAACACCTCGTTGCGGAACAATTTAGTCATGAAGAGCGCTTGGAGTACGCTGTTCAGGTAGCACGTGTTGCCTAAATTTGAGAGTCCGACCTTGTCGTCGCGTGATCTGCCACCGAAAGATGAATCGTCTGCAGAGCCCTTCCAAGACAAACACTGGATAGCACAGTCATAACGAATATTTCCAATATTGTGAGTTGCTCGATTATTTGCATTTTTGGCCTGAATCGGTGGAACATATGATTTTGAATTTTCAAATAGAGATTGGACAACTCTTGACGAAATATTTTTCTCTCCAGGGGCGAAAATGAAAGATGAAGAAGCACTATTCGAGAAAAATTTCAGTTCATCAGAATCCAAAGCCATTCGACGAATTACTCTAATAATATCGATAATACTCTTGAGAAGCTCTGAAGTACATTTCGTCTTTGATCACTCTTGTACGGGTAAAATGAACCCAATCAACATGCTTTTCAAATTCTCTTATATATGATCTATATCAATACATTATTATCAATTATTCAGAATCCAAGAACCTCTGAGTTGATATCAATTGAAATATTAGGTGCCCCAAAAAATAGCCCATGGAACGAACTTATTTTCGAATCATCTTCTGAACAATTCGTTTTGGCTAGTCTTAATTACCTAGACAGTATGGCTGACACCTGTCAAAAAGAAATATAGCCAATTGCATGAGCAGGATTTTATTCTCTGAGAACCCTGCACTGGTGCCGATCGGATATAATCCAACGCCCTGCGTGATATCAGCCAGGGAAGTAGGATGTTTTCTGACAGGTGTCAGGTGTAGGTAGTTGTGGCTGGCCTGAACGAATTGTTCGAAGAAAATTTGATTTATCGCCAGTCTCCAAGTACGTTCACTGACTATGTCGAATGTTTGCACTTATTTTCACAAACGCAAACGACCTTTGCCGAACTTTTTCAGCTCGACCAAGCCGCACCATAGCAAATTCAGCAAAAATTTACTGTGAAAGCTTACTTTTTACCACTGATTGTGAGGTTTATAGGTCAACATTTTAAAAAGTGCATGCAAAGTTGAGTAGGTATCTGACACCAAATCATAGTTTTCTGTACGATTCTCGCCAACAGTAGGTTTACAAAATCGCGACTCAGACAGGATAACATTTTATCGAGCATTATAAAATTTTATCCAATGGATAAAACGTAACCTTTTCGGTCAGATATTTTTCTTCTATACTATAACTATTTTTCAATTATATTTCGAAACAATACAATGTTGTCATCGCACTAGGTAACTTCATAGAACTGAACTGATTACGAATTATTCATTTGTAAATGCAGGACTTCAGAGATTTTTAGTCGAGAAAACGTTTTTTTTTATATATGCAGATTCACACGAAAGAGAAGCCCTGTAGTGTTCAAAGAACAACGCGTGAATCAAGGGACAGACGATACAGATTAACATTCACTTTGAATTTTTGAAGTTTGTACGCCTCAGTAAAAACTTTTCTCGGCACGGAGTTCCAAAGCTCAGCTGTTCTATTGAAAAAAGATCTCTGAGCAAGAGGGGTTCGACAGGTCTCCAAGTTCACAACAAAGGAGTGGGAATTCTGTACTCGTCGAGTCATCTGTGTAGATATTGCCAAGGGTGGAACGATTGATAACAATTCGGAAGAGCATCGACCGTGAAAGTATCTATAAAAGAGAGACAAGTCTCCTACCCTTCTACGATGCTCCAACAAAGTGAGCGAGTCTGTGAGCGAAGAATCACCAACAAGACGGATTGCCTTTCTCTGAACAGAATCGAGAAGCCTCAATGAATATTTTGGTGCCGAATTTCACATATGAGAACTATATTCCAAGACAGGTCGCATCTGAGCCTTGTAGATCATTAGAAGTAGACGAGAAGTGAAGTATTTCTTCGCACGAAATAGAAATCCAAGTTTCTGGGAAGCACCTTTAGCGATCGATCTCACATGGTTTGCCCATGAGAGATTATTACTGATCGTAATTCCTAGCATCGATATACTTGACTTTGTAGGAACAGTTACCCCTGACATCTGAATACTAGATGATGATAGATAGGCTTTCCTTGAGAAGAGGCATGCCTGGGTTTTCCTAGCACTAAATTCCACCAAGTTCATGTTACCCCATTCTATTATTTTTACCAAGTCACCGTTAATTTGGTAGTAGACTCGTTTGAATGAAGCTACTCACGGAAGTTTCAAATATGTGGTGATCGTTCTTTTTTTAAAAAAGTGAGCTTGGTAATACCATTTCAGTTCAAGTTACCCCTCTCCGAATTTGGCTATTTTGTATGATTCATATTATAATAACGTATATTGAGCATCTGAATTTAGTTCTTTGTCATGCAGATGGACAATTTGCATATCAAAGATATGACTCATTAGCATTCTAATGAGTATAATATATTCAAGTAATTATAATTAATCAAATATTGATTTGTTTGGTGTCTGGTGCCACAACTGGCCACATGTAGAGTGAATTGTTTTCATCAGAAATTCAGTTTTGCACCGCTATATAGGCTATATACTCAAACGCAGAAAACATGCCGGGGAACAAGAACTGCTAGTGGTAAGACGTATCATGACAAATCATATGTTACAGATTTGGTGTAATCTCTTCAAAGGAATAAATAACATTTAATTTTTCCATTCTGTTATCTGACCACTGTACGATTCTCTTCTCTTCTCTTCTAGCTAAAAATGATCCCTTGAAATATTTGTAATTTTTCGAAAGACACTCAGTATATAACAGACATTATTCGAGAAAGCTGAGAATTGATGGAGTTGTTTTTTTAACAGAAATCGTTCGTCGAGCTTGTGAACGAGGATTGTTGACGCTTCTTACCAGGGTAGAATTAGAGCTGACATGAATATTAAAGCAAGGTCATCATTTCATTCCACTACGACGGATAACGTAGATTATACAGAAAGAAGGGTCGCGAAGACTTGTGAATGGTTGAGAATTATGTTGATCGACGTATTCAACATAATTCTATCCATACATCAAAAATGAAATGAACCGGTGGCATTTTTTTAGTTAGTGAGCAAAAAAAACGGCTCTTCATCTCCTCAGACACACCAGAGAAAATATCTCAATAGACATCCTCATTTTCATTCATGTTTGAATCTCATGATCAGTGTACTGAAATAATTTTATTGAATATTTTCCTCATATATAAAATGTCCCATAAGAGCAATGCAATTATCGAAAACTTACAGCGGTAATTGCATTGTATCAAGTCACCATAACAACACATTTGAAACCGTATCGCTAGATTTCAGTAAACAACACAAATAAATGTCAGATAGACTTCAGAAATAGAAAAACATTTCGCGTATTGGTGAGTGCTCCATACAATCTATAGAGGAAAGTATAAATGAACAAAAATAACATTTCCTTGAAAATTTCTTTATTCGTTCAATTATAACCGATAAACTTTCTTATCTGTGGTTCGATTTTTTGCAAATGTGTTTTGTTCCAGATATATTCGCTGCTGAGGTCAATGAGCATGTGCCATCAATCTGTAATTTTGTTCGTGAATGTTTCCTTCAGGCATTGTCGTTGATGTACTTAACAATTGATTGAGTTGGGTTAGATGACTAGAATAATTTTGTATGATTTATTTCGGGATTAAAGATTGGTCAGGTTAGGTTAGGTGTCTATAATCATTTCTACAAATATTATCATCTTACCTTACCCTGTGAAGTTGGATATATTAATGAGTTGAATTCGGTTTGCTAGGTTAGGTACGATTACTGCACTTCTGCATGATTTATCTGTTTATGGGAAAATGAATCAGATTTCCATTGTAGTAACTTTCAAGAAGAGTCTACAAGTACTATATATAACTCTGTCGTAATGATTTGGAGAAGGAAAATCCGACAAGTGTCCCTCGCAACCTCACTCCATTCGTAGTGAATATCACCTGCTACAATGTTATAATGATTGGTTCATTAACATAGAATTTTTTCCAAATCTTGATATAAAATTTTTTTCTGGAGCATAAGAAACATAATTGCTATTAATGCTATAATATAGCATACCCATATATGTTATAAATATATATAATCATGTATAAGTATTTTTTAATATGAATTTTCATCAGGTATAGACCGGTTTTATTTTATTGAAATTTTATATCATTTTATATATCTCCAAGATTTTTCTAATTCTGGTAGAAAATTTTCATTCATCATTTTCGAATGGTTCATCATATCGCTTTCCAGTTTGACTCATTCTTCAAGTTGAACTCTGACTCGCATTATCTAGGTGGAAAACTATTTAATAATGATTGAAAACAGTTCATATTTACCAAATTATATGGAAAAGATAAGTCTTAAATGCTGTATTATAGTTATCCAGAAATCTCATGAAAATTTATGTATGATTGATGCTTATTCAAACTGTATGTTGTTAGAAGAATGAACTGAGGTTGTCCGTTTCTGGATAGAAAAAGAACGAAGATCTCCAACAGTTTGGTTTCGTTTTTGTGTTGAGTAATGCCTTCAATTGAAGGATACTCTCTACACATAAGTTTCCAAGGGTATTGGTGATCCACCTGAGACGATTTTCTTCAACAGGACAGTTCAGAGTTTCCAAATACCGGCAGTACTAGTACATATATGGTGACCATTACAAAACTCATAACACTATTCAGAAAACATAGTACAAATAAAACGATGGCCTGTTGTAACAAAATTTGTCAAAATATATAGCGTATGTTCTTCTCTTTGAAGACCAATACATTTACCACTGTATATCAATTAGTTGGAATCGACAGGATTTTTGATTTTCACAGAAATGTAGCCAGTATACTGAGACGGCAATTTGACTCCTTCTCTTTCCAAATAGTGATATTTATTAGAACAAAAAAGTGGAGAGACAGTTGAAGTGCAATGAATTGATGAGTGCAGAATTGAAAGATGCATTAAATTTTGCCCTGAAACATACAGATTCGTATTTGAAAAAAAAATAGCTTTGGGTGGCACTAAGCAAACGGAACGTATTATTGAAAATATAATCAGTCCATGATGTATCTTTCATGGAGCTTGATCAAATACCTCTTCAAACTTTGTTTATATTTTGTATAATAGATACCATAGCATAACAATCAACGATTTAATCGTTTTTAGAGATATTCAAAAATTGCCCAAGATAGCTCGTACTTTTCGACATAAATTCATTGTATTATAGAATATACTTTTGTCCAATAAAAACATTATATTTCCTACCGTAACCGATATAGCAATAATGTGGAATCAAATTTTTGCCACCCGGTATGGGATAGATTGTGATATTTCTCATATTGTAACAATGAAATAATCTAAACCAAATGAATGTCCTGAAAGGTGAGTTATTTCTAACTCACAAGTATAGGAATCCACTTGAAAAATACTTGGTTTTGTTTTTTTTCTAATAGCGGAATGTACATACTTTTCGCAACTGAGTTGATTTTAGGACGGATTATAAAAAGTAATGCGTTTCGACATTAGAAAAAAGGATACACACACATAGTAATTGTGTCTTGGAGGCACTTCTGAATCTTGAGTGTGATTAACACCGGGAGAGAATATTTTTGTTGAAATAAGGTTAAGGAATTAACTCATATCTTTCGCAATATTAAATAAATATCGACCCTTAAAATCATATCAGAAGTAGGTAACCACAAAAGTGTACCTCGCTATATTTCTAGGAATTAACAGCTGCAGTTCTGGTTCAAAGATGAGAACATTTCCTTCCAGTTTAGGGCCATAACGGGTCTAATGAGTGGAGGAAATAGCCTAGGGGCTATGAAATAGAAGCGGTCGGTAGCGTTTATTAGTTTTTTGTTTTCTTAACTCACTCATAACATAAAGTTTGTATATTCTGAGGATAATTTGGAGATTTTCTGCTCTAGATGAACCCCAATCGTGTTTTTGAATACTTGATAATGGCGATGATCATTTAAAAATATGAAATCAAAGTGTAGGTGTTCTCTGAAATGTGGGCCACTTTAGTTCACTACTTCATCGGAAATCAAGTACGAATCACCGTATATTTTCCAAAAATCTGATTGCCATATGAGAGGTGCAATAAGCAATCAGGATTGTCAAAAGATTAATTGAAAAAATCAACAGATAATTTAACTATATAACATACGGCTTCAACCCAAAGGAAATATACGAAATTTCAATCAAGGACGAGAACAAATTCTAAAAATAGATTTCCGCTAACATTATCAGATTATCGCAGACAGTAATAGTAACTGTCTGCTAATTGTCCTATGAAGAGGTTTTCATAATATATATATATATATATATATATATATATATATATATATATATATATATATATATATATATATATTCGTTCAAATTGAAAACTTATTATTTTTGTAGAGAGTAAGGGAGCTTTGAGGAACCGTTTATAGTTTATGGGACCTCTAAGAATAGTAGCGTATTACAATTTCAGTAGTTATCTATGTACTAAGGATATAAAGTAGTTGTTTATGTCATGAGGACGACCCTCTCTGGTTCGAGAGTTTGTAAGTCGCACAGGGGCGAATACAAATTTATATAGCCGTGGTGCATACATACCTTCAATCTTCATCTTCGATAGACTATTTTTTTAAATGATGAATTCACTTAGATCTCAATTAGATATCACATAGTTGCTAAGGAAACACTGTAAATCATGGAATGTTGAAATGCAGGACAGTTTTGTTATTGAGTGAACTTTAGGATCGAGCGGGCTGCAAAGTAGACGTCATGCTGCAGGACTATAACGTAGTTGGTTACTTATAAATAAAATGAGCTACTATAACTTGAAAATTGTTTTCGTCGACCACTACAAAAAAATGAATGAAAAGTCGATCTTTGAAGGCAACCAGGCGACACCAAATACTAATGGACATTGGATTATATCTAAGGTTCACCTCCAATCTCGAATTATATTGAGGAGAATGAATATCTGCATTTCTTGCTAATAATTTCCTCAACTCCGACAAAATATATACTGATCAATTTCACAACTTCCCTTCCCTCATAACTGTTCAAACAATATGGTAAATATTGTAATTTCCTACCTGCCTGGCCCAACCCTGATAATCTACTTATATAAAAGCCCTTTCAGCTTTCACCCACTATCGGAATGAATGGATTGTTTACTATTGAGATGATACCTGGTAAAGTTCAAGAAGGGTTCTAGGTTATCTGGTATCTATTATTTCATTTTAACTTGATCACAGGTGCATTATGTAATCAAATGTATGATTCAATTTATTAAGAAGTTTATTATCATTATCATCGGTGAATGTTGATCCCAGTTCGCATAACTTTTGGCAGAAAAGTACTTTTCGTTAAGTAACCCATTCACTTTGAAGTACTGTCTGTGTGAAGCTATGTAATATGAATGAAACTGAGCTTGAAGAAAACTTGAGACTTGACTGTTGAAAACCTGTATTTTGCCAAAAATTACCTCCGATTACCGCTCATAGCGAGTCTTTCCTGTTGCATGGAAAGTTATTACTATTATTTGTTACTTAATGTGGGGCTCTTGTTGAGGATCTCGTAAGCAAAAATAAAAAGTTTGTGAAATTGGGATGAAAGTGCCTTTCTAGCTCTTTCGATTCCGAAGATGAACGAAATGAATCGAAAAGTCAAAAGTTTTTTTGGCTGTTTCTCCTTCGAATGTATATTGGAAATACGCTGAAAATTTGTCTAGCTAGACACTTTCGATGTGCTATCAGAAAAAGCTGGTATACCGTGTCGTTCGATGCAGGATTTCGTCATTTTTTTTAAACAAGGATCAGAGTTTACTTTGTTGTAATGCTTACCCCCGAATGGATTTGAAATAGGTGATGCAGTGCAATGTGCTGCCCTTTGAATTTTGTAGTTTTCATAGGGAGCTATCGACATACAAAAATATCTTAACAAAATTTTAATACATTTTGTATTAAACATGTAATAAAGAGAATGAAGAATTCCTTGACTTTATGAGAAATTTTGAATGTCGAATGATTGTTCAATAGTTATTTATGGTACTAGTGTCTATGTTGAAAAAGAGTCACGTGAGAAAGATTTATATAAAATATATAAATTAGGAACTTAGGAAACATAACACAACAACAAGTGGCATACAAATGTTTATCCAACAAGTGGAAAATATCGTTTTTATTATGAGATAATAATAAGTTTTGTGATCAAATCAAAGCTATTTGTGTCACAGTTACATTTAAATGTCAGAATAACTTGACAGTGACTTCTTTACATTTTGGTCAAAGTAGGTTTTTTGTTTGGTTGCCACAGGCATGATACATTGTTAGGCAATTTTTCAATGAATGTTGACGCTTGTTATTTCTCGCTGAAGCAGGCGGTAGCAGAAGGACACCTAGAATAATCGGTGCATAACAGAATACAGCGTCAGCGTTAAGATGCCTAGGAAACCTTGGTGTATCTACTTATACCTGAATAATTTTGGGATAAACTTGGCGAAAACCGATTGCTTGATTTCTGAGATCGCAAAAGCTTCAGATCGCTATTGTAGATGGCGATCAGTCATATACCATATGAAGCTTAATTTTCAGTAGAGAGAAATGTGCAACCAAATATTCTACTACTGTTTATTATTTGCCTACTGAGATTCTGACAGCAATGACAGCCAATCAAATGCGTTTCAGAAAACGTGCATGTAACGTGGAAACCTACCGTTAACAACCTGTCAATACTGTCACCTGTTACCTCTACAAGTTTTTGTTTTATGTCAGTTTGTAAGACAAGACTCTGATTCCGAGAAAATATACTTCACCCATTCACCTGAGAATGTACGACAAAATTCATGCTAATGTATTGAGGCCCGGTCTTTTCACCTCCAGATATCCTACAGATAAACTAACTGACGGTTAGAATGTTCTTTTGTTTATCGTTAAGTGATAACAAAAGCATATTCTAACATTCAGTCAATCTATCCTTAGGATATCTGGAGGTGAAAAGACCGGGCCTGAAAGTGATAGACTGTCTTGGAATAAGGGATACACACATCAGTTATGCAACGGTTCAAAATACGTATCACATCGATATTTCCTTTATTTGAACAAAACTTTGTTTTCAATATCTCATTGATAAGAGCTACAGATGTTTCCTCCTCGATATGAGACTTTCGCTCAAGCTGAAACGAATAAAATTAGCTACAACGCTACATTCATGTTATCATTTTGAGGCGATTTGTCTTGTACTTACCCTAGGTACTGAATAAAGAAGAATATTTGGATCCCCAGATTTTGACTGACCACACAGAATACGAAATCTTCTACACATCGTGAAAAAGTACTTGTGATAACTTCAAAACTTATTCTACTTATATAGACTTTTGAACACTGTTGAGTGCGAAGAAATAATTTCAGTTTTCATTGACAACAATAAACCTCAAAGTTACGTCAATCTGATAAAACCGACATTTGACAGATTTTCGAAAATGCTCATATAACGCCCCCTATACAAAAATTAGAAAGCTTTTGTAATCGTCGATTGTTTTTCGCCAAGAAATTCTAAACAATATCGAATCACTAGATACACCAGGGTTTCCTAGGCATCTTAGTCAGCGTCTTCCAGCATTATCAGCAGCTGTACAGAAATGGAAGCGTCTAGTTCCAATGAGCCGACGAATTCAACAATAACTTCAAATTCAAATGCACCGTTTGCATTTTCCTTCAATTTCAATATCAATGTGAATTCTGTTTGTAATAGTAATAAATAAATAGAACACTACTTTAAATATGAACGTGTGTTATAATCCATAACTCACTAGTGATAAACACACTAGTGTGATATTTGATAGTTTACTTGTCTAAAATGACATCAAAAATGACAGTTATAACTGTCATGTGTTGGATAAACAATATAATCATTCAACTTATATAACTGTGAGCGATTCATCAAATTTGCATTATTTGATTATTACATTTGATTACATTAACAATACTACTCAACAATAAATTATCAATTACATTAATTGAAAAATCGACGTTAAAAATAATTGTAAGGGATTATCCATCAACAATAAAATATTTACTCATTTATCTTTTATTCCATTATCTACTACATTCAGCAGGTCCACAAGCCCAATTTCAGGTGTGAGATTTTGTAATAGGTAATAGTACCAGAACAAGAAAGTAGCAGAAGAGGTTGTTGATCGGAGAAGTTTTCATTTTTTCTTCATGGATTAATTATAAAAATTTGAGTGAAATGAAACAAAAATGTGAAAGGATAATTATTGAAGTATCTCTAGGAATGAAAAAGTGTGAGACTTTGAAGTTGCGCTTGAAAGAATAATTTCATTATACGCGGCACTCCACTGTGTGACGTCACGTTACATGAACGAAGCGACTGGTATTTGTTATATATTTGCAACTAAATAGTTTTCAAGAACTTTATTTCAGGTAGAAAAAACCTTTACATCAATCTGACAAGCACAAAAAATCAATAATCATTTTCACATGGCAACTGATAAGTAAAACATATATACAGAATGATGTAATAATAATATCTAATATTTCTCCCCCCTTAAAATTACAAGTCCAGCTTTTGCGGTTTATTGATATGTCTTCCTGATTTAGTTATATACGACCCAAATTGTTGTTCCTTCTCCGCTTCTTGATTGATAGTCGAATCAGGGGAAGAATCAAATTCATTACTACACTCATCTGTTGAAATTTCTATAGAAGGAGTAGAAGATTGCACACCATCAAAACTGATGCTTGATGATTCCTTTGTGTGGGTAGAGTACGAGTTGTTAGCAGCTTTATTTTTTCGTAAGCAATCTGCGTGCATGAACTTCACAGAATCGCCAACTTTAACCAAATAAGTGTTCAAACTGACAACTTTTTTTATTATACCTGTTTCCCACTGATGAGTCTTTTGATTTTTAACAAACACATTGTCATCAATATTATATTTTACAATTCCTATTCCTACCTCTTTCTTTGGGTATTTCTGTTCACCTTCGAAAGGAGGTTTCAATAAGTCAAATCTTGATCTAGGCCGTTTTTTTAGTAGAAGTTCAGCAGGAGAGTTTTCTGTAACAGTTGAAGGTGTGTTCCGATAACTAAATAAAAAGTTTATGAGTTTATCGCGAACCATATCTAGGGTTACCTCGGACCCTTCATTGAATAAAGCTCTCTCTAAACCTTTTTTCACAGTTTGAACTCCCCTTTCTGCGATACCATTAGTAGTATAGCAAAGTATTTACGGCCTCATCCTCGAGTGAGGCCGTACATACCTTGCGTATATCGAGCGATTTAGGGAACATACTACGCCTATGTCGTCGTAGCGGGGTACGGGGGGCGGGGGCCCCTGTAACCCCGTTGGTACTCCGCCCATGTCCGCTAACGGTCGTCGCCGACATGTCGAGACCTGCAAAAGTTCGAACGGCGAGTTCCCAGGCTCACGTGCAAGGCGGCTCTTTTGTCGGCATGTTCGTCAAAGATATCATCGAATGATTAATGGGTTTTCGGGTGAATCCCCAACCGCCGAGCTGTTTACGAAAACAAACGTGATGACTCATGCGTTTTTCCGAGAATTGCAGAAGGTCATGCGTCTCACTGTCGCCTGAGAGACTTGCAAAACAAAATACGTGGGGAATCCCAGATGACGCAAGCGCTTTTCCGAGAAATGCAGAAGGTCATACGCGGCGTCTTTCGCTTCGGAGATCGGAAACGTTCGGGCGGCATCGTAGAACCGCACCCATTTCGAGCGGGAATATTTGAACTGGAAGCGTCTTTCGCTTCAGGCGGCGTTCATGACACATGTGGCGGGAATATTTGAACTGCAGGAGGTGTTTTATGACACAGGCAATGCTGTCTTAACCGCACACAGAGGTGAAGAGTGGAGGGGGCGTAGCCATAAGGAAAATGGTTATGATCGACGATTGTCAGTGTGAAAATGTCCTCTGAAGAATATAGACGTAAATTGGAGGAATTTGGTGCGCGAGTACGAGCTATAGCCAAAGACTTGGAGTTTTACGAAGACAAGCTAAATTGCACGAAACAACTGGAGAAGTTGGCCATATCTGCTGCATATTGGGACAAGGTTTTCGAAAGGTACACCACAACTGCAGTACCACCGCAATCGCCAATAGGACCTGTCAGAAGAATTCAGCCAGAACCACTCTAAAGATGGCGGCGGCGGCCAACTTATACGTTCTGCTCGTATTTGTCAGTATGGCAGGCAGATTGTACGTCAATGCTCCGAATGATGTACATGAAGCTGAAGTTTGTTTTGGAAAATGTATCGACGACGACGACGACGCGCAGTGGCAGAAAATGGAGCGAACTCATGTAAATGGAGGGCTAGAGGTGTTCTGCTCCCATCAACTACTGACCATGGGCGACGACGACAATTCGACGTACCTCAACTTCAAGCTGAAGCTCAAGACAGAAGAACGAACCATCATGCTGGATTCCTCCTCCTTGATGAAGAATGGATCGATGTCACTCGAATCGGTTGCTGAACAAGAAACGCACAACTTGTTCGTCATTGCATGTGTCATCATGACCTTGATGAGTGTAGCCATATTGAAATTTCTTGTTATGAGCATACGCAATAACCTACTCGATTCATCATGTAATTTGAAAGTGAATGCTTGAATAAAGATGTGTGAGAACGAAAAAAGAGGTCTTTCATTTTGGACAGATGGCTGAGACTCTCCGTGGACGCCATCTATCCACGCCACTGTGAACCAACTCATAAGTGTGAGTGACAGATGACGCCGCCTTCGAGGACGCCATCTATCCACGCCACTGTGAGGCCGACTCATAAGTGTGAGCTCCTCCGAGGGCGCCATCTATCCACGCCACTCTGAACCAATGCGTGAGTGACAGATGACGCCGTCTTCGAGGACGCCATCTATCCACGCCACTCTGAACCAATGCGTAAGTGTGAGTGACAGATGACGCTGCCTTCGAGGACGCCATCTACCCACGCCACTGTGAGGCCGACTCATAAGTGTGAGTGACAGATGACGTCGCCTCGGAGGACGCCATCTATCCACGACACTCAGAACCACCCATCGCACAGTGATCTGTGCCCCACACTCTTGTTTTTTCATTTTTTTTCCCACCCCACAATCTGAAAGAGAAAAAAAAAACAACCCTTTCGAAAATTCGATTTATTGATCGAAAAAACATACATTTCTCTCAACGAGGTAAAACATTATTGGAGAACCATCTAAGCATAGAGTCCACATTGAACTGTGTACACATAAACTTGGAATTGTAGGCGGCGGCTATGTGGTTCGGGCATGGCGTGGGCGTTGGCTGGAAATTCTCCTCCATTCCCTGCGTCGTACCGTCGAACTGAGAGACGTCCTGGACATTGGGGAAGACCACTCCGATTTCTCGTACCTTCTTCGAGAGGAACTCGGCTTTCTGGCTGCCTCTCACGTATATGATTTCGGCCGAGTGCAGTAGGTATTTTTGCAAGATGGCATCGACGTCGTGGTATTCAATGTCCCCCGAAGAATACGGGATGCTGTGTATGAACTTTTCCAAATAGCGGGTGGTCTTCTTATCTTTGTCCGTCAGCACGACAAAGGGCATTGGCGGCTTGAAGAGGAAATTCTGCCTCTGATGTCCGATGTGGATGGTAAGTTCTTTGGGGTGGAACGCCCCATTGACGATGAAACCTTGTATGTCGACGAAAGCGATTCTCATGTGTGTGTGTGCGTCTTGTACTCGTGATAGCTGGCAACTGAATGACGAAGCGCGCTAGAGAGCGTCACTTCCACCACTTCTCCCACCACCGCAGCGCCGCCTATGAGAGATTTCTCATGACTTCGGTGAGGGGGAAGTACTCCATCAGACAATCGTGTATGATGATGCAATATACGCGGGTTTTATCGGGAAAACCCACGCTGGCCTCGATGTCGAGACGGACGTCAACCGTCGAGGATTTCATCCGTTCTTCTTGTTTCGAGCAGTCTATGACGAAGAGGGCGCGCTCCTTGAAAGCGACGTAATTCAGGAGAGCCGACTTCTTTGCCGCCATATTGGTGTAGCTCGGCAGGAACTCGGTGTAATTGAAATGGGCGTCCGTATAGTGATTTCGCTGGAAATCCAACTGCATACGTTCATTGGGCCAATACTCCCCGTTCAGAGACAGACGAATGTTCTGAATGTGAACGTGATCGAAGGACGTCGGGTCGGCAGCTGCGACGTCGCGTTTGTCCGTCTGGAAACATACTACGACGAAACGTGGTCTTTCCACAGCCGTACTCGTCTTGACAGCCCAAATTTCTCGTTTAGCGTCCTTCGTGATGGCAGGCAGTTCGTTCAACTCCCATTTTCGAAACGGTATAACTATAGGTTCATCCGCCTGAATGGCCCTCATCAACTGCTCCCGAATGTCATCGTTCGGATAGATGTGTTTGATTTTCAGCTCGATATTCTCGATGACAACTTTGACGGTGGTGGGTCCTGCAGCAGCCGCCGCTGCCCCCAGTTCTCGTATGATTACGCAATCGGTATCGTTGCGAGCTCGAACGAAGCGAAGTGTCTGTCTGCCGCACGTTATGAGCGGGTAATCGTTGAAAATGTTGAATATGTGCTTCAGCGGAACAAGTACGCTGAACGACTTGTCTTGATCGTTGAGAACAGGCGGAGAATCGGGATAATTCCATCCGGCTATTGCCATGTGTGAGGAGTCTTGGCGCTCATAGCAAACCATGGCTCGGATGGCGCTTACGATCCCAGGATCACGAACCGTTTCGATTTCTCGAGCGCTCTCGCTGTAGGTGCAAGAGTCGAAGAGGAAGGCGGCGAAATTGGGGGCGAGCGATACGTTGCCCGTCCCGGTAATTTCCAGCTTTCCATTGATCGACATCTGAGACTCGTTCATGGCGAAATACGAGTCGACTTGATTGATGTTGAACTCTACGATATCGTTGCAGTTGTACGACTTGATGAAAGGTGTGTACGAGCGGTATTCGGCCTTGCGAATAGTTTCGTCGAATTTCGGCTTTCGAAACACGTCGAATATCGTGGTCGGTGGCTCAGAGGGCCCCGTCGACGACGTCGACGACTCAAAGTCATTACGTCTTCTTTTGCTTGTTTGCGGCATAGCTCTTGAAGGCACCGTCACCCAATGTGTATGCGGTAAGAACTTGTTTGAGGAACGCTCTGTTTGCACAAGTCAATTGGTGGTGACGCTCTGAAGGCTGCTTCACAACTAACTGACCTCCTGCAGCGCGTTTTCCTTTATTGGATTCGAAGATCAGTCCCATCTGTCCCGGGCAACTCGCACCTCCAAGACGATGGTGCTTTTTTCACCTTGAAAGTCTACGGGTCGACCGTCCTGATCGAGGGCTAATACGGTAACGTTGGTGATTTCTCGCTGCGGAATCACCGGTAGGTACAACAGATTCGAAGGTGTTTCGTTGATTGCGTATCCGGGGTCCACTTGAATGGCGAATTCGTAGATGGTGTGCGCAGGCGTGTCACCGTCGAAGGCTCCCCAAGTAATACTGCACTCGAAACGTATTGTCGATACTTTTATAATGTTGACAGGTAGATCCGACGAATGCAGTTGGTTGACAGGTAGGAATTTCGCCGAAAAGCCCAAAATGTGTCCAATATTGCCCTGCTCTTCGAACGAAATGTCAAAGTACTTGCTGTACATTTCACATTTCAACGTGTTATTGTTGGGTTTGAGCGAAAAGGTGGCATCCTGCTCTGCACCGCTCAGGTGCGAAATGTTCATCTTTTTCCGTATGAACGCCTCGATATCGGCAATTTCGTAACATCCTCGAGGAAACTCGATGGTTTCGAGTGTGCCCTCACGGTTGTAGTAGAAGAACTTTGACCCTCTCTCGATGTTCGGAATAGAGTTGTACGAGTGAAACGACCTCAACGCCAACTCGTACTCTTTGTTCGGGTTGAGCACGATAGGCGCTTGCGGCCTAAAGGAAAACACGTGATTGTGACTGTTCACTCTCAACAGCTGCGACATGACGACTGATGATGGATGGATAGGTGCAGAGATATAAATAGCCACAAGTCAATCAACGTTTATTCGTAATACAATCTGAGACAAAATACACAGCGTGTCTCCATGCGAGGGCCGCAAACGTCAGGCCACACGTGACGATTGTAGTTCCGGTTGCAAGGCAGGAAACGTTTCAGCTTTTGGCGTACATCTTCGGGGAACCACAGCCACGTTTCGATGGTAATGTTCCTCATCAGGACGACGATGACGAACCACATTTCCTCCTCGGACAAGTCCATTACGCGGTGGTCCATAGAAATTGCAAACAAAGATGGCCGCAATTGTATTGATTGTACGTCTGGTATTGTTCGTTGTTGTAGACGATGGTGCAGTCTTTGAGGTATCGCACAAGTTCTCTCATCGGTTTCAGATTGCCGAATGAGTCAAAGTACTCGACGCGATCGTTTATCTTCCTATAAGCTACCCAATGCGTTCCAGGATTGTGGGAAACGTCCAAGTTGACGATGGCGCACTCCCGACGACGCGCTTTAGCGGGAAGCGTGTCTCGCATGAAGACGCCGCGGAAATGCGCGATTTTCAACTGCTTGGCGTAATGACGAAGTTCGTGATCGAACAGCGCCCTATCGGGTAGCTTTATTGGGAGTTTTTTTGTTTCTTCAGAAAGAGACCGTATCCACCTTTGGCGTTCTTCCTCAGGTACAATCCTTTGCCGTTGATGGCTTCCATCGCCTTGTTGTGGCGCTTCTCCTCGTCGAGTTTCTTTTGGGCGTTTTTGGCATCCAGGACCGTCTTGGCGATTCCTGCTGCGCCCCCACTCAGAGCGCCCAGAGCGCTCAAACCGGCAAACAGCGGTATGAGAGGTAGGACTCCACCTGATTTTGCATTTTCTATGGGTATGATTCTGGGAATTCGAATGCGTTTCCTTCCCCCAACCTTCTTCACGGCCACTCGAGCCGCCTTCAAGGCGTTGATGGCGGCCTCCTTGAGCGTCGTCGCCGATGGTTTCATACCCTTCTTCACCTTTTGAATGATGTGACGTTTGAATGACAGAGTGGTGGGTGATACGCCCATGCCAAGCTTTCTTTTGGCCTTCATGGCTCCGGTGACAACTAGTGCGTTGGCTCGTTCACCCAAAGAAGCGTCTTTTGCTCGAAACCGATTCCAAGCCTCGTCCTCGAGCACCTTATCGGCTTTATGTCTATCTTCAAGCAGCGAAGACTTGGAGTAGGCTATGTCGTGGATGCGACACGCGGCGTCGAGCTTATTGATTCCGGGATCGCCGCGCGCAAGGCGTTTTTGAAGTTTGGTTCCCGCTGAGAAAGTATTTGAGGTTAGATTTCCCCATTCGTGTGAGTGTGACTGTTACAACTTACGTCCACAGTATTGGTATCCCCCCGGTAGATGAAGTTCGAACGGCAGCTTGGTGATCAAGTTGTTGACTAGACCTTCACCCTCGTACACCAACATTGAAACTGATTGGTCGTTCACGTACGCCCCTATATATATATGCGACACCCAGTATACTATTTATAGGCGAACACTCTGTATCCAACAAACACAACATGCAGACCTTTCGACAAGAACACACGCTTCCAATCAACAACTTCGATGACGTCATCAGCGATGAGTCATCGAAGCGAAGAAAACACAGCAACTTGTTGCCGAACAGTTTTCGAGCCATCATTTGTGGACCGAGCGGATGCGGAAAGACGAACATCATGCTGTCTCTGTTGTTCCATCCGAATGGCGCTAAATTTGAAAACGTCTACGTGTACTCAAAGTCGCTGTACCAGCCCAAGTACGAGCTGTTGCGTGAGGTGTTGGGCGGCGTGAAGGGGGTCGGGTATTTCCCATTCAAGGACAACGAAGAAATTACAAGTCCACACGAGGCGAAACCGAACTCTGTGTTCATTTTCGACGACGTCGCCTGCGACGGCCAGCAGAAAATTCGAGAATACTACTCTATGGGCCGGCACAAGGACATCGATGCCGCCTACCTATGTCAGACGTACTCGAAAATACCCAAACAACTCATCCGAGATAACTGCAATTTGATCGTACTCTTCAAGCAGGACGAAATCAATATGAAACATGTGTTCGACGAACACGTCTCACCTGACATGTCTTTTGATCAATTCAAACGAATGTGTTCGGCATGTTGGGACGCTCCCTTCGGCACTCTCGTCATCGTCAAAGATTTCAATCTGAACGAGGGACGTTACCGCAAAGGTTTCGACACATATATAAAAGTATGAAACCATCGTCATCACCTGTCATTCCGCTTCAAGATGTCGTCCGATCGAGTTGCCATCGCTACACGCAAAAGAAAAATCACCGAACTCGCACGCTCCATTCGAAAAAAGTACTTGGCCCTAAAACTGGGCAAATCCGAACAAGACGAATCTATCGGAAAGCTGTTCAAACCCATTTCGCAACCGCTGCAACAGATTGCCCGATCCTCCAAGGCCATATTGATTCGTACGGCTGCTGCCAAAAAAATCAAAAAGGAAGCATCGGCTTTGAAGCAGGAGAAACCCGAGAAAAAAGAAACCGACAACGAGGGCAGTGAAGAGGAATTCGACGATGCCGCACCGTGGCTACCTTCGAATTTTACCAATGACGTAATGGACGACTACCTGAATCGATATCCGAGCATAGCCCAACCCTACCTGTACGAGCACCTGATGCCAAAAAAATCAAAAAGGAAGCATCGGCTTTGAAGCAGGAGAAACCCGAGAAAAAAGAAACCGACGACGAGGGCAGTGAAGAGGAATTCGACGATGCCGCACCGTGGCTACCTTCGAATTTTACCAATGACGTAATGGACGACTACCTGAATCGATATCCGAGCATAGCCCAACCCTACCTGTACGAGCACCTGAAAAACGACAAAAAAATCGACAAAGTATACGGTCCCGTATACGATGCGAGTTCTTCGTCGTGGTTGTTGGGCACCGCACCCATCAACTTTGAAGCGGACGGCTCGATAAAAATCAATAATGTGCACACGTTCGAGGGAACGTCCTCCTTGTACGATCTCATCTTCTACGACGACCCCGACGACGATGACATTCAACAAGATGACTTCGATGCGTATCGCCGAATACTGGAATTGACCAATGTTCACCGAGACGCTAGGGGACGTCTGAAGGGCTCCTCCAAGCGCAAGTACAGAAACATCATAAAACCCATGTTTACACATCATGCAGGTAGCGGCGGCGGCCGCAGTACATTGACGTACAACGACAAACCGATGGAGTACATCTATTGGGACGACCCGAACGAGCTGGTGGATCGCCTGCGGCTCCTGATGGCCTCCAAACAGGCGGGAAATACGTCTCACGACAACGAAATCGTCGCCATCATCAATGAACTGAAGGAGGCCGATATAATACGTTTACGAAACGTTCGTCCCTCATTCACATCATGAGCGTCGACAAATTCGGTCATCGTTCCGGAGGCGCCACGTCGTCGTCGGCGATCACCCTGTCATCCATTCTACATATTCCGCCAACGTTCCTGCGCACTCCCGACGGCGACTTGGACATTGAGAATGTGAAAATTTGTAACTTGAAAGAACCGAAGGTCGACAGCGATGCCGTCACCAAGCGATACGTCGACTCTATTGCGTCTCAGCTGAACGAAGCGATGACTGGGCATGTGGCAACGCTGCATGACTCATCGCGCAAGTATGCAGACGAGATAAGCGCACGTGCAAAGAAAGATTTGCGCAAGGAAATAACAAGTTTGAAACGCCGCATCGAACAACAAGAAAATACGTTGAATAAGCGGCTGAATTTGGATTCGGACCAACTTACTCTGCTGGAAGGTCGAATGACGGACATATCCAAAATGATGTTCGAAATACAAGATAAATTGGGCAAACACCTGGACGGTAAGGTCATTATCGATCTGGACTCGAAGCAGCAGCAGCAGCATTGATATGGCTACGAAAAAACACGTGGTGGACGAACTGCATCGGCAGGCTCGTCGAAGGTTTCCGCGACGCCGAACCATCGTCAGGGGCTTGGACGATACTTGGCAAATGGACTTGGCCGATTTGCGGTTGTACAGCACTCTCAATAAAAACCACACCATGATAATGGTGGTCATCGATTGCTTCTCGAAATTTCTATGGACGCGGCCGCTGAAAACGAAGACGGGGGCCGAAATCACCGAGGCATTCAAGGATATCCTCGACAAGTCGCAGCGGTGTCCCAAAAATCTACACACCGATCAGGGCACAGAGTTTTTCAATGCCAAATTTCAAAGTCTGATGCGTGAGAGGAACATCAACCACTACAACACGTATACCATCATGAAAGCCGCCATTGCAGAACGGGTAATACGGACGCTCAAAGCCAAATTGTTCAAGTATTTCAGCTTGAAGGGTTCGTACAAGTGGTTGGACGTTCTGCCGAAAATCACCGACGAATACAACGCCACCAAACATAGAACGATCGGCTGCAAGCCCTCCGAAGTGAACAAATCCAACGAAAAAATCGTCGTCGTCAAGTACGCATATTCGAATCGAAAAGTTGTGCGACGAGCGCCCAAGTTCAAGAAAGGTGACGTCGTACGCATTTCCAAGGCGAAACACGTTTTCGAGAAAGGTTATGTGCCCAACTGGACCACAGAGCTGTTCGTTGTGAGCGCCGTCAGGGTTACCAACCCCATAACGTATATGCTGGAAGACCAACAGGGCAACCCCATAAAAGGTGCGTTCTACGAGGAAGAACTGCAAAAGACGCGCAACCCAGACGTCTATCTCATCGAAAAGGTATTGCGCAGAAAAGGAAAGAAGATATACGTCAAGTGGCTCGGTTTTGACAACCGACACAACAGTTGGATAGACTGCTCCGATGTGGTGGGGGAAGACGATGCTTAGTGTTGCGCTGGGCCGCGTCCCTCTCAGTTCAACTTCAGTCATGAGTCAAGACAGTGGCTATTCAAGCGGTTGCAGCATCACAAGTATGCTTTCGAGTTCGAGTCGATTCAGTGGCGGCGGCGGCGGCAGTAGTGACGAATCCAATTGGTATTCGACAGACGGCAACTTTGATCGACATTTGACACGTATATTGGAGAAGTACGAGATGGCTGCCAGAATCGAGGAACATATGTTGCTGCAGTTCTCCTTCATTGTGGAGGGTTTCGAAATACGTGTGGGACTTTCTCCGGCAAGAACCTTCAGCCCGTCCATCATACTCGCTCATCCGTACAGGTGGGCAAAGTTTTCGAAGATTTCCTTCAGTGCCTACGAATGGTCTGTGCTCTGTGACCTGTTTGGACAGAAAATGGATGACTTTTTCCGCGAACCGATCACCGACGATTATGATCCGATAACTTTCCCAGTGGGCGACTACTGCAAAGTGACGCAGACCATGTGGGAAGATACAAGAATGCTGCTCGTGGAGAAGCATGGCGAGTGCTTGGAGCTGCAGGAAAATGACGTTTGGAAAATCTTCTCGGCGAACAGCACAATAGTGAAGAACCGAGTCGCCATGTTGGATTCCATCAACTTTTGTGCCTACTACCACAATCTGCTAGATGGCGTTAGACGCTACTTTCGCTGCAACCCGGACGCCACCGTGGGAGGCATGCAACTTCTGACGACGTTCAGCGACATCTGCCCCGACAGTTTGCTGAGCAACGCCATGAACGATTATCTTTTCTTCTATAGAACCAATATTTTGAATGATCTATTGAAAGATGAATAAACTTGTTTGTACGTACACTGTGTGTCTTATTTTTGAGGTTTTTGATGTCATTTTTTCGTCGGAAAAACGCGCCATTTTTGATGCAGTTTTTCGACGAAAAAATTGCATCAAAACGCACCATTTTTGACGTGTTTTTCGACACTCATTTTCGATGCGTCGAAGTGACAGAAAAACGTCATTTTTCACGTGTTTTTTCGACGCTCATTTTCGATGCGTGAAAACGCGTGAAAAACGAAGGTTTTTTGTCACTTCGACGCATCGAAAACGAGCATCGAAAAAACAGGCAAAAAACGACGTATTTTGGTCACTTTGAAAATGACAAATTTTGGGCGAGAAACAGTCGATGAAAACTGCACAATTTTCATCCCATTTTACATGTATTCTTATGGGAAAAACCGGCGATTTTGATCGACTCATTTTCGCACAAAAATCATCGAAAAACGACCAGTTTTTCACGATATTTCGGTGCTCATTTTCGGTGCGTCGAAGTGACAGAAAAACGTCGTTTTTCACGTGTTTTTTCGACGCTCATTTTCGATGCGTGAAAACGCGTGAAAAACGACGTTTTTCTGTCACTTCGACGCATCGAAAATGAGCATCGAAAAAACACGCAAAAAACGATGTTTTTTGGTCACTTTTGACGCGTCAAAAACGCACCGTTTTTGTGCTGTTTTTTCGCCCCAAAAATGGCATGTTTTCGTGCACTTTTTTTGCTTGCAAAAAACATGCCATTTTTGATGTGTGCCTGAAGGGCCTCTCTCTCTCTCTCACACACACAAAATCAAAGTCAGTAGATTTCAGATACAAGTATATATATTTCCTATAACATATAATTCTCTCTATATATATATATATTGATATGTACAATTGTTGAGACAGATGGGGAAAAAAACTCAACTTTACACCAAGTCATCGTCGTCTACATCTTCCATGACGTCGACGTTTTCGAAAGCGTCGGGGTTCACTGAACCGCCGGCGTTTTCGGAAACGTCGTCGACGGCGTCCTCCAAAACCGAATAATGGCCCCACGGATATGTATCGAAGCTATTCGGGATCAGTTTCCTCTTGTCATCGTGAGGACTTAGCGCGATTTTCGTCTGTTCAACACTAAAAACGTTGTGCGCATACGAACGAATGCACCTTTGAGTTGCGAGTTTTTCGCGATTTTCCTGCAGGCATTTCAGGTAATCCTCAAAGGTGATATCGTTCGCAACCACATTGTATTTGACCCCTTTGGACTTTTTGACGCATTTTTGCCCCTGAATTTTGAAAGTGTACATTTTTGCCCGCAACCCCACGAAATCTGTCATGATGCACCCGTTGGCTTCATCTTTCATCAAACCGGGTACTTTTTTGTTTGCTTGCGGAATTTTGAATGGGTTATCGCTTGGGTAATCGCTCGTATCGAATTTATCCAGGTGAGACGCAATGAGATCTCGGTAGGCGTCATCACAGGTGAGTTCGTACACCAAAGAGTCCGTATCGGTATACATGAGCTTGCACTGGTCTCGCGTATACTTTTTCATCATGAAATCATAATGGAAATCGTATACGCAGACCTTGGATATGTCGAGGATGGACATGCCGATATACAGGGGTTTGTTGAACTCCAAATCGCACTTGAGGAGTTCGATAGCCATGAGGTCGTTGTCGAAGATGGTTCGACTATGGAATTTGGGACTGCTAATGAGATTTTTGGCACCGTACCTGCCGTGCCACCGGTTGACCAGTTTCACCACTCGGTGTTTCCGGATGTTTTCCATTGTTTTGCCGAAAACACTGTTGTTGGCAAGCTTGTAGTGGTTTTTGCCAAAGGTCGTGGTCGCCTGCGCCCGCAACCTCGTATTCAGTTCAATGTAGGGCTTGAGCCAAGCCTGCTGCTTGAACTGAAGTGCTTTGTGTACTTTTGTGAGTACAAGTCCGTGCGCTAGTGCCTGTTTCAGTAGCCGATAGTGTACGACGTATCTTTCCTTTCGGTACAGGGTGGTCATCAATTTTGGGTGTTTTGAGTTTGGCGGTACTCGGTGTTCGGCGCACATCGGAAAATCTCGATGTTTGTCGTGGAGATGCTCGGGGTATTCCAAGTCGACCTCGAGGATATACCCTACGTCGGACGAGTCCGAAACGTTGCGAATATCCAGATCGTCGAAGTTTTCGACCCATTTGAATTCGCCCACCGGCAAATGTTCCATCATGGCCCATCCATAGAGGTTGTTGACGTCGAAATACATCAAGTACTTGGACGGTTTCGAGGGATCGAACTCGGCCATGTACTTGTTGTTGGCTTTCGAGTAGCGGTTACAGCACTGGCTGATACCGCCTCGAATGCCCCGCTCTATGAATAGCACCATGTCGACGTCTCTGAGAAGTTCCAACTTACACTTTGTATACTTCAACATACACGACCACGTATAGCCGGGCATGGTGAAGTACCAAGCGGGATCGAGCCCGTAGGTGCTGTGGCCGATCTTGCGGAAATTCTCAAAGATATCGGTCAGCAACAAGATGTCGGTTTTCATGTACAGATCCGAATATTCGCCGAGGGTTTTCACCCCGAACGATTGCCATACCCGTTGCGCATGCTCGTACTCGCTTTCGGTGATGTCGCAATCGTTCAGTTTATTGTGAAATTCCTCGAGAGCTGGCAACTGTGTACACTCCAGTTTGTCCAGCGTGTCGACAAAGTCGTATGGGAATACCCCTTTGCGCGTGAGCAGTTCGTATTGTTCGGCGCTCACGTGACTGAATTCTTTGCGCGTTGCGCGCAAGTCTTCAGTTTTCATCGTGCGCACCAACCCATCCAAACTCATACTCAAAAATCGGAAAGAGTCGATGAAGCGGAATTTGATGGTCGTCTCCTCGTCGTACTGTGTGAAGGAAATGTACTTTTCCTTATTGATCGGCAACAGGACTATGCGTCCACGTTTAGCCAAGTCCCTGATGATAAAATGGCTGTCGTAGCCACCCAAGTTGTGGAACACAATGGGCACTACGAACTGCTTCTTGTACTGGAGGTTGCATTGCGCATGCGCCCAGCCCCGGAATAATCCGGTGAAGTGGTCGTGGTCGACCACCTTTGCGTCCTCCGCCTTGAAGGGGAGTTCGCAAATGTGGCAGACTTTGGCAGAGTCTCGGCCCGACGGATATACATCCATCGGTACGATATGATGGATTTTGGCCTCAACCTCTTTGGCAATGTCCTTCATTCGATCGGCGAACCATTCCATCGAGTCTGCCCCCCGATGGCTATCGTAAAACGACAAAGAGTCGTCGTAAGTGCATTTGAAGTAGAAACCTGCGCTGAAAGCCGAATGTTTTTGGTATTTTTGGGTTTTGCTCATTTTGGACTTGGTCAAACTGTCATCAAACGGCTCCAGAATACTTTCAAAGTCAGCGTAGATCACAAAAGGAGCTTTCTCCTTGAAAACGAAATTTCGAAATTCGATATGGGTGTATTTTGGAAATCTAATTTTGCATGAATTTTGTGCCTCGCAGTCAACCGTATGACTGTCGAGTTTCTCCTGCGTCGAAAAATAGTTCAAACATCGGTCGCAAATGAATTTTTTACTCGTATGCTTGCTGAGTTGTTTACTGACAAGTCGAGACAAGTCTTTGATCCAGCAGTAATGTCCGCGGATGTTTGTGACGTCATCGTCCGTATTGTCTTCGTCTTCCTCGTGTATTGTCGGTAGTGGGTCATAGTCATTGATTTTTGGTGTGTATGTTTGTTCGATCAAAAGTAAATTCACATGTCTGTCTAATTTCTTTTTTGTCTGTCGAATGGGAGCAACATCGAAATAGGGTCGAGCGTCTGATGATGGTTTGATCAATTCCAAAATGAACACATTGACCGAAATTGAGTTCAATTTTTCGAATTTGTCGATTTGTTTGATGGTCATGGGAAATTTCAAACCCTCTGTATTCAGCTTTTCACGCCAATTCGGATACGATGATGTACGATCAGTATTTTTACCATTTTGTACCGGATATAGAGCCGAAACGATCGCCCAAGCGAAACATGCATCATCATTGTTTTTGACGTTGATGCATGCTTGTTTTCTCTTGATTGGTTCCGGAAGTTCGATGAAAGATGAACCACGCCCATTTCCGAACCCCGATTTATTGATATTTATTTCCAAACTCACGATTTTCCTCAAAGACCACCCGCTTTCCCTCCCGCTGAATTCGTCCAATTTGGTCAAAATTTTACCCTCGATATTTTCTTTGAACCACGCTTTCAAGTCCGTCCCCTGGTCAATTACTTCGTTTTTAGTGTTGAAATATTTCATTTCCACACTTTCTTGTTGATCGGCGGAAATTTTGAAGAACTCTCCGCAAAAAGCTGCATTCACTTTCAGCGACGCTCCAACCTTCTTCAGTGCGTTCAATATGCGACGCTTGAATAGGCTGAAAGCGTCGCTGAAAAATTGAAGTACATCTTTGTGCTTCAAGTTTATGATTACCCCTGTACGTACGCGCCCCTGAAAGGTGGAAATCAAGTCCTCCCAGATGACACGGCTCGTCAATTTTCGCGCCCCTCCCCCCGCTGCCAACCCCCGCCCCTCGATAGGATTTTTCAGAAAATTTTGAAATGCTTTCACATGGCCTAAATTTGTTTGAAGTTTTCTCAAAATGCCGATTGAAGAGGAATCCGACACCCGAATAGCTTTTTTCAATATACAAACAGATCGTTTGCTATGCTTCAGCCAAAGTTCGCGTTCCGCCGCGCTGAATTTTGTCCCCAAAGTTTTCCGAATTTCCCCAAATTTAGCAATCATTTCATCACTGACGGCGGATATGTCTGCCATTATTCGGTTTTATATGTGGAAATATGGTGCAAAAAGAGTATTTTCCTCACCTGCTCAATCAGTTTTCGACAAATTCGAAGGGGATTGTCTTTGCGGCGGTGGTAGCTCCCCCCTCCTTGATGACTATCGAGTATTTTCCTGGAGTGAACTGCTCCAATTTATCCCGCAGGACTGTGACCACTCGTCTAGGCAGGAATACTTCGTTATCTGGGAGATCTGCAACGACGGCCTCCCCAAACTTTGTCTTCACAAGACGCAGCTTCTGGATAGGATACGGCAGGTTTTTCTGCAAGCTGCTCAGCGGAATAGTCTGCTTATATCCAGATGAGCTGGCGACTGCGTTTATATCTGCAATTTCCATCTAAAATGAGTGATCATCGTTTCAGAAAAAAATATCAAGTGCCCAAAGGAAAAGAAAAATTTTTGCCACCCAGCCGAAAAATACGAGAAAATTTTTGGCTCACCCTGTATACGTCTGAAAAAACTCAACCTGTATGAGCTAACCCACCCCACATGAAAAATATTTGGATGTCATGAGCAATTGGGACACTTTGACAGAAAAAAGGTTTTCGACACACACTGTATATGCCGTTCGAAAAACTCATACACTGAGCTAATGGAAACAGTTTCGACACACGCTGTATATGTCGATCGAAAAACTCACACACTGAGCCAACGGAAAAAGTTTTCGACACACACTGTATATATGCCGTTCGAAAAAATTTACACTGAGCCAACGGAAAAAGTTTTCGACACACGCTGTATATGCCGTTCGAAAAAATTTACACTGAGCCAACGGAAAAAGTTTTCGACACACGCTGTATATGCCGTTCGAAAAAAATCACACACACTGAGCCAACGAAAAAAGTTTCGATCTGTATATGTCGAAGATCGCACTCAACCTGTATGAGAGCCGTTTTGCGCGAAAAAACACTCCCGAGTATGAAGGAAAAAAGGTACTTACATTTTTCAGTTTGAAGACACTGGACACAAACACAACACTTTGTTGATTGAGAGAGAGCGTATTGACTGAGATGTTCACTCGTCGAATTCTCGAAGCAAAATGATGCGCGTCGCTTGTCGATCATAGCCAAGTTGACGCAATCCCCTCCCGCGCCGCGTCTATCTCGTTGACCTCTAGAAGAATATGACAGCATTGCCTCAACGTACCACCCACATGTGTCATGAACGCCGCCTGAAGCGAAAGACGCTTCCAGTTCAAATATTCCCGCTCGAAATGGGTGCGGTTCTACGATGCCGCCCGAACGTTTCCGAAGCGAGCCGCGTATGACCTTCTGCATTTCTCGGAAAAGCGCTTGCGTCATCTGGGATTCCCCACGTATTTTGTTTTGCAAGTCTCTCAGGCGACAGTGAGACGCATGACCTTCTGCAATTCTCGGAAAAACGCATGAGTCATCACGTTTGTTTTCGTAAACAGCTCGGCGGTTGGGGATTCACCCGAAAACCCATTAATCATTCGATGATATCTTTGACGAACATGCCGACAAAAGAGCCGCCTTGCACGTGAGCCTGGGAACTCGCCGTTCGAACTTTTGCAGGTCTCGACATGTCGGCGACGACCGTTAGCGGACATGGGCGGAGTACCAACGGGGTTACAGGGGCCCCCGCCCCCCGTACCCCGCTACGACGACATAGGCGTAGTATGTTCCCTAAATCGCTCGATATACGCAAGGTATGTACGGCCTCACTCGAGGATGAGGCCGTAAATACTTTGCTATACTACTACCATTACTTTCAGGGTGATATGGTGGAGATTTAATAACTTTGATTCCATTGGCTGAACAGAAATTCAAAAATTCGTTAGAATGAAATGGTGGTCCATTATCAGATACCAGTTCATTTGGTAATCCAAAAACGGCAAAAATTTCTTTTAATGCAAAAATTGTTTCTTTTGCCGAAGAGTTTTTGTGCATCAATTTTACATCAATCCATTTACTTTTTTCATCTACTAATATCAGGAATGTGAATCCATTTTTATGAAAAAAATCTATACTAACTCTATAAAAATTTTTGTGAAATTTTGTGTTTTTTTGGCATACCTGACACTCACTAATGAATTTTTCGATATCTTCGTTGATCCCTGGCCACCAACAATATGAGCGTAAGAGCATTTTCGAACGCATAATTCCAGAATGTTGCTCATGGAACAATTCCAATATTCTCTTCCTCAAAATACTTGGTATTATCACCTTGGAGCCCCATAATAAACAATTTCTTTCAACAGATAACTCATATCGTCGAACGAAATATGGTTTAAGCTGATTGTTTACATTATGTGGCCATCCTGTGATAGTCATATCCATCACTTTGGCCAACAGAATATCCTTTTTTGAAGCATTCGCAATATCTTCGAATTTAAGTGGCAGGTCATCTGTTACACTGAAGGAGTATAAACTGTCACATACTTTTGTTTCTCCTTTCACTGGCAGACGTGATAAAGCATCAGCATTAGCAAGCAAACTCCCACTTCGATATTCAATATCATAATCATAAGCGGAGAGTATTAATGCCCATCGAGTTACCCTGGATGCTGCTGCTATAGGAATTTGTTTTTTTCTTCCGTATATGAATTGGAGAGGTTGGTGATCAGTGACCAAAACAAACCTTCTACCAAAAATATATTTGTGAAATCGTCGAACTCCAAATAAGAGTGCTAGAGATTCACGTTCAATATTGGAATATTTTTGTTCAGCGGGTGATAGAGTACTTGACGCAAATAAAACAGGGCGCTCTATGCCATCTATTCTGTGACTCAATATGGCCCCAACTCCATAGCCAGATGAATCACAGCTGATATAAATCGGTAAATTTGGATTGTAATGAGTGAGAACTGTATCAGAAGTGATCAACTCTTTACTCATTTGAAATGTATCGTCATGCTCTTTAGTCCAAAAGAATTCAACACCAGATCGGCACAAATCATAAAGTATTTTCAGTTTTGAAGACAACATAGGTATGAACTTACCATAATAGTTCAAAAGGCCCAAATATGATTTGAGTTGTGTTAAATTTTGTGGTCTAGGGGCATTCTGAATACATTTAATTTTCTCGTCTGTAGGATGAGTACCATATTCATCAATGATATGACCCAAAAACTCAACTTTAGTTTCAAAAAATTTGCATTTGGTTGGATTGACTTTGACATTATATTCTGTCAAACGTGACAAAACATTGAAAAGATTTTTATGACATTCTGAAAAATTTGAACCGAATACTAAAATGTCGTCAAGATAACAACTTGTCCCAGGTAGGCCAGACAAAATCGTATCCATTATAGACTGAAAAATCCCTGGAGCACTACTAATACCAAAAGTTAATTTATTATACCTGAATAAACCCATATGCGTGTTGATAGTGAGCAATTCTTTTGAATTTTCCCCCATTTGCAATTGCTGATAGGCTCCTTTCAGATCAATCACACAGAAAAACTTACATCCAGAAAGTTTCGCAAAAATATCTTCTGGAAGTGGTAAAACACAATGATTTGTTTCAATGGACTTATTCAAAGTTTGCTTGAAATCGACACAAATTCGAATATCATTCGAATTTTTCTTGGGAACGACTACAATTGGACTAGCCCAATTACTACAATTTACTTTTGTCAAAATACCCGATTTTACCATTTTGGTGATTTCAGCCTCCACTGCAGGCTTTAATGCATATGGCAAACTATAGGCTCTGTGAAAAATTGGCTTCGAACCCTCTTTTAGTTTCAATTGTATTGTGAAACCTTTTATAGAAGATCCCCAAGTATCCTCAAAAATAGAATGAAACTTTTTTTTTATATCATTGATGGTTTGTTCTTTAACTTCATCAACACTTGAGATAGATTCATTCAAGCACTCAGGATAAACACGAGAAGTATTTTCATTTTGATCAAGACTTGACTTATTTTCAGATTTAGAAAAATAACCACAATCAGGAAATAAAGAATTGCACATCATTTACATTTACATTTACATTTATTTATTAACTTGAGGTCATTACATAAATAATGAAAGAAGTGTCGTCAAATCAGCATACAATAGAAAAATACATATACATTCACAGCATTCAAAGCACAACAAAAAAGATATATTACATATTCACGACATACATATATATTTTTCACGAGAGAAAAAAAAGAAAAACAAGTACTCAGCGGGACTGACAGAAGACAATGAACTCCTCCAGGCCATAAAAGCACCCCTCAACAAGAATAAGTTTTAATTTGGTTTTGAATACCTTTATTGTCAGAGCCGACTTTATATCTGGGGGTAGCATATTGAAAAGTGGAATACCAGCACCTTCCGGCGACTTCTTGAAATATTCATGATGGTGTTTCATGGGATAGATATTCTGATTATTCCTTGTAGGATATGAGTGGATGTTACTGTACTTAACATATTTGGCTCTATTCTGCCATACATATGTCAAAATCTTGTAAAGATATATTCCAGTTAAGGTAAGAATTTTTTCTGATCTGAAAGTTTCTCTGCAAGACACTCCATATTTTAAATTGAACATTGTTCTTAGTATTTTTTTCTGTATTATGAATACACGATCTATCTGAGATGCTTTACCCCATGAAATTATATTATAACACAAAATTGAGTGAACTGATGCAAAATAATATTGTTTGAGAGCTATTTCATTGAGATTCTCTTTCAAAGTTAAGATTGCGAAATAACATTTGTTCATTCTGGAACAAATATGGTCTATTTGACTACTCCAGCTCATGTCACCCTCAACCTGGGTTCCCAGAAACTTGATATTTTGTTTGAAAGTTATAGGCTTTTGATGCATTTCCAAATTCATTGGTTCGCTGCCTCGATATGAGCCTGAGAACTGCACACATACCGTTTTACTCAAATTTATTGTTAAGTGATTTCTATTGCACCACGAGACCAACTCGTTAACGACTGTATTTGCTTTAATTTTCAATTCATTTGTTGTTTTTGAAGACACGAGAATAGTTGTATCATCAGCATACATGAATGGTCTTCCCTCCGATATATAAGAGGGGAGATCATTCATGTACAGAAGAAATAGCAGCGGACCAAGTATACTGCCCTGAGGAGTTCCAAGTGACACCTCAAAATTTTCAGAGTAGCTTTGTTGTACTTTAACAGTCAATAATCTATTTTTCATGAAAGATATAATCCAGTCGTTTATATGTCCTCTAATTCCGAGGGAGTTCAGTTTTTCGGAAAGAAATTCAGACTCGAGCGTATCAAAGGCGCGGGACAAATCAATGAATATGCCCATAACCTGCTCCCCTGCATCTAACTTGTTATAGATGTGCTGGGTCAAATCATTTGAAGCAGTTTCAGTTGAGAAACTCTGCCTAAAACCATGCTGGTGAGGAGTTATTACATCATATTTATTGAGATACTCAATTAAGCGACTATAAATTGCTTTTTCTATAATTTTTGAAAAACAGCTCAATATCGATATTGCCCGGTAATTTTCCATCGATTGCTTATCTCCTTTTTTAAAAACTGGTATTGTTTTTGCAATTTTCAGTCGTTCAGGAAAAATGCCAGATAGAACTGAGAGATTTATTATTTTTGTGAGATACGGAGTCAATTCCCCAACACAATTTTTTATTAATTTAATTGGTATTTCATCGATACCGACGGATGCTTTGTTTTTGAGTCCTAATATTATACTGCTCACTTCGCATTCATGAAACGGTGTAAAGAACATTGAATTCAGCTGCGTTATGCGAGAAGTAGTACAACCCTGACGTGTAACTGTTTGATTTCCCACATCCACTAGTTCTGCGGCTGATGTGGCAAAGAAATGCCCAAATTCATTTGCAATCAACTTATCATCAGTGATGACGTTTCCATTTACTTTTAATATTATTTTAGAATCAGTGTGTTTGTTTTTATTCAATTTCATATTCACCAGTTCCCATATTTTCTTATTTTTGTTTTCAGCTACACAAAGAGAGTGGCTCAAATGCATTTGTTTAAATGTTTTGATCTCCTTCGAGAGATGTTTTTTTCTCTCCTTATATATTTTATCGGTATTCGGATTGCCGGAAATTTTTCGTAGTCGGTTTAGTTCCCGCAGGTCGGAGGATTTTTTAATTAGCTCGTGAGGTAGATGTATTTCATGTTTACGTTTACGAGTTTTTCGTGATTTTTGTTTAGGGTGAGCAATGTCGAAACACCATAAGAAACATTCATAAAAAGATTCAAATAAAATGCTTTGGTCATTGTTTATGTCGTCTATATCGGATATGTCAGGGTAGTTCTTCAAAAAAAGATGTTTGAATTCCCTAATTGAATTTTCATCAACAATTCTGTAATATGATATTTCGGGCAATATTTCATTATTTATAGATGAAACCTGGTTCCATCTAAGCATTTGTGCGTCATGATCTGAAAATCCTAAATCTAGGATTTCCAAATTAGGTTCATCAAGATTAGTTACCACATAATCGATTGCGGAGGAGCAGGTTACGCCATTGCTATTGGTCGCTATTCGTGTAGGCTGATTCACTAACGACATCAACTGGAATGAGTCAAACAGATCTTGTAGTTTTTTTGAAGAGAGATTATTCGATAATTTATCAATGTTCAAATCACCACATAGTATAGTATGAGAAAATTTACTCACCGAAAACTTCAAAATAAATTCTAGTTTATAGAGAAATTGATCAAAGTCACCAGAAGGTGGACGATACACCACTATTATACTTATTTTTTTATCGTAAGCAAGGGCCGATGTCTCAATGCAATTTTGTATAGACATATTACAAATATGTTCAACTTGGTGACATTTTCCCACAATTTCTGATTTCACGAATAGAGCTGACCCGCCATATGTGATTGAATCGGTTTCGCGATATTTGGATCTGCAAAAATGAGAAATGATTTCATACCCCGGTAAGCACAGAGTCTCCAGCCTGTCAACGCCGAGCCAGTGTTCCGTCAACGCTAAAAAACAAATATCTTTTTCCTGAAGTAAAATCTCCAGTAAGTCCATTTTATCCGCGAGGCATTGGATATTCACATGAAGGAGTGTTTTTGAAACTAATTCATCTGTTGCTCCATTTCCGCTTGTCCTACCACCATAAAATTTTCTTTACGTGGAAATCTGAAACGCTTGACTGCAGCTCCCGCTGGCCAAATCTTGGGATTATATACATCGTCTACATATTTTAAAGGAAAAGTGAGTTTAAAAGACACCGAAAGCTCACTTCTGTGCCATTCGTCACATTCAAAAGGAACGTTGGGGGCAGTTTTCTTGAGGATCGAGAGTAGTTCCTCCGCTGTCATCTCGTTTTTGAATCTGTAGGCATGCAAATAGCCCTTCTTTTCATATGTTCGATTTGGAAGAGTTTCATTTGTTCCAATGATAGGTTTATATTTGCCTGTGTTTTTTGTATGGGAATCCCAAGTCGTCCATTTTTTTTTGGTGTCTATGTTTTTGCTGATCGCCTGGCTTGCAGTAGGCGAGTCACCAGATTTTTGTTTACTTTTTACCTTGGCGGAGTAACGATTTTGTTGTACCAAGGTATCTTTATCGCTGTTTTCTTCCGAGATTGGTTTAGGGAGGAGATTTGAGGAATTCTCACTCAACTTCTCTTCGCTAGATGTCGTCGGTTGGTTCTCAGTGTGATTCAAATTGAAGTGATTATTTGTTTGTTTCAACAAAAAAATTAAGTCCTCTTGTTCTTGGGCTCTCTTTTCCAGATGGTGAGAGAGTTTTTTAATTATATCCAACTCACCAGCTACAGCTTCGTATCTACGTCTGAGGGTTTCTGTTTCGAGTTGCTCGATTGAGGTTAGGGTATCCTGGGTGTCGTGGAATAACTCGTCATTACTCATTTTCTTTCGTAACTTATCCACAAAATTTATTACACTTTCACTTGTTACACTGTTTGGTAATTTTTGATTGACAATAATGTCAATTAATACGTCTTTTCTCAATTTGTTCAGTTCAGACACTAAATATTCGACTTCGAACAATTTCCGCCATCTTGAATGACTTGAATGACATCAATGAATTTCTCCATTCCGGATTGAAAATATTCAACCAATTTCTACCTAAGAGTGGAATAAATTTTCTTTGACTACTCAATACTATCAAAGGCAAATGATATTTATTTTTGAAAAATACCCTTACTTGTATTTGGCCCAAAATATTGACTTCTTCCCCAGTTACAACTTTCAGTTTGAATATTACTGATTCAAGTTTCAACCTACGAAAATTGGACTTGTAATCATCAACATGAATAACAGATTTTGATGCTCCTGAATCCACTTCCATCTTAAGCAAATTTCCTTCGACTTCTAGACTAACTTCAAATGGCTTTTCCTGCTCTCTATTCCTTAGCATGGCAATGAATCCCAAATCTAGAACATCGTCTTCTGCCTCAGTTTGCTCTTCAATATTTTCTACTTGATTGACAGCGCCTCTATTACAAGTAAATGATGTGTGACCTTTTGTTCCGCAGCGGTAACAAACCCACATTCTTGCAGGGCATGAGTCTGGATTATGATGTCTTCCACATCTGAAGCACTGCTTGAAACCTTTTCCGGTAGGAACATATTGTGTATTTTTCTCAGGAAAATATTTGGGACTCTCCCTGCGCCTGTACGTGTTTGTGGTCAAAGATTGTAATTTATCCACACTTATGGCTGTAGCTCCCTGAACCAGCTTACTTTGAGACTCAGCTACCTCAAGACTGGTTGCAATTTTGCACGCACTCGAAAAAGAAATCGACTCGTCCTCTCCAAGAAGTTTTTGTTGAATGAATATGTTGCTCACACCACACACTAATCTATCTCTCAATGCTTGATCCAAGAAAGTGTCGAATTTACAATGACGTGACATCTCTTTTATAACACCAATGTACTGACTAATTGACTCAGACGGCTCCTGCTTGCGATTATGAAATTTGAAACGTTCCACAATGGTACTTTTAGCAGGAACGAATCTCTTTTTCAGAACTGCTACCAATTCGCTGTATTTCTTTTTTTTCGGCGTGGAGGGGTACAACTCGGTTTTGAGTACCTCATACGATCTTGCAGAGAGTAACGTTATCAAATTGGGGCTTTTCAAATCGTCTTCGATCTTACTAACAACGAAAAATTGCTGCAATCTCTTGCAACTAAATAGTTTTCAAGAACTTTATTTCAGGTAGAAAAAACCTTTACATCAATCTGACAAGCACAAAAAATCAATAATCATTTTCACATGGCAACTGATAAGTAAAACATATATACAGAATGATGTAATAATAATATCTAATAGTATTCACAGAGTGCTTACAGCTTTAAAATTCATTAGTGTGCAGTCATTTGCTACTTTCGTGTCGTGAGTTGTTCATTAGGCGATTGCTGAAACTGAAAAAACCACCTTCAGATACTATATCGTCCCTCTGTGTATAAGCACGACAGTTAAAAACCCCAATAAATTGTTTGTTCATGTATTAAATGACATGAATAAAAGGAACAAGTGATGCAAACTAATGGGACGTGACTCAATTGGACATAAAAGTACCACATATAATATTAATAATGATTTAGTCACCATCGTAATATATATATATATAATAAAACGAAACAATCGAAATATAAAACAAAATTAAAATATATTGCTCGAAGTCGAGGAAAACCCGCCTGCAACGTCATTCTTGTGTTTGATGTCGTACAGCTCCAAATAAACGTGTACAAGCTTGCCTAAAACTAAGTTGGGTGGGATAGTAAATGAGTTTTCCCAAATTCACACTTAGTCTCGATTGAACAAAAATTATACCTTTCACATAGTTGAAAATATTGACCTGAGCTGTTCTCTGTGTGGAGTCAACGAGACTATATATACTTAATCAATTCATACGGCAAGATGATGAAAAGGGGACATAAAATGGATATATAGAATATAGATTATAATTCAAATTGAATAAAAAAATGCATAAAAATGGATGACTTACAGATGGAAATCAAATACAGAAAGGAAGAAATGATCTATTCAATTTAATCAAAGATGTTATGAATGATATTTCTTTTTCCTGATATCCACCTCTTAATTCTCCGTTCGAAAATGAAAATATGATTTGCTCTTCTCACTTCATTATCAAGAACATTATATATCTTTAGACCTGTGTGTGAAGATCACATAACTGTGTTTTGCAATTGATAATAATGGATGAACTTTAACAACCAGTGTCGTAACTGGTTCTTTTGGGTTTCTTCGAAATGAATGGACTGTAGTTTTATATGATTTCTGTTCAGTTTTATTTTTATGAACTTTTTATACAAAATTCTTGGATAACAACTTTTTTTTTGTGTACATGTAACCATAACATTTTTTATTATTGACGTTGACAAATATCAGAAAATAATATGCATCGACCTATATACAAGGTGACTAAAATATAAATTATATCAACAAATTAACATGGCGCCCACCTTGAAAGTAACACTTTCAACGAAGTCAAATTGAATGAGAATAAAAAATGAAAATCAAAATGTCTGTCTCGAAAGTTCAGCATTATTCGATTGGTAATACACACACTTTACCAAGTGAACGTTTTACTTCTCCACCTCGGGTTTTCACGCTGATTACTCTCAGGACTCCATCATTTCCTGGATGTAATTTGGTAACTCTACCAAGCCGCCAGTCTTGAGTGAATCCAGACTCGTTCTTTATTAGCACCATGGATCCGATTTTCAGAGATTCAGTGGATTTCGTCTTCCACTTGGTTCGAGTTTGCAGCTCTGCTAAATACTCTTTCTGCCATCTCCTCCAAAAATGTTGGGACATACTTTGTAGACGTTGATATCGGAGTAAACGATTCTCAGGAATGTCCTTGGTATCGATTTCGGGCAATGAAGTCAGTGTTTTTCCAACGAGGAAATGTGCTGGCGTTAGAGCAGATAAGTCTTCTGGGTCAGATGATAGGGGACACAAAGGACGGGAGTTGAGGATACCTTCGATTTGAACTAGTATTGTACTGAATTCTTCGAAAGTGAGTTTAGTGTCAGCTATCACTCTTTTGATATGATATTTTGCACTTTTTATACCGGCTTCCCAAATTCCCCCGAAACTGGGCGACTGAGCAGGAATAAAATGCCACCTAATATTTTCGTTGGAATAATGAGTTTCTAAGAAGTTTGACTGATTTTTCAAGAATTCCGCAATTTTATTGAGTTCATTATTTGCACCAACGAAATTGGAACCATTGTCTGAATATATATTGGCGGGTTTGCCCCTTCTACTGACAAACCTAGTGAGAGTTGAAATAAATGCATTAGTGGTTAATTCAGACACCAGTTCTATATGAACTGCCTTGGTACACAGACAAACAAATAGGCACATGTATGCCTTGGTTAATTTAGGTGCACGGGTTTTTCTGTCCTTAAGCCAGAATGGTCCCCCGTAATCCACCCCAACATTTAAAAATGGCGAATAATCATTCACCCGAACATCTGGAAGATTACCCATCAGATAATTCGTAGGATTAGGTTTTGCCTTGATACAAACAATACACTTTCTAATGATATTTTTGCAAGAATTACGTCCAGATATAGGCCAGAATCGTTCACGAATTGAATACAGCAATTGTTGAACCCCACAGTGTAGAAGTTTTTCGTGTTCATTTTTCAGAATCAGTTCCGTCAATTTGTGACCTTGAGGTATTAATACTGGGTGTTTCTTGTCAAATGATTGAACTGAATTGAAAAGTCGACCACCTACGCGTATGACACCTTCATGAAAAAATGGATTCAAAGATAAAATTTTACTTTTTTTATTGATATTTTTTCCATTTTCCAAATCATAATATTCATGTGGGAAGGACTGAATCTGAGAGATTTTCAATAATAAAAACAATGAGTTTCGTAATTCTGTAGGAGTTAATAATGTACCGTATTGTCTTTGACTCTGGCATATTTTTGAATTATTGATAAATCTCAAAATGTAAGCTGATACTCGTTGTAGTTTTTTGAGAGAGGAGAATTTAGTGAATAAGTTGAGACCATCACATTTGATGGAGATGTTAGAAACGGTTCGTTGTTCTGGAATATCAAAATTTGTATCAATATCCTCAATTCTCCATTGGGAACATGTAGACAAAAGCCATATGGGACCATTCCACCACAAATCTGAATTCAAAAGAGTGGTTGGTGTACAACCTCTCGATAATAGATCAGCAGGATTGTCATTTGAACTAACATGGTGCCAATCTGAAATATTTGTTAATGACTGTATCTCACTAATACGATTAGCAATAAAAGTTTTGAATCTACTGGACTCTGTCCGAATCCAGGCCAATGTTATAGTAGAGTCGGTCCAGAGATAATATTTATCGAATTTCAGTTCCAGAGAATCTGAAACCTTTTTTACTAGATTGGCAAGTAATACTGCACCACATAATTCTAACCTAGGTAAGCTTATCTGTTTAATAGGTGCAACTCGCGATTTAGCACAGAGAAGTCTAGAAAAAAATGATCCAGATGAATTCACGCATCGAATATAAATACAAGCACCGTACGCCTTCTCAGACGAATCCGAAAAACCATGGCATTCTACCCTAATATATTCGGAAATGAATGCATGGCGAGGTATTTTCAAATCATTGATTATAGGTAATTCCTGTTCGAATTTGGACCATTCAATGTTTAATTCTTCAGGAATTTTATCATCCCAAGTGCCTTTCAGTTTCCACAATTGTTGAATGATCATTTTAGCAACTATTATTATTGGACCTAGCAGACCCAATGGATCAAATATTTGGCAAATCTTTGAAAGTATTATACGTTTCGAAAAGTGTTCATTTGTTAGTCGAGAGCTATTATGAATTCGGTACTGAATGAGATCAACGTTTGGATTCCAATAGACTCCTAGCGTTTTATTTTGCTCATTTTCACCAATATGTAGTATGTCAGCGTCTAGGTCCTTTTTAACATACAAATGGTTGAGCACCCTTTTATCATTGCAAAGCCATTTACGCAATTCGAAACCACCACTTGATAAAATTTTAGTAATATCTGATTGAATTTTGATTATGTCAGATTCACTATCAGCCCCTGTCAGAAGATCATCAACATAAAATGAATCTAATATAATTTTACTTGCAGTTGGATATTTATCTTTATGGTCAATTGCCAGTTGAATCAGGCATCTGATTGATAAATAACCCGCTGAAGCAGTGCCGTAAGTGGCAGTATTTAACCTGAATCGTTTGAGTTCATCTTGGGGATTTGCTCTCCAGAAAATTATTTGAAAATTTCGATGCGATTCACTGATAAGTACTTGACGATACATTTTTGCACAGTCTCCAGAGATAACATAAACGTGCTTTCGAAAACTCATCAAAATTGAAAACAAGTCCCTTTGCAAAGTGGGACCACAGAACTGCACATCGTTTAGCGATAAACCACTGTCGGTTTTTGCTGATCCATCAAATACTACACGACATTTCGTTGTTAAACTACTCTCCTTGATGACAGCGTGGTGTGGTAAATGGAAGTTAGTTGAATTTAGATCAATTTCACCATTTTTCAATTCTGTCATATGATTCAAGGTTTCATATTCAGTCATGAATTTTACATATTCTTCTTTCAATTGAGGATTTCTGCTTAATTTTCTCTCTAACGAGTAAAATCTACTAAGTGCCGTTTTTTCCGAATTTCCTAACAGTTCTACTGATTTTTTGAAAGGTATTTCAACAATGAATCTACCGCTAGTATCGCGTTTAGTTGTTTTCTCAAAAAGCGATTCACAATATTTTTCAGTTTCCGATAAAATTTTGCAGTTATTATTAATATTTTCTAACTCCCAAAATTTAACAATTGAGTTGTTCAATGAACTTTCTGAATCGACACTTAAAAAATTTAATGATTCATAATTGTTTTTCTGAAAATGTAAATTACCGGCCAATATCCATCCAAGTTTTGTGTTTTGTAATCTTGGCATATTTTTTGAAAGATTTTCATGCTCAATCAAAATGATTTTCCAAAATACATCAGCTCCCAATAGAATATCAATATTACTACTTATATTGAAATTTGGATCAGCCAAAACGCATTGAGTGGGTATGTTGAATACATTTCTGTTGAAAGAAAATAAAGGCAATTGATCTGTTATTTTCGGTAGTACCAAACAGTTAATATTCATGTTAAACTCACTATGACAAGACATAATTGAAACATTTATTTGATCACTAAGATTTGACAATATTTCGCCTACACCTTTCACAACGTGATTTACTTTGGTTGTTTCTAATTGAAGTTTCTGGCACAATTTTGAAGAAATGAAATTACTCATTGATCCATTATCGAGCAATGCCCGACATTTTAAAATCATATTTGTTCTGGGATTTTTTAACTTTATGATTGCAGTTGATAGTAGGACTTGGGAGACACCTGATGAATTTGTTGATGACTGAAAATTATGACTCTGTATATCTGAAGTATTGACATTGACATTTGTTTCTGTGTCGACAGATATATTTTCATTCACTGAACTTGATTGTGAAACTCCCGCTCTACCATCGGATTTCTGATTATTGGAATCAAAATGTAGTAAGGTATTATGTGGTTTATTACACTTTGGACAGTCATTGAAAGTGCATTGATTTTGATCATGGGAACGCAAACATTTCAGGCATAACTTGAGATTTCTGACTTGTACCACTCTTTGAGCGACTGGAAGTTTCAAAAAATTCCAACACCTATACAAGCCATGTTGTTTTTTACAATATGGACACTGAATTTTTTCCGTATTGACATATGAATTAGTTTTTTTCAAAATTGTTTGCAACTTATGTTTTTCAAATTTATTTTGTTCAATTTTTTCCAAAATTTCACACTTTGTTTTCAAAAAACTATTCATATCTTTCATACTTGGCAAATATTTTTCATATTTATGAGCTTCCCAGTCTTTTCGAGTAGTCGAATCAAACTTATTTGTGATTATGTAAATTATAAGTCGATCCCATGTGTCTGTCTGTTCACCAAGAGCCTTCAATGAGCGCAAATGTTTTGTTACAGTGTCAAATAAATTTCTTAAGTCTGAATATGACTCTTTGCTTACTGCTGGAAATTCGAATATCCCTCTTACATGGTTATGGATAATCAAGCTTTTGTTTTCATATCTGTCAGTCAATAAGTTCCAAGCAACCAACGTTCATATATAGGAAAGTTACGAAATGTCACGAGTTTATAGGCGAAGGGGTACCTGAGGCTAGGGGCAGGGTTTGGGGAAATCGAAGTTGGCAATTCTGGGGTAAATTGGGTAAATTAAAAGTCTCTATAGGTGGCATAACCCCATATAGAACCAAAGATAAACAGGAGAAGTGCAAAGAAATTGTCACAGAACACACAAACATATATGTTTTATGTAGCTGTTTCCTGATTGTCTCTGTCTATTGGTGTCTTCGTTACTCTGTTGTAAAAGTGAAAGGTTTGTTGCGTTGTCACTGTCACAGTCACAGCCCACAGCCACAGCATACATACCTGAACCTGCGTTGCGTCGTGTATTCTGTCTTGTCTTTGTGGAGTTTAGGGAATCATTTTTTAACTATTTTAAGTCGTTTGTTCAATTTTCATTATTGTAATGAGTTTCTTGGAGTAATATTTTACTAGCTTTAAAGTGTTTCTATTAGGATAAGTTGTTGGTGTTTTTTCTTGGGTGTTTATTCGTTTAGCTATTGTGTTGTATAAAAAACTTTTTGATTATTTATTATGCCGGGAAACGTGCTGTGTAACGGGCTGTTTGAACACTTGGGGAAGCTATTAAGCTCAAGTAGAGCCTTAAGTTGTCCCTTATTTCCGAAGAATCCTGTTGTAAGGCAAGAGTGGATAGCATTTTGTAATAAACCCGATACGTGGATTCCGACAAATTATTCTAGAATATGCTCGGAGCACTTTCATGAAAATGATTGCGAAATAACAGGAGAGGACCAACCTAAGTCAATTGGTTGCATGATTACAAAGCGATATCTTTGAAGAGGCATTTTGTTCATAAAATCATTTGGATTCCTATATAAATTTAACACTATACATTAGAAGACTTAGATAACGTTCAAAGTATAATCAGGGTTGCGATTAGTGGTACAATTGTACCAAAAGGGGCACATAGTTATAATACATAGCTCAAACATTTTCTTGGCCTCGGAAAAAGATCCTTGAACGACTGGTAAACCCAGATACTTTCCATTTCATATAGGAGTAATTATCATACTCTGGCAAACTTTCTTGCTGCATGAGGAACAGTCCCACTTTTTTTTAAACACAGGTATTACTCTCGGATTTTCACCAACCATACAGTCATAAATTTTTCATTTGCTTTCGTTTTCAATTTTCACATATATCGAGATCAGATCGAGTTGAATTATCTGTCAAACCAAACACAAATACGAAGAGTATATCCACACTTTTTCTCAACTGACATTCAGTATTGAACACCATGAAGTTAGATTTTCAATATACATACTCGAATTTTCATAGATCTTATTAGGGGAGCAGGTATTTTTTTTGCTATCTGTTGTTATCTACCAATCAGATACCAGAAACTGAAATCCACTTGCATATTAGTATATCGTGGAATTTCACCTTAACCTCATTGACGCCCCCGCAATATGGAGGGATCGATATGATGACATTTCGTAACCTTCCTCCTATATACCAACGTTGCAAGCAACAAGATAATTATCGGATGATACTTCGATAGCTTTAATGATGTTAGAGGCTTCTTTTTCTAAAGATGATCTCAAATAGAAGAATTTCTGAATGTTCGACAAAGAACTATTTTCATCAACTAAAGCTTTAAAAGCATCACGAAACTCAAGCCAATTGGAATATTGACCATCAAAAGTGGGCAATTTTATTGTAGGCAACTTGACGTTTATACTGTCATTGTGGTTGGAAAAATATTTAGAAGTACTTGAATTATCAGAAATTTCACTTTGATTTCGATTTTCTACAAGAGAGGAATATTCAGAACATAATGTTTTTGCTTGACTCAAAATATCAAAATATGCATTTTCAAATTGTTCCCGCTCAGTCTCATCATTTTCGGTGGATTCTAAATTTTCAAGTTGTGACTGCACCTCATTGAAATCGTCCCATGAGGGTTCAAACTTTTCAATGCGAAGATTTAGTTGTGCAATAATACTATCATTCAAATTCTCTTTGTTAACAGATCCGATAAACTTTTGAAAACGCGTCAATCTGCTTTTAATTTGAGCCCGTTTAGATTTAAGCTTGTCTGCCATTTGAACGAGAAAATATGAAACTATCACACAATACCAATTCAAAATGAGAGGAAGGGAAAGGAAAGGAATGGACAGGAACTCACGGTTGGGGAATCGGCTTGCTGAATGCTGATGTCTGCTCCAAGCGTAGGTTTCTTCTGATTGATTTACGTGCGGATGGAAGGACCAATGTCGTAACTGGTTCTTTTGGGTTTCTTCGAAATGAATGGACTGTAGTTTTATATGATTTCTGTTCAGTTTTATTTTTATGAACTTTTTATACAAAATTCTTGGATAACAACTTTTTTTTTGTGTACATGTAACCATAACATTTTTTATTATTGACGTTGACAAATATCAGAAAATAATATGCATCGACCTATATACAAGGTGACTAAAATATAAATTATATCAACAAATTAACAACCAGTACTCAACTACAAACTGTTTATGACGGTTTTTAAAGAAATCATCGTTATAAGCTGAACCGTGTTGCTGATGAAGCAAACTCAAAGTAGATACTTGAAAAGTTCAACTCTTTTCATTTCAGCACTTACATATGACGGATTTGAAGAAAAAAACTTCATCACTGTGTATATATCTATTTTAGTCAAATTATCACTTTGTCCCGTCACGAAGCCTTCTTCCATTATGGTGTCAAAAAAACTACCCTACTAGATAACAAGCAATTAGCTGCATTTCAATAACTACAAACGGCACCAGAGTCTAGGAGCTAGGAGCAAATGTAAGTAACTTGTGGTGAAGCGATCTCTTAATCCAATCAAATTAACTGTTCAAGAGCCCATAATGACGATTTTCGCCAACCCGAAAAGTAGCTGTGGATTCCGGCAGACACATGTGTCCTTATTATCCCCTAAAGTTTGCGCCAGATTCTGTCCGTGCGTTTAGCAACAATTAGCGGTTGAATGCCGGAAATCTTTTTTTTTGTTTTCTGCTTATATAATGAAATCTAGTGGGACACTTTTTTTAGTAACAAATTAGATTGTTGCTAACCTATCAACTGTTTTTCAATCGAATTGAAACTGTAGTTTCTACTAGTTGAAAGCTTCCCAAATTCACAGTTGCAACCCCCAAATGCATTTCAACATTTTTTAATAGAATACAACTTTCAATTAAACTTTTTTTCGATCCGACCAATAGTTTTCATTATATAATCAAAAAACAAAATAATATGATTTCCGGTATTTAGCCGCTAATTGTTGCTAAACGCACGGACAGAATCTGGCGCAAACTTTAGGGGATCATAAGGACACCTGTTTCTGCCGGAATCCACAGCTACTTTTCGGGTAGGCAAAAATTCCACGAAAAAAGTTTATTTGATTGGACTATCTGACGAGTTGGAGACCGCAGACGTTCCGCGCTAAACTACGTGAACTTAAATAATCTATTTCGCAGTCATTTATCGATGGATTTTAAAAATGTTTTCACTGATTTATTAGTTCTGATTCCGCCTCTTCAAATATTATAGTATTTCCAACTACATATTTGCAAATTTCACGTTCGAATTGTCTGAAACAAGTAGTATTACATCCACACTGGAGAGATCATTCATTTATGCTTTTTATTTTACACCTAGTCGCCATGGGAGAATTCAAAAGATGCAGTACGTTGGGCATCTATATGTATATTATTAGGTATTATATATGTGATACCAGGGGCAGTGAGAAACTAGGTAATGTTCAGGAGTTCATTAGATTATTCGAAAATGAATGAATTTATGGAAAATACCTTCATAATCCTAAAGTTGATGTTTATACAAAGAAAATTCATAATTGAAATTTTGAAAAATAACGTTTTCCAAGCCACTTCTTGAATTAAACTCGCGTATTATTAACGATTTGAAATCGCAAAAATTGAGAATTGATTATTTCCGTGGGAATTTCAGCTCATCAACGATAAAAAAATATTCATATCCTAAAATTTCCTCGAAATGGAATAATTTTTGTGAGAGATAAAAATATACTTGCAAAATATTGAGGTTATGTTCCGATAAGAGAAAAAAACTTTTTACGACAATTCGATGAGTGACTTTTCATATATTTTCTGATGTTATCTTGTGGAAAATCTGTACGAGTGCACCCTGAAGACAGACCTTGTGCGGAAAAGGGTCGGCTTGGGTGCCGACACACGACGAAAGTTAATAATACATAAAAGATCTCAAGAATGACCCCCTTAGTATTTTCCTATTTTTCATTATTTATTCTGAATATTCCGGAAGTCCTAATAATTCGAAATTGGTTTTTCTCGAAATCATCAACGCTGTTATTTTTTCAATAATGTAAAACCGTTTTCGACGAAATATCCTACATATCTTTGGTGTGGTCCTACGCTTCAACCTTACGTTGTTCACATAGATTCGGTGATTTTTTGGCACTAATTTTCCACAGTCTGCCTTTAAATCTGGATCAACCTGAAGCTAAAACAAATCTTAATCTGCAAAAATATCGAACCCTGCGGGTTACTTCAAGAGACTCATGCCTTGATGCATCTATTACACATGGAAACATGTCTCAAATTAAAAATATTGTAAACGCTCACTGTTGTAAGTGACAGGTGACTTATGACTTGGATGAATGTTTTGCGAAACAATCAGTGGCGGATCCACGGGGGGGGTTTTCGGGTCCGGACCCCCCCCATTGGGACAATGAGAGATTTTTTTTTCAATTTTTATCGGCTCCTAATTTCCAAATTTTGTTAGAGAACGGAAAAATATCACATGTGCAAGACAAAAAAATAAAATGAAATAAATTTTTTTGCTTTAAAATTAAAGAACTTCAATAATTATTATTACATTCCATTGAAAACTGAAGAGCAGGCATTTAAACATTAGTAAATTTTCATTTTTCAACAACCAATTTCATCAATTTTTTCAATTCAATAATCCTCCAATTCCTAAAAAAAATTATTTTCAAGAATTAAGAATAGTACAAACAAGATCTGGATTGAATGTTACCAAAACAAACAAATTTCGCTTGAAATTTTTGAACTCAACGATTTTTCTTTCCTTTTCTTTCTGGTTCAGTCGGTTCAGACGCTGGATCAAGTCGAGTAAAATATGAAAATAGAGTCCTCTTCGTGTTGTAGGTGAAAAATTAAATGCTTTTTTTTAACTATCAAATTGCAATTTTTCACGATGACACTTTAAAGAAAATTGACACTTGTCAGGCTTATCGAGGAAAAGTTCGAGAAATTTCTGACAGTGCTGCCATTGGATCCTTTTTGGCGCAGTATTTGAAAAATTAGACTTGTTACATTTGTGATGAGTATTGTGTATGCCAGTAACAATTTGAATATACTATGTATGAGTAGAATATGCTGTTGATAGCGTTAAATCAACTCGATTCGATTCAAAAAAATTAAAGTTTCGAACCTACTTTACCTCCTGGCTACACTCTCATATTTTGCTCATGTCAATCTCTTTCACCTTTTTTTTTAGATCTTCACTAGTTTTTGCTATACGGTAGCTCATAATTTTCTGTCATATATATATATATATATATATATATATATAAATTATAGAGTTATAGACCCCCCCCCTTGACCTGATCCTGGATCCGCCACTGGAAACAATATAATAAAACCAAACTTACAACTTGAATTTATTCCATCGTGAGATTAGCCAGCCAATCGAAACGCAAGCACTAATTGTCCACGTGCTGATCATGCTAGGTGCATTGTTTACGGGCACTCTATCTTTAACGTGAATAGAGTCTAAAAAATTTCTCCTATTCTGGTTCTCAAGTACTTTCTCATTCAGAGGCAGGCAGTAAAAAGTGGGAAACCATCAGAATATGAAATTTCGAAACACTGAACATCGATCAAATACAGGCAACATCGAATTCACAATACATCGAAAGCATGGACCATAGGATAAACATATGACAACAGACAACACCGGTGTTTCCATTCATCCAACATGTCTTTCTTCATCCCCATGTTTCGTACGTATATGTTCGAACTATCCAAACATATACGTATATTTGAGTTTCATGTTTCGTAATTCGCTGTTCAGTAGGGGATCCGTATAAAGTTTGACACACAAATGCCACATCTATTATACATTCTCCTCTGCCAGCCCGTTCACCGCACGCCTGCTTGAATAACCTATCATCCCCCTTTTTCAATCCACCTCTCTTACCTTTTCTGGACTTTCTTTAATCGGATCTTGTGCTGATAGAGAAACTTCTCGTTTATCTCTTCCAGCGCCATATCGATGGCCGGACCGCATCTCTCGAGATCGAAGGGGTAGTTTAGGTGCGAGGCCATCAGCACCCCTACGTTGTAGTATCTGAAGTCGTCTTCGATCGGACGAGCTGTATTCGCCGGTGATGACGCCCGGACGCAGATCCAAGCGATGGTTTCTATCGTTGCCAGGATCGTGAGCGGCTTCATACTGGAACAATAGTATTTTAAGTAATAGCCAACCCTTGCCCACTTCGTTGGACGTTAATTAGTGTTGTGATGCAATTATATTCTAGAAAACCAAAATATGTGTTCGAAATATTTCTGAGACCGATCATTTTCCATTTGAAACGTTTTATCTTTTGACGCAAACATCTTTTGACTGAAACATGGCTTAACATAACTCCATATGAATACGTAAGAACACGTATCTGAAAAATTGCTTGTATCAATCATTTTGAGTATACAGTCTAACACTTTTTCAACTTGAGAAATTCAAAAGATATTCCCTGTATGATGAAAATGTATTGTGGAATAGAAAAAAGGGCGGGTTTTTATCATTTTATATTATTGTAATTGAAAGACGAGGGAGTTGGTGCCATGGTACGCATCCGCTCGTCAACGTACCACGGACTTTTTGGTGGAACTCATAGAGACCAATTTTTTTGGTTAAGATGAGGATTGACGAATGACCGTTGGAAATAAATTTTCAGAGTTCCAAAGATCGCCGCCCTCAGCGCAACCAGTCCGTTTCAAGAATTTTTCAAATGGCGAATAATTGTAGGAATCTATATTGGAAGGTAATTCCTCCGTTCACGAGAGGTCGCTGATAGCTGATCAAATACAGACGAGCCAAACAACAAACAAATAATAAACTCGATTTCAGAAGCAGTGAACAAACTGCAACTGCAACGAATAATATAAGGAATACATTGGGTGAAACGTGAAACCCTTGCGTGAACGGTAAAAGGTAGAAGGCATGATAAACAGTGGCTACAATATTAGCTGCTGTGCTGTTTGTCGTGGGTCAAAAATATTATTAGAGTTCTGAAAAATGTATTTTGTATAACTGGTAAAAAAACATCATTTCGTTTCGTTTTTGTTTTTGGATAGGTATAACGTGAACAGTAGGTCGACTGTTAGTCTCTGAACCATATAGAAGGGAACGATAACTCCCGGTCGGTGTCTACGACGTAACAGGAACAGGTATACAAATTATATTTTTTGTTGGTGGTATTAGGGTCTCGGCTGTCCGCTCTCGCGGAGAGTGAATTTGTGTTCACGTTTTCTTTACGGTGGTGTAGTAGTCCGGGAGGCAGCGACACTTTTGATGTAATTATTCCTACAAAGCTGATTTTATCTCATTTTGTAGTTTTGATATGGCAAGTAAACGGAACGGCAGTCTACCACCCCAATATGGGGGCAAACATTAATTATAATTTTTCAAACGTGTAAATAAATGATACGTAAATGCCTTATTCCTACAAGTATGAAACTTGATAGAGTGCTCAATGATACATAAAAATGCAGTATAATGATAGTCTACCGCGTCGGAGGGGAGGCCATCATAGATCTACCACCCACGCAAGGTGTTCAGAAATTAATTTTTTTGACTTATTCCTACAAAGTTGAAATTTTTTTCTCAAATACTTCAGTTTATAAGAAGTCTAAAAAAATAAGTCTACCGATGACATAAAGGTGCAAAGCCCTGATAGACGCAATGGAATGCACGATCTCCCGAGCGCAGCCGCCGCGCCGATCCGCTTTAAGTCGCTCCAAATGATTGCATACCGGGATTAAATTAATATTTACAAAGCTGCTTTTTTTATCTGTACGTATTGTACGATAATTATTGTGAACGAAACGTGTTCTACCTTCGATACACTGTGGCTAAAGCTTCGGTAGATATGGCCTAAATTTTTGAGCGGGAAGTTTATTGAAGGATTGCGGCTTTCAAATAATTTTAAATAATTGAAAAGTAAACTTAATAACGAAAAATGGACAGCTGAGTGAACGTCGTATCCCGACGGCGGCTTCGTGTTATTCGGGCTCGGCAAACACGTTGGTTAGTTCAATGGTTTTATACCTGCTCCCTACATATTACGGCTCTGACCTTTTCGGGGTTCCATCCCCTCCTCATGCTTACAGCGTCGAATTTATAGCTATGCCAGCAGAGCTGCTCATGTGCTCATCAGATCAGTGTGGCCTTCAGTCGTCTACGTAGAAGGACGCGTTTCTTAAGCATCATGGATTCTCAGTTGTACTGTTTCGTTTGCCATAAGAAGCCAAAAGGTCAAACAATTTTGCAGTTAACACAAGATAAGTTTGTAAAGTGTTCAGAAATTTTGGAAGTAAAAAAAAACATCAATTGGTGTGCAGTGATGTCGTCTTGCCAGCTCAATTAAGTGGACTTGAAGGGTATCATTCCGTATGTGGATGCATTGACAAATTTAAGCAAATATCCTGAGCCTTCAACATTATCCCCTCTGGACTGTGGCTGGAAAGTCGACGAGAATGCAAAATATGATTTTAATTGGTTTAGTGGCGACCAAGTGCCTCAGTCAATCGATGATGTGACGAATAATCAACAAAATGTTAAAGATTCAGGTATATACATTTAGCATTTGTACTTATGTTAGCATTATATAATAATATTTCATGATTTATTGCTATTTACAGATACAGAAATGCTTGAGGATGAATCCGCAGAAATATTTTCAAATCTCGATTGGTTGAATAATGAATATGATGATGACGATGAAGATAGCGATTACGATTTGGAAGGCGATGAAGAATTGAATGCCAGTGGCGATGAACAACAAGAATAATAAGTACTTTTAGTACTTTCGCGAGGATCATTACCTTTCCTGAAAAAATATATTTATTTATTATAAAATACTATATTCTTACAATAAAATAAATCTTATTATAATAGTAATTCAATTATAACAAATTCAATTATTCTGCATAAAAGAAGAAACAAATTTTAGTTATTTAAAACAAATGAATTTAAAAGTTTTTTTATATTAACATTATACTACCAAAAACCTCGCTTGCTAACGCTTTTAGTTGACAATAATTATCGTACAATACGTACAGATAAAAAAAGCAGCTTTGTAAATATTAATTTAATCCCGGTATGCAATCATTTGGAGCGACTTAAAGCGGATCGGCGCGGCGGCTGCGCTCGGGAGATCGTGCATTCCATTGCGTCTATCAGGGCTTTGCACCTTTATGTCATCGGTAGACTTATTTTTTTAGACTTCTTATAAACTGAAGTATTTGAGAAAAAAATTTCAACTTTGTAGGAATAAGTCAAAAAAAATAATTTCTGAACACCTTGCGTGGGTGGTAGATCTATGATGGCCTCCCCTCCGACGCGGTAGACTATCATTATACTGCATTTTTATGTATCATTGAGCACTCTATCAAGTTTCATACTTGTAGGAATAAGGCATTTACGTATCATTTATTTACACGTTTGAAAAATTATAATTAATGTTTGCCCCCATATTGGGGTGGTAGACTGCCGTTCCGTTTACTTGCCATATCAAAACTACAAAATGAGATAAAATCAGCTTTGTAGGAATTGGTGCAAAATTTGTGTCGCTGCCTCCCGGACTATAGGTAATATTCGTGCAGACGGAACAGGCTGATGATAGATGATAAAATTGTACTTTTTCTTTATAGGTATAATAAAATGTTTATTAATTAACTCGCTTATATTAATCAGCTTGACTTTAATTTAAAATGTAATAAAATCTTTGACATCAAGTTTAACCCACTTGTAGACGTCCGAATAATTTGAAATTTGGCAGGTGTTCTTAATTAATTAATTAATGGCGGACGAGTTCAGTAATTATGAACCGATTCTAATCCAAATTGGTATTTGAGGATTTGCTGGGTCGAAGATCATGATTCTTCAGTTAAAATTGAAAAATTCGAATGGCGGTTTTGAGAATGTTGTAAAATTTCTAAAATACATTAAAATCGATTACGAGATATGTCAAGACTAAATTATAGAAAATGAATATTATAAAAAACTTTTTTAAATACGCTTATATTCAAATGTCGTAAACAGGATAGAGCGCGATAACAAGGTTAGCATCTTCAGGAGAAGTAAATTGATACTCGAATCAATTTACCTCTACTGAAGATGCTAACCTTGTTAGCGAAACGCGCGTCGAGTGCAAACAAAATCAGTTTGGTGTAAGGGTAATTGATATCTAAAAATAATATTCTGATCCTGGTTATTAAAAAATGAAGAGCGTAGAGCGCTCATCAATCATTGCGAAAATGTATAGTTTCCTACGGCTTTTACTCATATTCTTCGTATTTGAATAACCAGGAATAACATTATTTTCCCTTTTTAGTGTTTTCAAATATGAGAGTGTTTTTTGAAAAGTTCTGTTTATAATATTTATTTTCTTATTATTTGCACAATATCTGATACATTTTTCCGTTGGAGATGGCGGGCAAGTTTTGTGATTTATGAACCGATGCTATTCAAAATGAGTATATTAATATTTTAGTGGTGAAAAATCCAATTTTTTGTCATAATTCAAGATATGGTGGCTCCTAAGATGGCAAGCGTATTTTATGCGGTGTTTTTTGGGGTCGAGGCTCACAATTTCTCATCCAAAATGATATAATTAAACGAGATGTGTTAGATAGGATCCTATTTGAAGTATACAGTGTGTAACAACGAAAACTTAACAGAGCTGTTGTTGAATATAAAAAGTAAGATTTTGAAAAAAAACCTCGGACACGTCGATTTCTAATTGAAGAGGAACACCTTTAAGACTACTCAGATTTTTTCTAGTACGCACCCCCTCGGAGGGTGCGTCCGACGACTCTTATTTAGATAGGAAAAGTAGGTCGAGTGGCGCCTCGTGTTTTAAAGGTTTTTCGAATACCTTCACAACTCTGTTAACAGAAAATTTTTGTGACGATTTTTTGAAGGTATTTGTTTTGAGTTCAACGTTTTTTAAAATAAGTCAAATTGTTTTCAAGGTACAATTTACATTCAGAACTTCCATAGAAAAATAAATTTTGGCTTTTTATAACAACCTGCCAATACGTGTCCATGTGATTTCGTATTTTTTGTTTATTACAAGGAGATTTTTTCGGGGGATGGGGTTGGTTACCAATCGTTACAAAAAAATTTCTTCTAACAGAATTTTGAAGGTAGGTATTCGAAAGACCTTTAAAACACGAAGTGCCACTCGACCTACTTTTCCTATCTAAATAAGGGTCGTCGGACGCACCCCTCTGAGGGGGTGCGTACTACAAAAAATCTGAGTAGTCTGAAAGGTGTCCCCCTTCAATTATGAATCGACGGGTCCGAGCTTTTTTCAAACGCCAATAGCTTCATTTCAATAATGAATTATTATATTCAATTTGCTTCTGGGGTCATTTGACCTTGCCAAGGTCATCTCACCGCGAATGGTATACAAGCAGTTTATCGAGTCACATTGGGTTTTTTCTTGATGTCTATACTCATTTTTCGTACCTATAGGTGTATTATACTTCATATCTGCTCTTTTCAATGAATTTAATGAATATTTGACAAGGCAAATTTCACTACCACTACCTTCAGCATCCACAGTCGAAATTAGTATTTATCTTTGTTCAGTCTAGGAAAAAAAATCCATGCAAACCACATAGAAAAGGAATCTCTCACACTATAAAATCCTTCCGCCACCAAGTACCGCTCAACCTCATTTTTGAAAGCTTCGTAAGTTTTCAGCATTTGTAATGATTTCGATAGTGAATAGAAAGGAGTAATTGCCGCATAGTGTGGTGATTTTTCTTATAATGATGTACCTATGACGGGTTGGTACAGTCAATTTATTTTTTCTTTTATCTAATTTTTTAATCAAATTTCTCCTGAACACTTTTGACACATTTAAAAATGTCGAAATTGTATTCACGGTGAAACAATTACTGCAACTTTGCCCATAATCTAAGTTGAAAATTAACGCTTTTGAGCACAAAAGACTCTGTTCCAGTCGCATGCTGCTCCCTAAGATGCCGAGAATCTAGATGGGTTCCAAGAAGCCTCACATATTTGGAAAACCGTACATTCGGTATACCTAACTAGGTTCTGCGGCTTGGATGTAGAATAAATGTACCTATATGTACTCCGTTTTTCCAGTATTTTATTAAAGTCGATTTTTTGCACCAAATGTCCATCTCTTCCATGTGATGAGAACTTTTTCCTCAGTGGTCTTTCCCGATGTACTAACAGTGGTGTCATCAGCGAAAATGACAACTCTGCCACTACTAATATGACAGGGCAAGTCATTTACGTATAATACCCAAACAAAAAAGTGGACCTATTACTGATCCCTGATGATCTCCTAACGGAACATTGTATTTGCTAGACGAGTTACTGCACATCTTCACGAGATATTGTATCCAATCCACTTCCTGTCGGAAGCACAAAGACTATTTACTAACAGTGGCAATGCCGCAGTTGGCGATTAAAAATCTGAACCCTTAAATTCGCCAATGCCACAGACGCATCGGCATCATCGTTTTTGATCGGTTGCTAGGGCGACGCCTACCTGACTGATGGGGACAAGCGCGCTAGCGCGCTCCCAGACCTGTTTTTATGAACGAGCTCGTTCACTCGTTAGTCGTTCCTTACATTTACGGTTAGATTTTCGAAGAAGAAGAAAACGCAATTCAGTTTAATTAAAATAAGAACACTTTCTCTAATGCTCATCAAGTATTAAAGTTTATCTACACCCGTACTCTAATAATACACTTATATGCCCACAACCCGTTTTATAATGAAATCCATTACGATACAGATTTTCATTACGATACAGATTTTCAACCAATAGAAACCCATTATTTTTCAATCAAGCAAGATGTGCAAGCTTTGCATTTTGACGTTTGTCAAGTCAAAATCGGTAGGTATTGAATTCTTGAAGAATTTAGTCAATTTTCGATAATAGTATGAAAATGTCTTATAGCAGGGATATAGAAGAATTACCAGCGACCCTCCACAGATGTCTTAGACAAGAAAAAAATACAATCGAAAGGATTATATTTTTCATTTGACAAATGCAAGACATATGTTTTTATTTTCAACTTAATTATATGAGCTCTCATGTCCGAATGGTCAATGGCGCCGGTAGTGAATAATTACGTCCAGGTTCAATTCCCGACGTCGGCAGAATTTTTTTTTCCTTTTTTTTTCTTCTTTTCATTTCTCATTGTTGTATTTTCCGTGGTTATACCATCAATTATAATTTTGTAGAATTTTTCAAAGAAATACGATCGATTACCTACTATTATTGTGTTCAATATAAATACGTATTAATATAATAATTTTAGTTCTTCATTATTTATTGGGTGTAGATAAAATAGCGTATGCAACTCTCATGTAATGGTTATTAATACACTCGCATAAACCATACGAAACTCACCTTCGGCTCGTTTCGTATCCCGGTTTATGCTCATGTATTAATAACCATCATTACACGATCGTTGCATAATATACTATTATCTTTCACAACAGCCAAATCTAGACTGTCGAATGCTTATGACAGATCAAACATTGAGACGACAAATTTATTCTGATCAAGTTCAGAAGGAGATGATTTGTAGCTGTTTCCACAGATTTGTTCTTGCGAAAACCGTGTTGGGAAGAAGAAATCCGATACTTTTCTGAGAAGTATATTAATAGGTAATAGGTAAATCATAAAAGCTCTTTCGAGTATTTTTGACAATAAGGAAATTTGTGTGTAGTTATCCATTATGAGAGGATTGCCTTTTTTGAACAATGATGAGAATACATTAGCTTTCATTAAATTCGTAAACTTTCCTTACGGGCGGCAGTGAGAAATTGATTGTTGATACCTATGTGTAAGGGGAGATGAAACAAGTTCACAAATAGTTTTGCAAAGAACTGGAGAAATTCCATCTGTACTGCTAGAACTAGTTTTGTTTTTCATAGAGACAATTATTTTGATAATATCATTTTCGGATGTTTATGGTACAAATACACTATTAATTTGTCTGATTACATAGGTAATCGTTTTCGATTTTATCATTACCGAACGCATTTGCAATCATAGCAGCGCCAGCTTTCGCGAAAATGTTAGCAAAAGAAGTACCTACCTACCTAGGTAGGAAGGTATCTGCTATCAACATTTTATCAGTAATTACCGAGAGTTTCGACCTCTGAGTCGTTCGGAGGTCGAAACTCTAGACATCACCTAGAAGATGGCAAATGAGACTTTGCCGAAACGTCGTGACAATTATCCTTCAGAGAAGCAAAACCACGAAACACGGAATGAAACCCGAAAACACAATTCATCATAAATATATATATATAATATATATATATATATATATATATATATATATATATATATATATATATAACTTATAGAAGTTTCGAGTGGATAGATGATACAGAGGTTTTTTTTTATTGGGCTTTGCACTCAAATAAAAATAGCAACCGTAGACACGTGTTTCTGGGTCATTGCCCTTCTTCAGCACGGTGTAGCAATGACCCAGAAACACGTGTCTACGGTTGCTATTTTCATTTGAGTGCAAAGCCCAATAAAAAAAAACCTATACATATATATATATATATATATATATATATATATATATATATATATATATATATATATATACATATATATATATATATATATATGACTTAGTTCCCTCTGCTTGTAAGTCCACGAAATTTTATGGATAATGAAAAGAAGTATTGTATTTTGACAAAAAATTCATAATCTCCAGTCCCAAAAATTCCGCGGTACCAATAAGATTAGAATCCGACTGAATCACAAAACTCATCCGCCATCTTGAATTTTAGAATAACTGAAAACTCCACCTACGAAATCTACATACCAAGAGTAGAATCGGACAATACTATAAATTACAAGTCATTTGCATTTATTTTTAGATACTTTCAATGTTAGACTATAAAAAACAAATAAGTTCCCAGTTGACATGGATATGGATGATTACTATTTATCACATTCACCAGTGAATAATAAATTTTTTTCACATTAAATGCCACTATATATTATAGTTTCTATTGAAAAAAAGGCCAAAGACAAAAAACTTGAAACACACAATCACGTTTTATATATTATTTGGCTCACCCAATACAATACGAACTACGACTTCCCTCGTTCGACGTGGTCCTCCCTAGCGCCACCTATGAGAAAATAGCCACATCACGTATGGAGCGGTTTTCGGCTAAATTTCACGTGTTCATGGCTGCCATGTTGAATGTTTCTAATAATGCTTGAACGAAATAAAGTTAAGTACAGAAAACTCATTTATTATGGACTTTTTGAAGCCTAAATTTGGCAGGGTGATTCTTCATTAGGTGAATTAGGTGCTGAGAACTTTTGGTTCCATTCTGAAACAAAAACTTGAAAAAATTACAAATGTTTGAAAATCAATATTTTCTTTTGTAGAAATAATTCGAGCCTCAAATTTTGTCATCACCTATTCCAATCCTTTATCTTTCGGTATACCAAATCCCGTTTCAGCCAGTTGTTATTTAAACGAATCGTCTTTTCGTAAAGTTGATGCTGCTCTGAGCATTATTGTCAATCCCCCTCTTAACGTTATGTTCGTCTATACTGAACCGTTTAGTCAGCGCGCACCGTTTAAGCATCACATCTCGCCCGCTTTTCTCCGACTTCATTTACATATATTACCATCTCTCACTGGATTTTTCGATCAATCGTAAGGAAATATAGCTTTTATCACTCCTGAATAGTGTTGCTTTCTCTTAGTGGAAGAATTATCATGATCGGGTCAGTACTTCCGAATATCACCCCCTATACAAACAAACAAAATCGAAACGAATATCTTTATAATACCATGTTAATCAAGATATGTAATAATATGTTACGAACCGAAAGTAAATAATTTCTCTCGACGCAGATAACCAATGAGAAAGTTGAAAGCTATACAGAGTTTAATAGCGATATATTGCACTAGACCTGTTTATCTGATTATTTCCTCAATGCGAATAAACGATGAAAAATTTGAAAGCTATTTTGCTTCTACAGAGTTTTACAGCCATTAAATGCACTAGACCTTTTGACCGATTAAACTGGTCAAAATAAACCGGGCATCGGAAAATTTGCGAAGTTATCGGATTCTGTCCTCTTTTTCCAAAGACAGGTTAATTTCGTTCAAATGAGAAAAAATATCTGCTAAGTACGCTAGCCCCTGTAAAAAATCTTCGCTCTTGAGATATTCATAAAGTGTATTTGTTTTATTTTTCAAAAAAAGTGACACTTCTGCTCGCAACTCGAACAAGGGCTTTAAGACTTGTCCCCTTGACAGCTAACAAACTTCTGTGTAGCAGTACTTCATGTTCGGATTCCATTTCTTGACAAAGTCTTTTGAACAGGCGGTGGTTTAAGGTACGCGTCCATAGGTATGCATCGTACGTATCGTACGGATCGTATAAAACGGATCGATTTGTGGTAGTGCGTCCACTGTATCCGTAGCGATCGGATTGCCGATGCGACGGTCGGCTTTTAAGTAACATTCGCATTTTCGTAGTGAGTGGACGATCGGAAACATTACAGTGTGTAATGTTTCCGATCATGGAAAGTGATGAAGAACTTGTCATTATTGCTTTGTTATTAGATGAAGAAGAAAGGAGGGGAAAAAGAGAAGACATAGATGGTGGATACATGACACATTCAAAAAAAGATCACAATTTGGAGAATATCATACACTATTCACTGATTTGCTCCATGATATGCGTAATAACAAATATAATTAAAGCACGTGTGTGTACTTAGTGTCGAAATGTAACAAAATTCAAATGATCTGTGAGGCGACCAGTGACTACTTATTGTGATTTGCGTCCACTTATCGGCAATCCGCATAACGTCATTCGCACCAGTCGGAAAAGTTGCCCCTTCGATAAATTCCATCGGCATTACCGACGGACCGATACGTGCGATCCGTCCGCTGCCGGTCAGTGGACGCATATGTATAACTTACTATACTAATAATTCTAAAATCCGTTTCGTACGATCCGTACGATACGTACGATGCGTACCTATGGACGCTTACCTTTACTGTCAATGTTTGGAGAGAAAAAAGGCATTCCGCAAGTAGCGGCAAGTAGGCTGCAGCGATGGGCAATAATTTTATCCGCATATCAATATAAAATAAAATTTGTGCGTTCAGAAAACAACTGTTACGCTGACGGTAGAGTTAAATTCGACGTGAGACTTTCAGAAGGCAATGTAATTCAGAGACTTTCGAATCAACTAAAACCAAGAGAATCAACAGCCAACCCCGAGTCTTCTGAGAATGGCCAAGATATTATTTGTGCTCCTAATATAAGTACTATAAGTGATACTCTTAAAAATCCCAATTGTGAAATTGAACGCGATGTTGGTGCTGAACGAAGAAAAAGTCCGACAAACCCATTAGCGCCCAGCGTCATATTTAGAGGACAATGTTTTCGTTGTTTTTTAACGGTCTCTTCAAGGTCACTGACTGATATTTACTACTCCCCGCATCCAAACAGAGGATTAGAGCGCTCTGACTCTGCATTGGTTTCCGAGGAATCAGTCACTCTAGTTTGTCTGCCGATGCATAAAAACCATGTAACTTTTACATTGCTGTACGGTGACTTCATTTCTGTGTTCGTGTGAAAACCGATCCACGTAAGTAAAAAATTATTTTATATTGGCAAGCCTTTAGATCAAGTTTATCACTAAAAAAAATAATAATAATTTTAGATATGTTCTATAATATGTTTGCATAGTGATGAATCTTGGTGTCATATAAATATGACGCTGGTCGTTACAGTCAATATTTCGGTTCGGTATTATTATCACTACATAGGCGAATTTTGATTTCAGATTCAATCTTGAGATGGTCATAATGAGTAAAAATACATTCAAATCGTTGGAGAAAGCGGTTGAATATTTTTATTCAGAGGATATTGACGCAGACATATCAGCCCTACCGCCCAATGTCGATGAATTGACGGATGAGGAAGACTTCGACGATGAAGAGCTGGGAATGCCAATTGTCAAAAATATACCTGGAAATGTGAAAATAAACTATGTGAATGGTGAAAGTGTCATCGATGAGGAAAGCGATTCACAGCCTGTCAGTAACGACGAAGACGAGCTGCCACTAGCATCATTGGTTGCTAGAATTAGAGCGTCATCTTCTGCTGTGGATGACGCTTCATCTCCTTCTAGTGGCCTTTTACCCCCGAAAAGACGAAAGGAGACAGCGAAGAGGTCGATTGTACCAACAGATTGGAAAAATTGTCCTCCGGAATATCAATGGGATTCGATGCAAGACACACCAAATCAAATGCTTGCAGAACTGAAGACCAATTTGGGAGAGCATACGCCTGTGAAGATGTTTGAACAATTTTTCGATGAAAATGTTTTTAATATATATTTGTTTTCTATATTTCACATGGTAGTTTTTTGTATTGCGAAAGTATTTGAAGAATATTTTTTTTTTAATTTCGAGTTTAATTTACATTTAGTCCGAGCATGAATACATATCCTCCCAGTGTCCTACTTATAGGACAGCTGTTTTTGAAAAAACTAAAACACAATTTTCATTTTGGTCAGTTACCTCATGGGCAGGATGTCCAATATAACAGGATATTTCATTTTCAGAATGAATTTCGTGAAAAAAATTATTTGGGCGTTAATGAGTTAAAGCACAACCACGTTACAATCTTAGAAAATGTAATAAGTAGTTGGATCAATGATTGTATCATGTTTATATCGTATCTTCGAATATTTTCATCCAAACTTGAATAGGTTAATTTTCTTTTGTTAATACTAGGGCAGATTCACATTGTACCAGTTTCTATTATTCGAAAGTTATGTTTGAATTCTCCCTTGGAATTAGGTACTGTTTGTTATTTTCCAATACATCTATCTTCTTTTAGGAAGGGAGAAACTGTGGAAATTTAATTCGCCACTGTTTTTCAACAGGGTTTTTTGTTTACGTTTTTTGATGTGTGCCATCGATTGGGAATCAGTAAAATAAAGTCAGTTAGAATCTGAATGTGTTTCACTCCATTGTTATTCAATGTAAAATAAATCAATATTATTCTAAAGAGATATATTAACAATATTTCAGGTATACTTCAGTATGGGGACAAGGACGAGACGTAGAAAGGATTTTTGTTTCACAAAGGAGCATTTTGAGGCTTAGTCTTACCATATGGGTTTGTGTCGTGATATAATCATGAAAAAATCCTCACTTTTATTGCAATTTATCTATTGAAATCATTAACATATATATTCAATGAACGAAAGTGTAAAATGAATAATAGAGATATACACACCTACAGCACAAGACATACGAATGATTTTATAGGGAATCACACCTTTTGTAAGTATCCACTTATGATTGGAATTCGTTTTTTCAACAAATTACCTTTGTACTTATATCATAGAGAGCACATCTAGTGACATGTTCAAAATGAGGTTGAATGTAATACTCTCAGACCATTTTTTTTATAATCTTGATGAGTTTGAAAGACATATTTAAAAAAATATATATTTATAATAAATAAAGTAAATACGACATTGTGTAAAAGGGAGAAAGAGTCCATCTAAAACAGCTACTACTCCTCTGCCTATATTAGTCCAGTCTATGACCATTTTTCCGTGTATCTATCCCATACAGCACCGATTCGGATGAAAATTTGGATTCAGGATCTACATACCCTCTTTTTCAAAATCTACCCTGTGCCGAGGGTTGCTTTCTCCCTGGGGGTGGATGCCACTCCTTCTAGGGGGTGAAAATTTTTTTATTGGAAATAAGTGCGGAAATCAATAAATTTCTTTCGACTTATTCGCGAGTGAAATTGTCGGTTTTCAGGCAAAAAAAAACGCGTTTTCAGATCTTTTTTCGCGAATAACTGGAAGAATATGCATCTAATTGAAAAATCTGCAGAGAGCAAATTTTGGATTTTGAAAAAACAAAGGCGATCGTTCATTTGAGATGTATGCAAACCCACTACAAACTGAATAAATGCTTGTTGAAAGTTGATTGGTATTTTCAAACGCCAAAATGGAGAGTTTCTACGTACAATAACCAAAAACCAATGCATTGTTCGGGAAAAACTCATTCGACCTTTTTTGAAGTCCTTCAAGAATCCTTCATTTTTGTTATTTATAAAAGTTTCAAGCATCAAAACTGACCGAGGTATGAAGGAAATAATGTTGAATCCTATTATTTCGTTGAAAAAAAATTGTGAATAACTCATCCTCTCTTTCCCTCCCTTTGGAAAAAATCGTTGTAACTCCATATTTCACTTCATTCATGTCCTTATAATGAGTTCTGAGTTTTTTATCAATTGAAAGAACGTAGTTTTGGAAAATATTGAGATTGAAGAGAAAAAATCCTATACGTGATTCAGCGAAAAATCACAATTTTTTCGAAATAACTCGAAAAGTATTGATCATATGCAGAATTTTCCAGAGTACAAAATTGAAGGTTATCCTTCTCCAAGAATTTTGGTGTTTCATTTTTTTCTGCAGGATGAAAATAGGGTAAGATATGGCCAGTTAAATATTGTGAGGGTTCGCACAAAGTACCTTTTTTGAACCCTTTCAAACCTTTTCAAAAATATGATCTAAAACGAAAAACAATGTGAATGAGCTTATAGCTCTTGTAAAAAGCTACAAAATACTTTTTTAGTGGATTTGAGTGCTTAAATACTAAGCGAAAAAAACAAAAACAATTTTTGTAGAAATTAGAGTATGTACATTAGAAGAAATGGTGATTTCTTGCTGAATTACGTATATGATTTTTTCTCTTCAATCTCAATTTTTTCCAAAACTACGTAGTTTCAATTGATGGAAAACTCAGAACTCATTATAACAACATGATCGAAGTGAATAATGGAGTAACAACGATTTTTTTAAAAGGGGGGGAAGAGAGGATGAGTCATTCACAATTTTTTCAACGAAAAAATAGGATTCAACATTATTTCCTTCATACCTCGGTCAGTTTTGATGCTAGAAACTTTTAAAAATAACGAAAATGAAGGTTTTTCGAAGGATTTCAAAAAAGGTCGAATGAGTTTTTCCCGAATAATCCATTGGTATTTGGTTATTGTACGTAGAAACTTTCCATTTTGGTGTCTGAAAATACCAATCAACTTTCAACAAGCAATTATTCAGTTTGTAGTGTGTTTGCATACATCACAAAAAAACGATCGCCTTTGTTATTTCAAAAGCTATAATTTTGCTCTCCACAGGTTTTTCGATTAGATGCATATTTTTCCAGTTAATCGCGAAAAAGGATCTGAAAACGTGTTTTTTTTTGCCTGAAAACCGACAATTTCACTCGCGAATAAGTCGAAAAGTATTACTTTTCAGAAAAAACCTAATTGAACAAAAATTACTTAGAATTAGTCAATCCATTGATTTTCGCACTCATTTCCAATAAAAAAATTTTCACCCCCATGAAGGGGTGACATCCACCCCCAGGGAGAAAGCAACCTTCGGCACAGGGTAGATTTTGAAATAGAGGGTAAGTAGAACCTATATCCAAATTTTAATACGAATCGGTGCTGTATGGGATAAATACACAGTTTACACTTTTTTGCCGTCATAGACTGGAGTATATGGTACGGCAGGCAGTAGGTCACATAGAAATCACTTTTTCCAGCTCAATTTGTATACCGAAAAAATGAAAATATATAGGCAGGAAAATAGCTGTTTGAGATAGACTCCTTCCTTTTTGTTATATGCACGTACCTATTTGCAGAGAGAGTTTATTATCATTTTTTTAATTTTTCCTCTTCCATAGGGGTTTTGATTTCTATTTTACGGTTCGGAGAAGATATAGGCCAGAAAAATTGTTCCTCAAACAACGAGTTGTATTGATTACCACATAATGGGTCATGTTTAGACCATCAAGTAATCTAGTGGAAGATGGAAAAGCTCCACAACATGCGCTTGCTTGGGTTTGAAAATGAATTATTTCTTTTAATTGTATATGATTTTCATATGAATGTTATTCATTCGATTTAATGTTTCTATTCTCGATAAACAAATTGAACTAGAAAAAGTGACTTATCTTTGATTCAGCGCTCGTCGCGCCTAATAATCCGGAAAAAAGCAGTTTCAGACATTTCGAATGAATCAATGAATGAAATATACATAGTCAGTCAACAGATAGTGTTTTTCAATTTATCTAGTGATATTTTTTCTTTCATAGACGTTTTATAAACTTTTTTCCATTCAGGAGAAACAAACAAAAATTAATTTCTAGAAACATCGTTCTTTCCCGAATATAATCATCTTTCCGAATACTATATTGATAAAGGATGCGACGTATATCTAAAGCACCCGTTCATTATACGAATGCTGATGTGCTATATCATAATCAATCGATAATCCACATGTTTTTTGCAAATATCGTCACGAGTGGAAAGAAGCGGTAGGTATAGTATAGCATTAAATCTTTTCCGAATCTCTTTCGAACCCATTCCGCCTCTACAGTAAACAGTTTTGGGGGGAAATAGCTTTCCTTTCTATTCTTGGAATTGCACTTCCAGAAAAGAGAGGGACCATTTTGTCAGTAATAGATATTTAAATGTGTGTTCGCTGGAACGTTGGTAAACTCATTTTCTGATATATCCACCAAGGAGCGTATTTTCCACCATATTTCAATATCAAAGGAGTGAAGTTGGCTTCAGGAAAATTCATCATCCGAACTGGAAATCTCCAACAGTTTTCGTATCAGAAACTCTCAGAATATTTAGATGAATTGAATGTACTTCTACCCAAAACTGATGTTTCCAGAATTTGAAGTTGTTTATTCAACGTTACAATAGAGATGTTTAAACACGAGAACATTCATCAGAACAACAAAAGATATCAAAATTTCGGCAACCACGAGGAATCACATGATTTTTTCACTAATAATGATATGTCAATCGAAATCGATACTTTTCTGAGTTGATCATTCTCGTTAACATCGACTACATGATTTGTAATATCAATCAAGAAACCGTTTTGAAATCACTGTTCAACGATTTTCTGTTTGGGTTATATATTCTATCATCTACATAGGACTCAATGTCTTTGTCCTCACTAACAGTAAAAGCCTATTTCAGCAAGTATACATTCAATGTTTGTCAATTGTCAAGCTGTGTGCACGCATCACAATGCACCTAGAGAAGGTTGTTTTTTTTTGGATTCTTTATTGGAATCATAGGGGAGAGCTTTCGACTTGAATAGTGCACATTCCTCAGGTGCACAAGAATCAAAACCATAGCAATGTATGCTTCTGGTGGACAAGAATGTTTGAAGGTCCCATGAAAACTTTCAAAAGTGGAATCCTGAACAGATATTTTCCTTGATATAATTCCATGATATCTACAATCATGAAATCCATTGAGTTTCAATGAAAACACATCAATGCAGATAATATCAAATTATATACAGGATGGTCCATGTTCAAGATTCCAGTTTCGAATGATTCTGAAGGACTTCTGAACACTTTTGTCCTTCAGAAGCATGCGTTTTCATGGTTTTCGTTGGTTGAGAAAGACACCATTCCAATATAAGGAATGAATGTTCCTGTGGAACAATCCATTTCAATGCTAGAATATGGAAACGTGATTCTTGAACATGCCAGATTCATGCAAATTTTTTTTACGGAACAGAAAACCAAGCTTTAGAGGAGCAGTTTCGGCAATCGGTCTCACATGATTTTTTCCATAAAGAGTACTTGAGTACTTCAGATCGTGGACGGGGTTGTTTTTCTTTCTTCAGTTGTACCCTGCTAGAAAAACTGCGTGCTGCTTTTAAGATCAAGGTAATGAAATGGTGAGCAATTTCAGCTATCGGGTGTCTTCTCGGTACCACTATTAGATAAGGAAATATCATTATCACGTATGGTGCTGTTCTTTCCCAACTGAATAACATTCTGTGATGAGAGAATTAATGACTGTGAATCTATAAGTTCACCCCAACTGAACCTTTGATCGTAACTACGGTATGTGATCTGCACCGCGACGTACCAGTTCTTTAACTACTGATACCGTAACTCAGGAGGATAGGTGGTGCCGCCAGGAAGCAACTAGGTCGCCTCCTCAAGGTTGGAAATACTCAACAATCCACCTTGCACCTACTCTTCGAGAAACAGGAGTCGAATCTGCATCAGTAGAGGAGATAAAATTTTCGTAGGCAGCCCAGTTCCACTTTTGCTCGAACGATGATTTACCCAAACCGGACCCAGCAAAAATGTTTCAGAAACTCGAAATTTTCTGTAGGAATCAATTGACTCAACATCAAGTTTTTATCATTTGCACTGGAGGCGCGTTTCGCTAACAAGGTTGGTATCTTCAAGAGAAAAAACCTTCCTAGCGAAACGCTTGTCGAGTGTAGATAATATCAGTTTGGTGTTAAGATAATTGAACTCTACAAATGATGAATGATGAATGTCATGGTAAAACTAACTTACAAGAAGCCTCATATAGAATTATTCCAATGGGTATGAAGGTGGAAATCTTACACCTAGAACATCCGACCATATCTCTATCGACCAATCGGCTTTGTGTGCCATCATAGCAGTTGCAGATGAAGATCTCTAGAACCATACACATCGGCCTGGATGTCTACTGATTACCTGTGGGGATGATTCAAAATGGACTGTAAATACCATTACAGTCTTTCATGATTCTGTACAGAGCTGGCCTGGGGGGAATAACATATCACCCAGTTAGAGGCGTAGTGAACTATATATAACCCAAATCGGTTAACCAATTGGCCTGAAAAATTTTCTTCTCGAAAGATTTGGAAGAATTCTGGACGAACATATCAGGCGGTTCACCTAACGTGCATTTTTCCCGATCAACCACCAACACCTTTAAACTCACACATAAACGAATTCAACTCCACATAATATTGGAGAGAATGCGACTCAATACTCTAATGATATTCTGTGGCCATTTTTCTAGATGTCCTAGACACATTTCACGAGGCAATGCCCCAATCTGTACTATCAGCTTTGGCCGAAAAGGACATAGAAGCGGTCATTTCTGGGATCTACGCCATGCTCACAAACATGAAAGCTACTTTCTCTCTTCAAGGTGGAGGCACAGATACAGGCACTCTCAGGAATGATGTTCAGCGTTGGTAGGGGTTGCTTATAGGATTGAGTATTATCCATTTGAAGTGACTATGGTTATAATCACTCCTAATGGATGGTTTACCTCATTTGTTTGGCAGAAGAGGGGTGGAGCTGCAAGCTTATACAGATGTCGTGGGGATAACCATTTCAGAAAGGGTGGTTCTGCTGATTTCAGAAGGGGTAGATGTTTCTGAACTCCAGAGAAACTGTAATAGTAGTCCAGGTTACACGGTATACTTACGATTTATTACTATCAACCTGATTTTTTATGGATAGCTTCATTTTGAAGAGAGCCCCAACATCTCTCTTACAGAATTTCTTGATTCTGGTAGCTGACACGAACACAATATGTTGATTTGATGATTCTAAAAAATTCATTACTAACTGCAGTTTCTATATTGAGTCTTCGGACAATTACTATCAAGCTGAAGCTTTGTGAGAATATTCGTTTCGATATATATATATATATATATATATATATATATATATATATATATATATATATATATATATATATATATATATCAGAAATCAGAAACCCAGAACTATAATTATCACGTTTGTCACCTATTTGAAGAGGAATGAAGTTTATAGAGCAAGATCATTGCTGAAAGGATTGGGTTCACCCAGTCAGTACCATCAACGGTACAAACAATTCTGTTCATAACTTATCAAATTAACAAAAAAATGTTGTTTCACCCATATAATTAAAAAAAAAAAATTTTGTTATTAGCATAAATAGGAATCAGCAAATTTCTTCACAGTTCACTCATATCCATTGATCATACATAAATTTCATAGTCACAAAACAAATACTCATGAAACAACCATCAGTTGGTTACACACAACAAGTGGCACAACTGTTCAACGATTGACAGGACAGATGACTATCCCTGTCGCTGTCAACTTCACATTTCACATTTCATATTTCATTCTTGTCATGAAGACATCAACCTGACATTCTAAGACTGACCACATGGTCTACACAGAGTGAGGAGTTTTAATATCAATTTTAACGTGTAATTTGTAAATGTGCATCTGTGTACATCATTTACTAACCCGGTTTTATAATACAACTTCATTCCATGAGCACTCCATCAATGATTACTTTTGAACATCGTGTCATATAACCTCACCTAAGTGTAAGTATGATAAGACAACTTATTGTAACATCTTTCACATAAATGTAATCTAATTGTAGTTCCCTGATGATGGAATAAAAAAAGTTCCGAAAGCTTGGATCAACTTAAAAGAGTCTTTCTTTTGTGACATTGCTGCATTCCCCACTATTCACTAGTTTAATCCCTAACTAGTCAGCAACGACTACCCTCTTCTATATATATATATATATATATATATATATATATATATATATATATATATATATATATATATATATATATATATATATATATATATATATATATATATATATAGGGTAGTCGTTGCTGACTAGTTAAGAATAGAACTTGTGGATAGTGGGGTATTCTAGCAAGTAGATGAGTACTTTTTAAGTTAGTAGAAGCCTTCGGAAAAATATATTTCCATCATCAGGGAAACTACAATAATATAAAACTTGTGAAGTCAAATCAAGAATAGTACATACTTACATCTTATTCGAGGGTGGTTACATTGATGTCAATGATGAATTGATGACACATTGGTACAGATGAAACATGATTCACTGTACTCTGGTAACTAATTTGGAATTAATTGACTATGAAATTACTATAATTTGGCTTCATTGGCGATATGAATTATGCAATGGAATTATTGAAACTGATATTATTATCCAGAAGGTTCTTATCTCAATAAATAGGAATAGATTTTACTTAGGTGATTGATGTCTGTTTTTCATTCATACAATTATTGTTTTCGAGAATGAAGAACATTTCTAGAAAGGACCTCTTTGCTGATGGAGATTCAGTGGTTAAAACTTTTTGAGTTATAATCCAGAAGGTGGTCAAACCTGTTCACATAGTTGGCTAGTGCACATCTTTCAGGGTGTAATCTAGAATCACTTTTGTGAGAAACGACTCTAGCTCCCAATGATCGTGAACTTTAGCCAACATTTATTTTATTACATGATTGACACGGAATACTATATCACACACTGGGTGTGATTTCCTTAATGAAGGGTAATGAGGTGAAAATGCATCGGACTGGGGCATCATTAGTTCCATTGTCATTGGTAGAATTGGAAATAGAATTATATGTTCATAGATAGATAGATAGATAGATAGATAGATAGATAGCCATTTATTTCCAACGGATACAACACCCAATTACAGGAAATGTTGAATTTGATGTAATATTATGTCATTTATAGAATTGAACAAAGTAAAAAAAAAGAAGATTATACATTCAAGAGTTTCTAGAGATGTAGATGTACTGAACAAAATATTATTCGTCAAACGAGTTGGATAGGAATTTTCTATGAACAGACTTGCAAGAATTTTAAGGTTTTCATTGTGGGAACTTTTATCTGAGATTCTTAGCACTCTATTTTTCAGTTATTTGACCAAGTTCACTTCTATCGAGTGTCTGTGATACGATAGGCAGTATCTACCTGAGCTTCAGGGTAGTGAGGCCACAGTTGATGTGAGTTTCGTCATTGATAAGCCGCTGTTTCAGACTTTTGATTGTAGGGACACGCTGCTCATCGTACATAGTGTAGATTTTTCACCTTATCAAATCTTTTTCCCAGTCGTCTAGACTTTTTGTGACACCGGAATCTTCACGCTTTTTTCTTGAATCCATGGAATTTTCAACAAATCAATCAAATTACTGGTTACTTTTGCTGCAGCACCCGCGTTATATCCTTGCTGAAGTAAGGAACTATACACATTTTTTATAATGATTTTCGCCTCACAAGATAAGTGATTCTTCTTCAACGAACCACTGGAAGAAGCACTATTACTTTTTATCCACGGACGCCACATACTGCCTATTCTGTACGTTGGGGTATAAAATCTTTGCTATTAATGTCTGTAATAACAAATAAATGTTATAAAATTATTGCACGCCGTAACACAAGTGAACACTTCTAATGAAATACAAAGACTAAAATGAACAAGAGGTGTAAGCTGTAATCCTCTACAATCCCTCTCTGAGAAATAAAATTACCTGAATCCGGTCCTTTAACATTTATGATGTGCATCTCGGATTTTACAACTTAAGGGTCTAATTGGTTTTATTATAATCCTTCAGTCAATACCATCTATTGTGAAAACTACTATACCGCTGTAAGTTTTCGATAATTGCATTGCTCTTATGGGACATTTTATATATGAGGGAAATATTCGCAAAAATATAAAATCGAAATAAATGATATGAGGGATTGCTCAGTGGAGGTTAACCAAGTACCTACTCGTCTTTAACCCTCAACATTGATGAATGGCATAGCTCACTCTTACGTAATCGATCGTCTCTGGACCTTTGTTCAGTCTCAGTCGACCCTACTTCCTGTTTGTCATTTCTCGTAAACACACTAGAACGATTCTATTGGTTGGAATTGTTTGTTTCAGTTTCCTTTGTTATCTGTTTCTCACCCTTTTCATGAGAATTCAAGGCAATCTATCCCTGGCTGACTGAAAATAACGAATGCATTTGTATGATGTGCTGTACTCAGAAAAAATAGACTGAGCATAGCATCTTGACCTGAATCATTGTATGTCTTCATCATAAATATGATTGCTGTATATCATTACCATATATAGTGAGCGGCTGAATTATGGAAAAAATTCGTTATTTAGCAATCAATGTACTTCTGAAGGAAATTCTGAAATAGTTCAAAGTTCAGTTATGGATGTCGTTTTTGAAATTCGAATTCTCGAAAGATTAAGTCACTGGTTTAAACATAGTGACTGACGTTATCGGTGATTTTTTCATTTGAAATATGATTCTCGTGAAACCTTATCTGAAAAGTTTTTCGATACTGCATCAATTCATTTATTTCAGTGGAAGAATAAACTTCATATTCAAAAAAAACAACAGAATAAACTGTTCTATAACTTTGCTTCTGCGTTCATTCCGATATGATTGGCATTTCTTCAATAATGTTTCACGAGTAATGTTGCAAATAACAACTTTGGTAAAACTTAATGGAATATTAACGCCATTTTCAACAATGAAAATGGTCTGACCTAGAGTGATGAGAGCGCTGAATCCTGTACCTGAAAAAATGGCAGATACAGCGCTAGCGAGGATCTGGGGACTTCCTAAATTAAGCAGAATGACGTTTCGCATAAAAGTAGAGGACGGAGTCGGGAAAGTTCCAAGGGTCTTTTTGTTCTCAGTGAATAATTGGTCACTTTTGAACCTGAGATCAGGTTACAAATGAGCACAGGGCACATTGTCAACGAATGATTGTGAATGTGATGCTTACTTTATTCGTTCGCAGATAATGAAACAGATCATCCTCATAAAAGGAAGTGGATCTGATATAGAACCATAATAATATTACCATTATTATGAAACTATCATCTAATTATTTATTGCTCGAGTATGAATCGAATCGAATTCCTCTAAATAAACTGCTCAACATGAAAAGGGAACTGATTAGTCTGTGAAACAAGATATATTCTGCACTATAAACAATCAAATTTTATGAGAGGAACATTGAGCCTGTTTCCATGATAAAATTCTCTTATATGATAAATATAGGTATTATGAATAATGGAGAAGTTTTTTTCAACGCACGCTCAGCTGTAGATTCTGAAACCGGACCTCAGAGAGCATCAACGTAAATAAATGATCACCAAAGAAATGCAGGGTACACTTTCATCTGCAATGAAGCATGAAAAACTATTTCCTTTCTCAACATTCGATTAATAGAATTGATTGAGACTCCATATTGCAGTTAATATACAGGATATAGTGATTTGTTCGATTGTTTCGATTGATAAAATTTTCGATACACCAACCTTTTTTGAGTAGTTTTCTTCACATTGATGCTTGCACACATCTTACAATTTTCACTTAGAAGGAATAGCCCCTTTGCCACTAGACAGATAAATAGGTGGATAGATTATAGCCTGAGAAGCCATACAATGCAAAACTTCATCACTTAAACGTTCAAAATAGCTACTATGTGAGTGAAATCAGAAGATGTTTTCAGTGGTCAAGCGTATTTTATACGATGTTTGATATTTCAGAATTCAATTGTTCGAAATTTTGCTAATATTTCTTGACACCAATTTATAGAGATAACCGGCCCTAGCCTTGAAAACTCCTCATACGTACGTTATATATGTTTTAAGGAACTTCTTTGTCCAGTTTCTCTTCCTCGAAACATGCGCTTATCTGGGCACGAGACTGAAATCGAATCTCTATGAATGGAATCTTGCAAGTGTTTGTTGTTATTTTGTTATCACTTATTTCATAGAGGTTTTGTGATTTCCTTTCCGATTGATTCGGAGAAAAAAGAAAGAAAAAAGTCCTCACAACTCTCATGGAAGGTTTTCACATGAATTTTGTTGTTATCACCTCTGGAATACTGTTGCTTATCTTCGACTCTTTATACACTATCGCTAATTCTGTGGGTGCAATTAACAGTTTCAGGATAGAATGCAACCATAGAATCATGTTTTTCTATTCGGGAGTTCCTCTATCCGATTTACAATCTAACTTATTGATCTTTCCAACTGAATATTGCTCCTTGAGCGAGTATATTAAATGATGAACTCACATTACTTTGGAGCAAAATATGAGTTAGTTTTTCACATACATTGTCTGTTTGATTATGCCATGCGAGTTTGTCATCAATAAATAATTGTACTCAGGAAATTATCATTATTATAAATAGATGAAGGGTTACCTCTTCCAGTTATGTTTGGAGGTTGAACACAGCATTCATTTTATTTCTTCCAGATTGAAAATGAGCTGGTTTTCATCGCACCACTGTATAAACTGCTGAATGATATTCATCACTTCATTGGGAATTCCTTCGGTGAAGCTCCAGTTATAATTATGGATGGAAGACCGGCGTATCAGTGGATCAGTGATGAACAGACACATGAAGAAAAATAATTGGGCATAGAGAACTTTCCTGTGCTTCTCTCAGAATCACCACTGCTCGACTTGTTGACATACACACGTCGAAAGGTAAGGCATCGTCAATTTTGAAAATTAAGGAATGAAACTCACTTTGTTTTATATCATGAACTGCAATGTATTCGTTTGATAATATACGTATAGGACGAAACTGTATAAACGTTAGTTAGAAATGAAAGTTTTGAAAAAAGAAGATATTCATGATGATCTCCTCACACATGGTAAAGGCTACTTCCGTCAAATTGTAAGTCTATTATAACGGAAGCAGTTCTTTATCGTCAGTGAATGACTTTCTTTATCACGTTATTTTTCATTTCCTCTCGTCAACAGTATTCTCTAAAGATTCGAAACATCAATGGACTAAAATTGTGTTCATATCCTAGTCTACCACTGATTGCAACTGCAAGGGTCAATTATTTATCCCTTCAGCAATTCGGCCCTTGAAGCTTTGGGATGTGAAGCCGAGATATGATTTGATGATTATTTTGTGAATGGAGAGCTTCAAGCAAAATTCAATTGTATCGACAATAAGGACGGCTCAGCTCCCAGTACCTGATAACGCTAATTAATTAATACTGTCATTCCACATGACAAACTACTGTCCAGATGGAATGGAGAGATAATTCGTCTGCGAACCCATAAACATCAGACGTTCGGGGTTCACCCGTGGAATATGAAGGAAAGGAGTCGAAATGAGTGTACGTAATGAATAAGGCAGATACTGAGAGAATAATAAGAAACTCACATCTCGGTCGAACAATTCCGCATAGAAACGGACGTTTCGTGCTTGCCACTGAGCTTCATATTGCCGTTGAGAGTATTCAAGCTGTTTCTATTGTTGTGCAGATAAAAAGTTTATTTGAAATATCCTCTGTAAATTATGCTTAGTACTGAATGCCGGATACAGTGATTTTATATGTCCTTTGGGTGTATAAAGAAGAGGAAAAACTGTTTCTGCTTCATATCAATGATTTGCTCGAGAAAACATCTTGTTCAATACATAGTTTTGCAGACGACAGTACTTTTCATACCAGTTTCTCTCCCAGAGTCCCCATACCAGCTCCAAAAACAAAAATTCAAAGAAACATTCACGTCAATAATATTAACGACGACTTGGCAAAAATAATAGAATGGGTAACATAAACTTGGTGGAATTTAATGCTGGGAAAACCCAGGCATGTCTCTCTTCAAGAAAAGGCGATCTATCATCATCATTTATTCCGATATCAGGAATAACTGTTTCTGCAAAATCGAGTATATCGATGCTAGGAATTACGATCAGTGATAATCTCTCGTGGGGAAACCATGTGAGATCGATCGCTGAAGGTGCTTCCCAGAAACTTGGATTTCTATTTCGTGCGAAGAAATACTTCACTTCTCGTCAGCCTCTAATGATCTACAAGGCTCAGATACGACCTGGCATGGAATACAGTTCCCATGTGTGGAGTCTCTCTTCTATAGATACTTTCACCGTCAATGCTCTCTCGAATTGTTATCAATCGTTTCCCGCTTGGCATTATCTACACGGATGACTCGACGAGTACAGAATTCCCACCCCTTTGTTGTGAATTTGGGAACTTGTCGAACCTCTCTTGCTCAAGGATCTTCTCTCAATAGAACAGCTGAGGTTCTGATCCTTGCCAGAAGAGGTTTTTCCTGAGGCTTACAGACTTTAGAAATTCAAAGTGAATGTTAATTCGTATCTCCTGTCCCTTGATTCACGCGGTGTTTTTTGAACATTACAGGGCTGGCTTCCCTTCCGTGTGAATCTGTTTATAAAATATATATATATATATATATATATATATATATATATATATATATATATATATATATATATATATATATATATATATATATATATATATATATATATATATAAATATATATGTATATACCACCGCTGTGGAGCAGAGAGTTCGAACCAAACAGAATACCCAGTAATTGCCCAACAATTTTGAGGCAAAAAATTTTTGCAACCTCTCTTACATTCTTATCTTCTACGCATTCAATACCTCAAATATGCTTAAATATCGTTATGACGGAGACGAAAAAGGATACCCACCAGACATTATAATTGACAATGTAGCCGAGAATAGTGAGCAAAGCGTTTTCGATTTGCAGAACAATGTTCCCCTACGTAATGCAACCCCTACCCGTGATGAAGTGTCTTCATGGGGCAAATGAAACATTATCCTGTGATGTGGGATTGAATAATGAACCTATTGTAAAACAATGTCGGGCATATCATTAGTCATTTTCTTTTATCCGTCCAACAACAGAGAAAGTTTCGCAGCTGATACGGGATATTTCTGTCGCCTTTTAATAAATAGTGACCTGATGGACGTGGATTCATTGTGAATCGGATGAGAAATTCTGGCTGAAGCCAGCTAAAAAAAAAATCGTCAATCTTGATTATCTACGTTTTCTTTCTCAAATTGAGAGCGAAATTGATGAAGATGGGCATTCTTTTCGAGTTGAGAATTATAATAGTAATAATAATAAGAATATGTGAGTGGATGCAATTTTATCAATTCACTGACGCTGATATGTTTTCTGATTCGGAAAAAGTCGAAAATTTATTCATTATAAGATCTGATCAAATACCCAGATTCTAAGGGAATCGCTGCATTCATTCTTTCTACATATTCCCCTTTGTTAAGCATTCTTAGCAGTAAGCCTCGAGGGCAGGACTATAACAATACATTTTTCACCGAGTGAACATATTTACTGATGTTAGGTTATTAATGTTATTCGATCGGGCTCAGTTTGAATATTTCAAACAGTGGAATTATGTGTTGGCTTCAGAATTGAATAATTAACTGCTGACGTCACCATATTGTGTGATTTTGATGTACATAATTTTCCATGGCTTGAATTCTCGAATAGAACAGATGGAAGAGGATGACAGGCAGAGGCATTTTCTTCCTGCGGAAGAAATTCCAAAGAACGACGGCCTTCAAGCCCGAAGAAAAGTAATCATACTATTATTCAGATGTTAGGAGAAACTATTCCTACAAAGTCAAGTATCTCGATGCTAGGAATTACAATCAGTGATAATCTCTCATGGAAAAACCATGTGAGAATGATCGCTAAAAGTGCTTCCAAGAAACTTAGAATTTTATCTCGTGCTAAGAAATATTCCCTTTCTCGTCAGTTTCTGATGATCTGCAGGACTCAAATACGACCTGTCTTGAAATATAGTTCTCATGTATGGAGCAACATAAACATTCATTGAAGCTCCTCGATTGTATTCAGTGAAAGGAAGCCCATCTTGTTGGTGATTCTTCGCTCACAGACTTGCTCACTTCATTGGAGCATCGTAGAAGGATCGGAGACTCGTCCCTCTTCTATAGATATTCTCACGGTCGGTGCTCTCCTGAATTGTCATCAATCTTTCCACCCTCGTCAATATCTCCATGGATGACTCGACGAGTACAGAATTCCCACCCGTATGTTGTAAACTTGAAAACCTGTCGAACATCTCTTGCTCAGGGTTTTTTTTTTAATAAAACAGCTGAACTTTGGAACTGCTTGCCAAGGGAGGTTTTTCCTGAGGCTCACAAATATCGAAAATTCAAAGTGAATGTTGATTCGTATCTCCTGTTCCTTGATCCATGCGGTGTTAATTGAACATTACAGGGCTTCCCTTACGTGTAAATCTGCAAATAAAGAGAAAAGAAATTCTGTTTTTGGCATTGCTCACGAAATTGCTATCCAAAATGTTAAAGTGTTGGGTGAATAATTCAGAGCCATTTGAATGAAGTTCTTACTTGACTATTATTTTCATTTGAAGTTATAGAAATGAAAGTGGTTGTGAAATAGGAGTGACTGAAACGCTTTTGATATCTCCATCTCTCACACAACAAAAGTTGACGTGATTGAAGATTTTTTATATTCTCAATTTTGACTGACATATTCAGCGACTCGTGCCAACTGGGATGCACTGTAAAGAATTTGAACATCATTGCTTGTGGCCGTCCCACATCAATGGTGGAAGACCAACAAGGTCTTAAAGCCGCTTGGATGGAAAGCTGTCGACGAAGGTAGGCTCGCGCCTTGTGAATATCTGTTGTCAGACTTCTTGTTTGTGGTTGAGGTCACATCAATGAGGTTTTCTTCACCCTGAAAATGAGAGCAAAATAGGTAACCGCAATATTATGAAAAAGCAAAATCAAGTGAATATTTTGTCAAATACGTATCATATTTCTCATGAAGTTTGAGATTGAATTAAGTAATCATTGTTTTCTCGTCTCCGCAAAATGTTATAATGTTCAGCTGTTCTAATTCTCAATGTTCTTCATGTTTCACCATTATAAACACAACTACGTATACAACGGATACTACAAACACAATTTTAATAATTCCATTTGTTGTTTCCCGGTTTCTTTCGACTCAGTTTAAATCTGATCGTGATTTCTGTTCCAAATTTTGTCATTATTTCGAATTCACTACCAATATATACTTTTGATTTTTTCCGATAAACTTCGCACAAGAGGAATGATAATTTTTACTTGAGGAATTTGTTGAATATTGTTATTTGCTTCTGGATGGTTTTATTAACGAATTTATGAGGATAGCATTTCCTTTGAGTTCATTTCTCATGGCATATATTTCTCTATATCCAATCTCTGGGTTTGATAATATGATTTGTTCTGTGCCATAGAGACTTTTGATGATACTGTGTTTTGCACCAATTTTATGGTTCGAATTGAAATGTAAGTAACAATTCGTGTGTGAGTGTGAGTTGAATTTTTCATTGAGAATTTGCTATCATTCGCTTTTTTGTTTCAACACAAGCTCCACTACGAAGTACATCGGATATCAAGGTCAAAATGGAACTCGCATCCCTATCCAAATTTTGCTTTTTCAAAATTATTCAACTAGAACGTCAATGGTGAGCTTCAATGAGGGTTCTTTTTGGTTGATATGCTGAGAAAATTCATTCGATTCATATTATCCATGTAGCCATATTAGAAATATATCATCAACGTACCTCTAGCATGCTTCTGGGTATTCATGATAATCATCAATATGAATTCCCAAAACAAATTCCTTGAAAATGTTACTTAGGCCCGGTCTTTTCACCTCCAGATGATATCCTACAGATAAATTAACTGACGGTTAGAATATTCTTTTGTTTATCGTTAAGTGATAACAAAAGCATGTTCTAACATTCAGTCAATATATCCTTAGGATATCTGGAGGTGAAAAGACCGGGCCTTAGAGTTTCAGGCTCTTTCTTTATCATTTTCAGGGGAAATACATTCAAAAAATGAATCGCTTGTAATAAGTATAACTAGTTGATCAGGTGCTCACTAACTTTCTCCGTTTAAACCGAACTGATTGGCAGAAAGGGTCAAGAAGCGAATTTTATCATATGAATATTGCATATGCAATGTTTCAAAGAATAAAAATTATGTGGAACTCATCAATTACATTTTTGATGTTCCAAGTATAACGACAGTGCATCGTGCTTAATACCCATTCCAATATGAACTCAATTTAAAACTTGAAGGCGTACTTTCCTGGAAGCTCCAAAGCGTTTAATGAGGAAATTAGTTATATATTGGCGCCATTAATCCAAATCTCTCCGAAGCATAGTCTTGTGGCTTGTGGCCGACCCAAGGATTCACAAGAATCCACAGTGAGTGTTTTGGAAATAGAAATGTTTGATAATGAATCAGTATTCGAAGATATCGCATTCAGATCTGGTGACGAGTTTATATTCTATAAGTGAAATAAAGATTATCAGTTTCACGGTAAATGGATATCCTACTAAAAACAATTCAAGAATTGCCTAATCAATACCCCAAAAAATGTCATGCTCAGTGAAAAACTAGTCACAGGATATTTTGCGGTACGCGAATTAACAAGGGGGTATTTTCAAGGGGAAAATTAAGATATTATTTTATGCGATATAGCATTGCATTTTGAAGTGATTGTGTTATAATAATGTATTGCTTTTCACTAACAAAATTCAGTAATCAGATCGCTTTATGGACCAAAATATAACGATCATTTCAAATATTTGTTCATCAGACAGATAATTGATGAGCTAACTCACCTATATTTGGAAAAATATATTCACTACGTGAAACAAATGAAGACAAGTCATAATTACTCATTGTAGAACCTACAACACTCGGCAGGTGAATCTACTACTACTCTCTACAGCAGCTTACATTGTAATGCCAGACATACTGAAGCACAAGAAATTGATTTAAAAGATAATTCTGAACAATGAAAGGAGATATAAAGAGTAATTTGCTATAGAAATCTCCCCAGGAAAGTAATCTTGTTTTCAAATATTCCAATTGTGAATCTATAGCTCACTTACTATAAGATCTATTATTGATAACCTAATTATTTCAAGTATGCCTCAGCATTTTCGATTCCAACTTTGATGAACGCACATTAATTAGAACACGTTTTCTACACCCAATCTGCTCCACCTGATGCATGGTGGTACAAAATACGTACCACGATTCTCAAATGTTTCTGTTATGTGCTGAAGCTGAAATATCAATGTATAAAAAAGAAAAATTCAATTTGTTGATACTCGATAACTTTGAAACACATGCACCTATAAAAATGATTCGCATAACTAAACGAAGGGCAGCATGGCTAACAGATAACCTCAAATTCCTCATGAAATTACGCGACAAGGCTCTGTTGAGATTCAAAAAGTATAACTCAACAGCACATTGGGATTACTACAAACTTCTCAGAAATCTTACAAACCGCACAATAAAACTAGAAAAAAAAGCTTATCTGGAATTTAGGCTGAAAAAATGTAATAACCTATGGAAATAACTTTCTGATCTAGATTTGCGTGATGAATATGCAAGAAAAAGATAGATTCCTCATCATCTCAAAATACCTAATGAACTGAATGAATTTTTTTGCAATATCAGTGGTACTAGTGTATCGCCCGATAATGATCTCTCATCTTTTTTTTCTAATAACGTCTTGAGAACCAACTCTATTTTCAATTTTCGGAATACCACCCAACAAGAAATTTCGAAGGTGATGTTGTCGGTGAAATCTAACGCAGTTGGCTCAGACGGCATCAGTATTAAAATGCTCTTGCATTCTTGCCCCTTTGTTCTACCGTATATAGAGCATATTTTCAATAAGTGCATATAATTCAATACATTCCCAATGCAGTAGAAATCATCCAATGTGATCCCATTGGCAAAAATCAATGATCCCCAGAACTTCAACGACCTTCGGCCTATCAGTATTTTATGTGCAGTATCGAAAGTCTTCGAAAAAGTCATAAGCATCCAGATTCGCGAATACCTGGAAGAGAATGAAATACTACCTGATTCCCAATCGGGGTTCAGATCAGGCCACAGCTGTACTGCTCTATTAAAAGTAGTCGATGATATCTACAAAACCATCGACAGTAATCAACTGGGTATACTGGTATTAATCGATTTCTCAAAGGCATTCGACAGGATCTGCCACATGCTGATGATGGCCTTATTGAAATACCTTGGATTCTCCTTCAATTCTGTTGAACTCCTCAATAATTATTTAACGGGTAGAAGGCAACGTGTCTTATTGAATAATGAATGGTCAGATTCTGTTGGTATTTCTGCCGGGGTACCCCAAGGATCAATTCTTGGACCTATCTTGTTCGTTATTTACACATCTCAGTTCCCGAACTGCATACAACACTCCTCCATCCAGAGCTACGCTGATGATACCCAAATTTACAAACAATTCATGGAATCTTCACTTGTAGAATCGTGTGAAGAAATAAATCGAGATTTGAGCTCTCTTCTTACAATGTCAAAGAAATATTGTCTCACTATCAATTCTTCCAAAACTGTTGTAATGCTTTTTGGTCGTGCTGCTTTGAGGAAGAGATGTGAAAATAAAATCACTATCAAACTAGACGGACAAAATTTGTCCTTATCGGAACATTCCAAGAACCTCGGCCTATTCATGGACCAATCTTTGAGGTTTTCATCTCATGTCTCCCAGGTTATCAAGCGAGGATACTGTAACTTAAAGTCAATTTACTCAAATCGACATATCTTGAGTCAACAGTCTAAGAAAATAATGTGCGATGCACTCGTTCTATCTCACGCTGATTTTGCCGACTGTGTATATGGACCTGCATCACTTCAGTCTGATAAAAGGAGGTTACAGATCTTACAGAACTCATGTTTACGATTGATAACCGGAACCAGGAGGCGTCAATCAATATCTCACCACCTAAAGACGGTAGGGTGGCTGAACATGGAGGCACGACGTATTTTTCACTCTTGCACTCTCTTCCATAAGATAATTACTAATAAAACTCCTCCATATCTTTATAACAAAATAAGTTTCAGAACTGATATCCATAATTCGAATCTCAGATATAAAAATCAACTTTCTACACCGTCTCATGAAACTGCGCTCTATCGTGGCTCATTTTCGTACAACATTACCAGGCTCTGCAATCGGCTCCCGAATTCAATGAAATTACTCTCACCTCCGCTGTTTAGGAAACAACTGAAAACGAATCTTCTTGATAGCAAACTACCCGGACTCCTTTTATGAGTTCAGTATTTCTACTTTCTGCCACTTCATAATACTTTGCAACTACAATTTTGTAATATTATAGAAACACAGGACAGGTTCAACATTACAAAACGATTTACATGTTCAGGTTGAATGGAAGAGCAAATTTAGATTCTGTCACCTCATTTGTGGCTGGATCTGAATTTGAATTCTGCCTTTTGTTAGGATTTTGGGTCAGTATACTATCTTATTCTTTTGTAAACTTGTTATAACCCCACTCAATCCTACCAAAAAAAATCAATTATTATTATTATAGCAATATATACTTGTTTGAGATTCTTCCTGTATGAGAGAGATGGCGGGTGCTGGTCAATTCAATGTGAATCTCTTGGTGTTTCATCAGTGAAAATAATCGAGTTTTTCTATTGATTTATTGGCTAAGCATACTCTTTCACTAATTTTGTTTATATACGAATACTTGATTAATAGTGGGAAAAAATGCCCCTTAGCGGGAGTCGTTATATGTACCACCTAGTCAAGATGAGTGAGCCTCTGAAGAAGCTGGTCACTCGCGCTAGCCAAACGACAGGAAGAAATTCCAAAGAACGACGGCCTTCAAACCCGAAGAAAAGTAGTAATACTGAAAACCTCGGCCGCGAAAGCCTCAAACATTTTGTCAATCAGGAAATATTCTCAGAAATAAATATTCAGGAATAATATGAGTCAGAATAAGACATAACATTCAAGGAACTTGTGAGAAATCCTGAAAGGACACTCAAGACATTGGTGGGATAATGAACGAAATCATCCCAGATTGATGTGAGGTGGGGTACAAAAGCTGCAACCTGTTGAAGAAAATCTTCCATTTGTTGAACCTAGTAGAATACCTGTTCCTGTTAGAAACTCCAATGACCCAAACCTCGGGAAATTGTTTGAACTTTTCATAACGACAAACGTAGTTGTTGACCATAATGTTATACCAAACCAATTTGTACCTCCAACAAGTACAACGAAGATTGGGTAAACCTAATTTTCCAACAAACAAGGACCTTCTTGGATATGAATATTCTGATGGGGATAAATGTTCTCCCTAGCTATAGAGATAAATGGAGCAGCGCTTCGGATTTGCACGCTTCCTATTTCAGTCAGTTCATGAATGTAAATCGTTTCAGTTGGTTATTTCACTTTGCATCTCAATCTCTGATTCTGAAGTTATGTCAAAGAGGCAAGGAAGTAGTTTTGATAAGTTTCTCAGACCGAAACATTCTAAGTCAATCAACTCATTTGCAAGTATAACGACATAAAGATGCGGTAGATGTGAAAACAAGATGAACCAAGTTCATACAGAATGGATGTGCACCGTCTAAAGGTTACCACTTTCTGTTCTAAAACCAATAACTGTTTTCATGACTACCACTTGCAATTTTATTCATGGTTGCATGGTGGTTCACATGTACCACATCAAAACTCATATTTGAAACAAATTCTCAAACATTTGTCGAAAATGTTTTTTCATGCTTATAAGAAGTTTGTGAAATGGTAGGTTGGCCATCCATAGGATATAAGGTACTACCTGGAATTCACCCAATTACAATTAGCAGTTGAAACCAACAAATTGATTGCGGAAACATCGATTATGTTACCAACATTACACAAAAATAAAATCGGTTGCAACATCATGTAGTTAATGTGGACGTTCCAATGCATTTTGGGTTAGAAGATTGATGCAACTGCGTTGATTCTGAATTGTTATCGAAGACGCGCAGCAGTTTCAATGTTGTACAAGCTCACGATACCACCACAAAATCGTACACCACGGAACTGCCACGAATAATTGGTGGAGTCAACAATCCTTGTTCATGGAAGATAGAAATGAATATCCTCTGAAATTCTTGAGGTTCAGCCGAATACAAATAATGTCATTTTGCATATCGAAATATTTGAATACCAGAAATCAATAATGTTCGACTTTGGGCTTGAATAAAAGTAGTAATAAGCTGAGTCAAAAAAATTCAGTTTCAATGTATTCCGCTCTCGGATTTTTTTTCAGTCCATCTCAATTTTATTTGTTCTCACTGATTTCAGCCCTGATTTTCCAGTATTTCAGATCTATGCAAATCTTTCATATTATTGCTTTCTTAATGTCGAGATGGTGGAGAGAATGGAAATTATGAATGAATAGGAAAGACGTTTTGTTCATCACAACATTCTACGAGGAAGTTGTGTATCCCTGGATACAAAAATTCGAATCTAGCTCAAAGTTAGTTGGATCATTCGAAACACCATCATGAATGAAATCTGAAATATTCTCATCGATCCGATAACTGAAAAAAAATACTCGGGGTCGAAGGTCACAAAAACGGGTTTTTTCACGAGTTTCAAAAAAAGGTAATTGTAGTCATAAAGTTAGTTCAAACAAATATTATAGATCAGATAATTATCTTGATAAAATGTCTGAATACTTGTATGAAGAGCCACCATTTCTGAGATATAACGATTCGAAAAGTTGGAAGAGTTTTAATAACATAAAAGTTCACAATGAAAAAATACATGTTGACCCTGTATCATTATTCCAACGAATCGTATGGCTGCGGCATTTCGAAATGAAATCAAAAAATATTTCGAATGTGAATTGGCTCCCTACCCTTATCATTGTTTAATGACATTGGAATGCACAAGAGTCTGCCATTTACGATTGTTCTCAAAAGGTAAATATGGATATTAACATACATGCGAGATTCATCATTGATGGATGATATTTATTACACCGCTTTGTGTGGGAAAGCGAAGAAAAATTAAACGTTATCTTGGATAAATACGTGAAGTATATGTACCTACGTAGAAATTTTGGACCCAGAGTTACTACTGTCGCATTTAATGACTCTAATGAGTTTACGAGAAATATTGTATCCACAGAACAACATCATAGAACTTCATTGAAATCTTCATCTTCTGATATTTTATTTGATCAATCTATGAGAGTTCGTACCAGTCAACAGTAATTTGTTGCAAATATCCACAACAAATCTGGGATCATTTCACCGTTGAAACAGCAATATAGTATTTCAATTAATAAAATACAACTATTTTTGTAGGTGAAGGGGTAGACTTACTTACTCACCACTTACTCACCTCTCGAATTCCAAGCAAAAAACATTTTTTTTCAAACCTGGAGAAGCTCAACATCAATCGGAAATATCATTATCGAAAATTTCTTCAACTCATGAAAAGTGTCAAAAATCATGAACTATTCTCAAATGCAACAACTGGCTGTTTCAAGAATGTTTGAAAAACAAGATTTAGTTCAATGTGCTGAACTTATTAAAGAAGTTATTCAACTCCACAAGAAGTTATCACCGACAAAATTCGCTTTCTTCTGTCTATGTATGGAGCTCATAAAAAAACTACGTGCTCAGATAAGTTTCGATATGCATGTTTCGTTGAAAATACTCGAAACAAAAATGCAAAAGCTTGTCTTTCTCCATCCTCAACAGCTGGTCATCATTATCTTTTACGGGTATATCACCAAGTTCAATCTGATAACCAAGTGGCTTGGTTATCGGCTAGACCCGAAAGACGGGTTGGAAGATGACCGACAATACAACAGAGGTATTTCACATTTTACTCCCACTTGCGCAGAAAAACTGCTGAAAACAATTTTTGAGAACTGTTAGAGGGGATCTAGTGCTAAATGTAGTTTCAGAAAAGTTGGACTGTTTTGTTCTTCAGCATCTACAAATTGTCAATGTCGGTCGTGTTCCAATGTTGAATCACCAACAGTTGAGGTTTCGTTTGATACCAACGAGGAGACATGCGATGTATTAGTACTGAGGCAATTCACTCATACCCAGTATGTCGAAGAAAAAGGAGAAGAAAAGAAACAAGAAGAAGAGGGAGCAGAACTATCAGAGAATTATGAATCAGACTCGTAAATTCCCCTTTTTTCCTTAATTCACACCGCTTTCATCTTTCTCAATCATTGCTAATGCAATATTCAATAGTTTCAAATTGAACACAATCACAACAGATCCATAGAATGAGAATACCGGGGAAACCACGTTGAAAATACGTTTCGTGTATTCAAAAATATCTTGTTTTATATATCAATATTATATGAAAAATGTTTCTGATAAAACACTTTTCAGTATAACCAAATCATCATGGCATTTATCCACAAAAACATCCATGAAATAAATGCATAGAACTGAATGTGCCGTTATGAGTCAGATCAAATTTATGAGAGGCGACTGTTTGTTCCTCACTTTCTACAAATGTCATCAACTATGAAGTCGGCTATTTTTTGTGAAAAGTTAACAATAGAACAATATGGATAGCTGTTGTGCAGCAAATGATGTAATTTTAGTCACAGTATCACATCTGTTCATCAAAATGAAATAGGTTCTAAAAGAGCGGAAACAAAATATGTAAAAGTACTTCTAAACTGAAACACGAGAAGTTAATCGATCTGAAAGAAAACGGACGCTTCAGATGAAATTCAGGGTGATATAGAAGAGAGTCGAAAGGTGAATCTCTTTAGATGTTTTTGAGGATTCTGATTACATTATTGCAAGTGGCCAAACCACGGGGCTTTCTGCCAGAACCACTGACTTACAAATTCCGCAATACCTGAATCATAAAGATATCAGCTCACAGAGCTCAAACCTTACCATACAATAATTTTTTTTATAACACCTGTTCTGCCTTGTGGAGCGACTCTTTTCTTTTGTTGTTGTTGTTCTAAATTTGTTCGTTCCGTTAACCAGCTGACGAACGTCAACCCTCAGAAGTTGAAACTTGTACGAGCAATAGATCAACGAGGCATTACCTTTTAACGTGCGATCACCCAGCATGGTGACCCGACGAGGATTCCAACCCCGGCCTTCCGCTTGATAGGCAGATATGCTAACCACTACAGTGCCAGTATAATTATGAGGCCTCATCGAAGAAAAAGTAGTCTCAAGTTTCACTCAAGTCCTCTGCTTGAAACAATAATATTCTGTTTTTTGAATGAATCGAAGACTTTTGTATAAAGTGTATCATTTTCAAATATTCTTATTGCAAAGCGCTTTCGGCTTTCGTTATCTTCAGTGGTCACTCGTCAGGAGAGAGAAGGTATCGACATGAGAAAACAGAGTACATTGTGAACTTTGATTAATATAAAAATTCATTTGACTAATAACCAGCGAAAAGCATGCTGGAGATTTAGGCCATGTGACCCACATTTGACGTAGTCACATTTGATACCGTTTGTATAAAATTTTCCCCACCCCACTGATAACTCTTGGCCATCTAAAAAATCCATAATTGCCGTGTCGCTTCCCACAGAGCTAGTAATTCTCTAGAGCGAACCTCCGCCCAATATTCGTGGTTTCCACTGGCCATGTTACCGGTTGTTTCAATATATTATTTGACCAAACGAAACCTGTTCCCCCTACGGGAATTCGATAATATATTTATACGACTTCTGCCATACACCTGCACGTTCCGGCTTTTCTCTTTGGGAGTCTACACCAAGAGAATTAAACCCAAACCACTGTTATGTGAAAACTCGAGAATTCTGTATACGATGGAAATGTCGATCGCTGCATCAATGAAAAAAGTGGGAAACGGAGAAAATGCATATAAATCGTGAATATTCCAAAATATTATCGTAATTCGGTAATAATTCAGGTGAATTGGTCCTATTACAGGATCTTCAGTATTTCCATGGAGTTCAAGGAATAATTTTTCACACAAATTGAAGGGGAAGAGTTGGAGGTGTTCACGTGGAGTGATATCTGTGACATTCACAGTATTTTAAGTTTCATGTGTTTGTTTTTGCTTTGACTTCTATGTGATGGTTCTGTGCCATTAGTGCCCTATTGGCAATGGAGTAGCTGTTTCAGATAAACTCCTCCCTTTTTCTGAATGAGTTGAACATATGTGAATGATATGCACAAGTGAGTAAGTGAGTTTTTGTGAACATTTTTGAGTATACTCCTTTCATAAAAGTATTGAATTACCTCCTCTTTCCAATTCGGAGGAGAAATGAGTCCAAATATAATGCTACACAAGATGGAATTGGTACAGAAGCAGGTCCAGGGCAAGGAAGCAATAATAGCTGGTGATTTCAATGTGAAATCACCACTATGGGGATCGCCACATTCAGACAACAGAGGAAATCACTTAACAGATTGGATCGCAACCCTGGACCTTACCATACAAAATGACGGAAATCCTACATTTGTAAGAGGTATATCGAAATCACACTTAGACATAACGCTAACAACAAACAATACTGCGAGAAAAGTGAAAGAATGGAGAGTGTTAGATGAAAACTCGCTTACCCAACACAAGTACATCAGTTTTCAAATAAACACAACAATAAATAAAAAAAAGCAATGGAATAAAAAGCCGTATTTTAACAAGGAAAAATTTGCGGAAATAATAGAAAGGGAACTAGGAAACAATAGTAAACCCACAGTAAAAAACTACCTATCAATTATGAAAAAGGCACAAAGAGCAGCCACGAACGACCCGAAACGGTAAAGCTGAAATTCAGCCATACTGGTGGAACGATGGAATATCGCAGAAAAGAGTGGAATGCAACAAATTGAGGAGAGAAATCACGAGAAACCACAGGAGACTACCCGATGCAAACATGGAAGGATTAGAGGAACAACTGAAGCAACTCAGAAAGGAACTTCAGAAATTAATAAAGGCTTCTAAAAGAGAGCACAGGAGGGAACTGTGCAAAAACCTCGAGGAGGATATCTGGGGGGATGGATACCAAATAACAAGAAGACATCTCAAATTAACAGGCATGCCATGCCAACTAGAAGACGAGGAAAAAATGAGAATGGTAGAAATACTCTTTCCCGATAAAGATGATCAATGGATCCGAGGGCCACCGATTCCAAACCCCCCACTATTCACAAGAGGAACTCGCCAATGCAGTGGGTAAAATCAAAGTAGGCAAATCACCGGGCCCAGATAAACTAACACCAACGGCAGTAATAGAAGTAACGAAAAAAGCCCCTACTTTTATACTGCAAATGTACAATGAATTATTACAAAGGCAAATATTTCCAGTGGATTGGAAGCGTGCCAGAGTGGTGCTCATCCCTAAAGCAAGCCAACAACTTCTAGACCAAGGTATACCAACACATAGGCCGATATGCCTGCTTGACTCCTCAGGTAAATTGTACGAACTTCTGATCAGAGAACGGCTAGAGACAGAGCTGAACAACAAGATGGCGATCTCAGAAAACCAATTCGGCTTTCGCAGAGGTAGGTCAACAGTTCGTGCAATTGAACAGGTAAAGGAAAACGAAAGGAGTAAAAGAAGAACCTGGCATGCCCTAATTGCAGTGGACGTCAAAAATGCATTTAACTCGGCAACCTGGAGCATCATAATGGACAGATTGAGAGAGATAGGGATCAGCCCATATCTGATCAACATTATCTCCAACTATTTGGAAGATAGAGAGATCTCGGTGATGAAGAACCACAGCAGAAAAATGACAGCAGGGGTACCACAGAGATCGGTACTTGGACCGACCCTGTGGAACATACTGTATGATGGCGTATTGAGACTGTAGCTCCCCGACGATGTCCAGACGATAGCTTTTGCAGACGACCTAGCGGTAATGGTGGCTGCAAATAAGAAAGTGGAGCTGATACAGAAAGCCAATGATGCCTTAGATAAAGTAGCGAGATGGATGGAGGCAAACCAACTACGAGTGGGGGATTTATCTTGATGTCCTGGAAGTATTTTACCTTAATTTGACGAAAATGTTGGGGGTTCTCTTAACCTGAGGGTAAATTTTTTTTTCTGTTTTTTTCCATCGGTACAAAATGGGTAATCCATCAATAATAAAGAGAGTATTTACAGTATTGATAATGAACAGAGCTATTAAAATCATTGTAATCTTGTCACTTGAACTGTCATGAAAGACATCGGATTGTGTCGTTTATTCCATGACTTATTCTCGTTGAATTTCTGTAACAAAAATAGAGGGGAAAATTAATTGAAGCTTATGTTTTTGACGTTCTACGTCTCCAATTCAACAGATTGGTTTGAATAAAAAATTTACAGTTGCCTGTATGATTTGAACATATTAGGGTTTACTAAACCGCGACACTTGGACACAGGAACTCCAAAACAGTTCCTGCTTGAGGAAGATATTGCAAAGCGAATCACGTGTCGCGGTTTACTAAACACTAAGATGCAAAAATCTTACAGGCAACTGTTTATAATTTTTTAAATATGGATTTTCATCAAGTAACAGCCACTTCTATTCAGATTGAGTTAATTTGGGCGATGTAGCATTGTTACTGAATTATTTTCATCGTTTTAAAAATTTATCGCAAATAAACTGAAGACATATGACGAATTTGAATTATATCTGCTCAGTTAAGTCATGGAATGAATATTATAGAAGACTTCAGAAATTGTACCTGAATTAGACGTTTCCTACCCAACTAACATTTTTAGTTATAATTACGTTAATCTTACCTTCGATCAGGTTGGCGACCTTTCTGAAACAAGACTAGATTACGTAATTTTTACCTTGTAATTACCAATATGGGGAGGAAATTCGAAGTAATTTGGACGTCGAATATTGGAATATTTGGACATTAAGTTTACTATGTTGAGGGTAAAAATAAGTAATTTTGACATAAAATTGGTCAGGAATAAGTAAATATCAAACTTAAATCAACCTTTCAGTTAACAATTAGGTATTCCTTTGGACGAATGAGTAAACAAAGAGAGGTTTCTTTATATGAATAGCATACATATATACATATTATCCCTATCCCAACTTCTCATGATTTGGTTGCAACAACAAATCAGCTATGGTCTACATGAAATGCTGACAATAAGTATGGGAATATAAAAATTATTGTCATACGGTAGATACATGCTCTCTCCTCAACAATATCCTCCTTGCGGCGCGAAATTTTCTGTAAAATGATGGTTCTTACCTCCATAAAATTCACGGGCCTCTTTAAATATGCTATTTAATGCAAAAATAATGCAGATAGATTGCACATGTTTAAATTTTCTCTCCAAAAAACACTCTTTTAGCAAAGTTATGGTTTTAATATGTCATATGCAGCCATTATTTAGAAATAAATCGTCAGAATAAACTAAAATTCAATATATTATCGATATTTATTGATGGGTAAAACAGATATTCTAATTAAATATGGCGTAATTTTTGAAATGTACCTATAAGTCAATATTCTTCTTCTCACGGTATGAAATCAAGTTATTAATTGAACTATTAGACCTGTTAAATAACCTTTATATTCCCTGACCGTAACGGCTTATATCTAGTCACATTTAGGTGAATATTCACCAAGAGAAAATACCAAAACATTCATTGGGTTATGATGACATTTGCTTCGTAAATAATACCAGAATTCAAACCGCCCAATCCTTGCGACGGTTGGGTCGTTTTTGAAGAAGAAAATAGGTAATTTCTCACATGTTTCTTGCTCTAAAGTGGCTTATGGAATTTGAAGGGGATTTACTGGTGATTACTTTCCTGTAATCAACCAAGGTTGCTACTGTTAAATTATTTATACTTTGAAGTTAAATATTCAAGGCCTGTACTACCAGTATTATCCTTTTTTTAGACATTTCTCCCCGGCATGTGGAATAACTGTCCTAAAATGTTAGTTGGGTAGGTGCTTTCTACAGTGTCTCCTTCGTTGCCCAGAATATCTGGTGACATAACAACATTCGCATGCGCTTCAGGTTATTGATTACCAATGAACTAATTGAACTCATTTTTCTTGTAAACCGATTTGTTCGCGACTTATACTATTAAGCAACGCGTTTTTTGGATGACAAAATCGCTCTTATGTACTTCCGGTCACGCGCAAATCGGCATATTTTTTTGTAGTTGTGGATTATTATCTATTAAATAAAAAAATTGATCGTGCTCGACAATGCCAGATAAAGTGTTTATTTGCAAGTTCACGGCCCTATAACTGTGCCGCGTCAAATTCTTTTTGTCAGATTATTCAAACATCGCTTCAAACCATCAAAATCAACCACTCAAATTTTATTCTGATGCGCTAAAGTATTTCAGACTATCGATTTTTTATTAATCCAGGGCCTGATACTCTCCAAAGATGTCTTACTGAGTCTGAGGTATCTCCCATACCTCAATGTGACGCGCTCGAGTATGCCCCATAAATCCCCTATCCACCTTCCTAACTGACTTTCATCTTGGGGGTTGACCATGAATATTACCAGCCAATACAAGTAGTGACGTGATTTGTCATATTTGATAGGTGAGTTCGTAAACGAAGCATACCACCAAGAGAAATTTAATTTATAGTTGCAACTATGAAAACACATTTTCATGAATATTATCATTTTCATCGTTTACTGAAGGTTTTCATAGTTGATCGGTAGAATTAAAAAATAAGTTTACTTCACTTCGCTTCATCGACTTAGGAAACTATCAAAATCGGAGGAGCCAACAAATTCATTGCCCCCAACCAGGGATACCATAGTCGACTGATACGGAAGGCACAAACACACGGATAATTTCAACAGGAAAGAAGAAGCTGTGAACCTCAACCGAATATCGATATCCATTTCAAGAAGATCCAAAATAACAAATATCATGCGGCAATTAATGCTGAAGATTTTTCTCCGAATCTAGTAATTACGGCAATCAATATTAATCTCCGAATCCAGAAAATGTAATTATCACTCCAGGCTACCTGAATCCATATAAATACGCTTCACGAACTCGTAACATCCAGTCATCGCAATTTTACTTAAGATGTATGTGCCTCTGAAAAAGCTAGCCACTCGCGCCAGCGAAACGTCAGGAAGAATTTCCAAAAAACGGCGGTCTTCAAACCCGAACAAAAGTAGCGATACTGAATTATATTTCTATTCTATCACCATACTTTATATTCTCCTCAAAAAGAAGATGAAAATACATCTTTTCCGATAAGTAAGTTAAGTCGATCTTTTTGAATGTAGTGGCAAGTACACTAGCTTTGATTCTTTCGAATACGAACGTTGACCTTCCCAAATTCAATATATCTGTCTTTTATGCCTACTTCTGAGATTCCAATGATCTTTGTTGTTCCAATACCATATCTGGTTGGAAACTTATGAGAGAGGTGAACATTTCCACCACTCTATCAACTGCAGGGATATTTTTTTTTTCGTCCCGAGTGTTACTTCCATGAGAACCTAATTTCACCGGTACTCGTTCCCTACCCCTCAAAAAACTTTACTGTCTGGAGCGCCGTTCACATCCAACTCCACAAAGCAAAAATACTCTGAATCAATGGAAACTCATTTGGATACCAATGTTATGAGATTTGTTTCAGTTTCCTTACGTCATGAAAACCTCAATCTGGCACACCACAATCATAATCCGCATGCAGTCATTGTTCACTGTGGTTCTAACGTTGAATCTGGTCATTTTTATTATTGGTCAAAGACGAAACAGACCGGTTTAAGCTTGACTATAGTTGTGTCACTAAACTTTCCGGTAATATCTTGAATTTATTGAAGTCTCAGGAGACACCCTACATTTCATTCTGAGGAAGAGAGGACATTGGCAAATCAAGATCTTTAGATGATGTGGTGCTGCAGGTTTTTACGGGTTTTCTGCAGCTGAAAAAGGAAATGCGCCACTGAAATCAATCAAATCGCCCCGGAGCGCAAATCGATATTTGGTTTTATTTCGTGATTTATATTCGTTTAATTTTTTACTTATCACTGCGTTTTTGATCCTGATAGTCCTACAAGAAAAACTCACAGTTATGTTTGATGTTTCTGCGAAGTAAACTAACAGGGAGGAAACTTCAACAAGATCTTGTTGCTCTTCTTCTCTTTCCCTTTGCACAAATTTGTATTCACGGAATATTATTCAACACGAATTTTGAAATCAGTCGTAGCCTCTACGACCATCACAATTACTACTCGAAGTCTTTTTTGTCGATGATATCTATAGAGGAGGTCAGACTTTGACAAAAATGAAATTTTTGCCATAAGAATTGATCATCCTACTGCAACGAGGTTGCTTTCATTTAAAAAAATGGTCCAGTCTCGAGAAGACTGTCAACAGAAAAAAGATGCGTTTCAGTATCCACGAAGGGTTGGATCTGAAACAAAATAGCAGTCTGGATAATTTTTCTCAAGAGATCCAATTTCACAACAATTCACAATTGGAATGATATTTCTCCACCTGAGGCGACAGACAAATGATTCCAGTATAGAAACGAATTGCAGAAAATATGACCTATTACTTGCGCGGCTTTCCTGACAGTTGAGAGAAGTATATGCTCATGAGATTCAGAGGAAAACTCGAAGTGAAACTCATTTGTAGAAAATGCAAACATGCTCGTCTCAAGAAATCATCTATGCTGCATTAAGAATTATGTGCAGATTTCCACTTGTCTTCAATGTTGCATTGATTTTTGAATAAATCAGATAGTAGTTCGAATTCAGTTGTCTTTGAAAATGATCCAACACTTTGCGCGGATGTTCCAAACATCGACTTGCTTACCATAACTTCAATAGTTCAAATATTCACGAATATTCTGGATGTGTACAACCTGGATCAGTTAATAACCGACCCCACTAGATTCTTCTTCCTTAATGCAGGTTCAGATGAACTGATATTCTCTAATGTTGAAATAAAAGATTGCTTTACCATTACTGATCATTGTCTGGTGTCATTAAGGAAGAGTTGATCCATTTTTGTATACGTTCAGAGATTATCAAAATTTCAGTCTCGAGGACATCAAATTTAAACTGGAAATCGTTGACTCCAACCCATTTCACCATTTCATTTCTGTTGAAGAAAAACTCAACTTTTTCAGTGATCACATAATAGGGTTGTTCTAGAAAAAAAAATCCGGATAACAAAGAAGAAAAATCGTTGCTCACTGGCACATTGGGAGAACTGATGAAGCTTCGGGAAAGATCTCACAAAATATAAATGGGCAAAAAACATCGCTATTACTACAAAGATCTGGCAAATCATGAACCACGCTCTCAAGAGAGAGAAAGTGGCTTGTATGCAATATCAAATGAATTACAATGGAAATATGTGGTCATAAGTCAAATGGAAATTACTTCGAAAACAAAATATCAGTTTCAAATCTGAGCCACCCGATAAAAATCCATGATTTTGTTGTAAACACCGGTGTTGATTCAAATAACCCCAACAACATTCTCGATCAATATTTAGTTAGTGAAGTCGAAAACATTGATAAATTCGAATCATCACTAGTCGATGAAAACGATATTATTGAAAAACTATTGCGAAGTCAACCCGTTAGCGTTAATTTTTTTCCATGAATTCAATCTTTTGTGCATGTACTTTCTGACCTTCGACCTGACAGCGATCTATGATCAGATCATAGCAGGGTTGCCACCCAAACTCTCACGCCATATAGCTGCGGCTACCACATACTTCAAAATGTATTATACTTTAATGAAATATTTGAACTTATTTCTACAGTCGAGTTGAAAATTGAATTATATAAGCTGAATTGATGAGAACGAATGTGTGAGTATATCAATAATTGAGAAAATGTAAGATGAATTATCGAAAATGAGTTAAATTACATATCTGATGATGTGCCTAGATGTCTTAAACATTCAATCTGTGAAGTGAAACATTTGTGGAGGAAATCTGATGATTTTCTCCCAATTCAGGATTATCCATACAAGTCAGGTAGGAGTGAATCTCACTTTAGTCTGTTTTTTTATTCAAAGAATTTTATGAGTTTGCTATAGAGACAATTTTCAAGAGTAGCCTTTAGGCAGTGTTTTTTTTCTGTAGATAATATTTTTACTGAGTTGTAATCCATAGAGTGTCCCTTCATGAATATTTCATGAATTTTATTGTAAAATGAGTTCAAGTCATTTCACACTCAATATCGTTTGCTTTTTGCGATTCTGCAAGCTGTTTCATACACACTGGAATAAATAAATACTGCACTGAGAAACCGGAAAGTAAATATCGAATAAATCAGCAGTAAGCACTATCCAACAAAATAAACTCTCTTTTTCAATTTTTCAGCAGCGGTTGTTAGAGAGAAGTCAAGACCTGATAGCAATGTGGCGTAGATAGTATTCTCACATTCAGCAGTTTATCGTCAGAGGCAATCAGTTGCTCCCGTGCTCATCTCAAATTGCCCTTACTATCTTTCTGTCTAGTTGAAATTTCATATTAAGGTGCGATCCTCCTTCTTTCCATCCAAGTCACTCATTTTATAGCAGAGAGGATATAGCCTGTATCCCATGAATGAATAGCAACTGAAGGATATAATTTGCCCCATATACAGAAGCCCTGTAATGTTCGAAAAACACCGAGGGAATCAAAGGACAGGAGATACGAATTAACATTAACATAAATTTTCTGAAGTTTGTGAGCCTCAGGAAAAACCTCTCTCGGCAAGGAATTCTAAAGTTTAGCTGTTCTGTTGAAAAAAGATCTCTAAGAAAGAGAGGTTCCACAGAGTCTCTCAGCTCACAAGAAAGGGGCGGTAATTCTGCGCTCGTCGGGTCATCTGTTTTGATACTGCCAAAGGTGGAACAATTCACGATGATTCAGAAGTGTACCGACCGTGGAAATATCTATAGAAGAGATCTCCGACACTTGTACGAATGAAGTGCGCGAGTCCCTGAGCGAAGAATCACCAAAAAGACGGATTGCTCTACTCTGAATGAAATGTTTTGGTGCGGTAGGATTTTTTGGAACATTATGGTCTTTTCATTTTTACACAGAAAAAAAAATGATGATGTCAATAATAACCCATATTATTAATGAATGTATAATAAGCTGGCATTACTTTCCTTCTGCTTGGAATTGTGCAAAAGTAATTCCATTACCTAAAACCAAGTATCCTGAAAATTATAATGACTTGAGAGCAATAAGTATCCTTCCAACATGCTCGAAGATCATAGAAAAAATAATGGAAAATCAAATTAGACATTTTATTGAGCAAAATAATATTTTACCAGGCAATCAGTCTGGATTTCGGAGTGGTTACAGCTGTACAACAGCATTACTGGAAATTGTGAATGACATTATCAATGCTGTGGACAAAAATGAAGCGACCGTATTAATTCTTCTAGACTACTCGAAAGCATTTGATAATATAGATCACAAGATATTTCGTACTCTTTTGTATTTTTTCGGATTCAGTGATGCAGCAAGATCTTTTATATCATCGTACCTACACCAGAGATTGCAGAAAGTTCAGATTGACGACATTTCCTCTAGTTGGCAAGTAGTCAAATCAGGTGTACCACAAGGTAGCATTTTGGGTCCTCTCTTTTATACACTCTATACATCTTCGTTTGCTGAGAAGTCGAACTTCTGTGAATATCATCTTTATGCAGATGATTCTCAACTGTATTTGTCTTTCAAACCATCATCTACTTATAGCAGAATCAATCGATTGTGTAAACCAGGATCTGAATGCTATATTTGAAGTATCAACAGACCATATGTTGAAAATAAATCCAAGCAAGTCAACAGCCATCATTTTTGGAAATGAAAATATTCGCAAGGAAGCAAACAATCACATTCTGAAAATAGACAACTCTGAAATAAAATTTAAGTCTTTCTCGAAAAATCTCGGTTTGATATTGGATTCTCAGCTAAGATTCAAAGAACATGTCACTTCCAAACTGAAATACGCTTATCCATCTTTAAAATTGATATACCTCCGAAGGAGGTTTCTAAATATAGAAGTTAAGAAAATGTTAAGTGATTCTTTAGTTTTATCTCGTTTCAATCACTGTGATGTGGTATACAAAAAGTACAAAACTCATGCATAAGATTAATATTCGGGATCAGAAAAAGATCCAGTACTTCACATAAACTTGAAGATCTAAAATGGCTCAATATGTATAATCGTATATCTTTGCATTCAGCATGTCTGTTTTTCAAAATCATCGAATATCAAACACCCCCCTACTTGCATAGGCATCTATCATATAGAACAGATGTTCATAACCTGAATTTACGTAAGAAATTGATATTAACTATACCTCCCCATGAAAAAGAGATATTCAAGAGATCGTTTTCTTACAATGTAGCATCTACTATAAACTTCCTCAATAAGTTGAAAGATAACTGTTTTAATTCATCTGTTGGCGCATTCAAGATTATGTTCACACAGCATCTACACTCTGTTCAGAATGGCGGTCCGCAACAAGAAGCTTTGTAGACTGAGTACCTAAGTAATAAAATGGCATTTTCTCTTTCTTCTCCCCTTTTCTTCTATTCCTCTACTCTTCACCTCATTCATTTGTATCCAACATTAGCCCTGTAAGCTAAACATATCTGTTTTAAATTGCGGCTTTGGTGGAAGATCAGATGCGAACTTATGTTCGTGATCTGAACCAAAGGCCATTTGGTCATCACATGTTGAGATGTACATTTATTTTTGTTTTGTTAAACTATTGGGATGCTCAATAAATGTATTATTATTATTATAAATTAGACTCAGTTTCACTTATAACAGACTGATGAATTGGGAGATTACCTGTTTTCGATTGTCCATATCGAATGTTAGCATGATGATCCCTAAAACAAGTTCTCGTGGATCGTCAACCTCGACCAATGTTTCTTTCTATCGTTTTTTCAAAGAATGAATTTTATTTTTTCATGGGGAGGGTTCCGTAGTCATTGACTTTCTCTTTCAGCTCACCATTGATCCAATTGAGAGCGATTACTTTGCTTTTGGAAATACTACATATTTTCAACACTCAAATTATTGACCATTTCACGAATGTAGATTTTAACTTTGTGAAAACAATTGGCTCATACTATAGTTTCGTACGAACAATAAATATACCATGATATGAATTTCAGGCATTGACTGATGCTTTCATTTCTGCACATTCTGCACTGTTCAATAATGGCCTAGTCTGGATACTCGTTTACAAATTTCCCATGCCCCATGCTATAAATAATGTTTTGGCATGTTTATATCAAAACCCGAGGGCTGTGAAATTCTCTATTCTGTATACATGTAGTCATTCATGTCGAATATCTATAAAAACCCCTAATGTACACCACAATGACTGGATATAGGATTCTGAAAATCATTGTCTGGTGTACGAGGGGTATGAGATTAATTCAGACAGTTGCAATATATTGGAATAGGTGAAGTAGTTTGGGGATTATCTTAACTTTCTCATCACGCAAGCATCGTCCTTTGTTACGTATGTTTGCACCAATACTCCCTTTTGAGCAGTCAGTAAGAGATACTGTATTTTGGCATGCTTGAAAAATTAGATCATTTCATTCGAGAATAACACAATGGTCATTAGCAGATGTTCCGGAGGAAAATGCCATGAAAGCTTCAACAAGTTTTTCAATTATTTCATGTTTACGTTATATTTTATATGAATATGTAATGTACGTCATTGGCCGAAGGGGCCATCTGTGAGTCATTATGTTGGGGAAGGTGCCTTTCTATGCTCCCCCCTGAAAATAACTGAAACACAATAAAGCGCCAAAGCAGTTATAGTTATGTCCATGTTCGAATTCGAACAAACTGCGAATCTATGCGAATGCGTTTCGAAACTTTTTAGAGCTGAGGAGAACACCACTCTTCCGTAATGCAATATCGAGAAAAAATTAGAGTTTCTGAAAATCTGCTTCCGAACCAATACCAATCGCTCTCGCGCCATCCGATTTTTTCGTGAAAATAGTTCCATATTCGACCCACAAGTATTTTACATTATTTTCGGTTTTAACCAACTCAGCTCTAGCTAACAATTTTTTATTATCATAGGTTAATAATCATTTATGTAAATAGTGTTCGGTTCTTGTACAAGAGATTTCAAAGAAGCATCTGAATTGTTTGTAGTGAAGTCTCTCTTCATTTTGCTGCACTTCATGAGTTCGTCCCGATAACACAATCTTAAGAAACTAAGGATCAGCTTCTCTTTCACCCGAAAACAATTGTTAATGTACGGTTCAAGTATTTTCATACCCATCGCCGTACCGGTAAGCTGAATAGTCAAAAAAGTATTTTCATTTTTTGGTTCGGGTACACCAGTGACCCCCCAAACAGTTGATACGGCTCTCTTGTTGGATTTTATTCAACTTGAATTTCAGAAAGTTATTTTTTTCTGGAGTAATTTTCAGAGTATCTTCCAGATTACCTATTCTTACGTTGTGGTTTTCAACTTTTTCTTGGATTTCGGCTTCCCTAACTTTCAAACCATTGACTTCCTCATTGCAATTATCTAAACGTGCGAGAAATTGATTCTGTTGATCAATAATCAACTTGAGACTATCACGTATATCCGATAGAGCAGCAGGTTCATTATTTACAGATTGATTCCCCAATAGTTTGCCATTACAAGTATCACATAACCAAATAGCATCGCCAGAGTTATAGGATTGTAGCTGGTTTTCATCGAAATCAGTGCAGCGAATATGAAAAACAGTCTTACATATTTTGCAATAAATTTTTGATTTCGCTGCTGGGCGTTCCCCACATAAACCACAATTCGACATTTTTGTGACCTCTGACAATGGTTGATAGCGAAGATTGTTGAAACTGTAGTTATATTTAATTACGGGGGATTTTTACCTTATCGTTTGATATATTCCACTCCAATAATTGTCAACAACGGATAATGAAGTCACTTCTAATATATTCTACAAGAAATCATCTTCAAATTTGGCACTGGTAAACAATAAGTTTGAGTTTTTCGGGAGCTCTGCGAATACACGTCTTGACTGTTCGACTGTTAGACACTCATAGTGCAATTCAGAACGCAGAAACTGCATTTAGGGGTAAATTGCACCCCTAGAATGGATGATATTGAAATTCTTGAAAAAAATACCTCCTTTCAAAGTGTTTCTTCTCCTACAGCTCCAATATTCCGAATACTTCCGATTGCTCTTTTGGATAGTCTTGAATGGTGTGTGAAAATATTTAGTTTATCTTTCTTCTAACAGTTACTGATTTCAATTCAGGAACTTTGGAAATGATTTGGGCATAGGTTTTTATCTTCATTTGTACCTCTTTTTTTCTCAATAAACAGCTCTTACATTCCTCAAAGCGTCGCCTCCTCATTTATTTTATTGTCTTTCTCTATTTGCCGCATCCAGGAAATCCTTCAACACTTTTGATCCACTCAATTTCACTTTCACTTTGAAATTACTTCTACTTCTATTCACAAAATATTTCTATTCACAATGATCATTGAAATATCTTTTTTCACATTAGATTTCAACATACACTAATTTTCTCTTTATATGGAACTTATTTTGACCATTTACTTTTCAACTCAACAATTTTTGTTCATCAAGAAAGTTTGGTTTCAATTTAATATACAGTATGTTTTTCATTTTACTATTGCATTGAATTTCAAAATGTTTCATATTTGAGATATTTCAACGTTGGAGATCTTCATGTGGGACGCAGACTGTGATTCTGTACTTCCGATATTGCTAAGAAATGGAAGCTGTTGGAATTATTTTTGGCTGAAACGAATATCACTGTTGAATTGGGAAATTCTTTATGTATCGAAAAATGTTCAGCTTCATCAAGTGTCACTGCCTACTTAAATGAAATCGATTTCAATACAATACAATTTTTTGATAATTTCCAAATAAAATTCAGTGATTCAGAACCCAAAAAAAAATCATAGTGTGCCCTGAAATTTGGAATCATATTTCGCAAATTCTGTGCAAACTTAGACTTTTGGGAAAATATAGATAAGAGGTTGCTCCTGTCCTAAGTGGGTCACACTGTATACAGTCAGTCATCAGAAGATATTTCGAATACGATATACAACCAACTACTTGTCATTCACCAGTACTGGTATGGACAACATCATAATATTAGAGAATTAATTTTCCTCAATATAAATCGATATTTTTTTCGATAAAAAAAAATTTCGATAATTTTTTCATTGATGATTATATTTTTATTCTACATCCAAACTCATAATTCCATACCACCCTGTTTGATGAGCTATGAACAATATGATTTTGAGTACTTCTTCTTTCGCCCTCGTAGAGGTTGTTTCTGAACACCCGCTTGAAAACGGGTCCGATATCAGAACACGTCTTTTGTGTTGCTAGAAGATACACACATTTGTTGGAGGCCCTCGCCCAATCGATGAGTCGACACTTTTTTTATTCGTTGAACCCGAGTTCGAGGTATGTAGGATCGCCTTGGAAGAGAACAGAAAATATATAACTTTGAGAACGTGGTTACAGAGCATGTGAAATTAACATAGGTTTTGATGAAGATCATCCTTTGTAGGAGGCTTTCATTGGCGTAACAAGTAGGGCGACTTGTCAAAAATTTTCTACTAAAAAAATTTGATATTATCAAATCCCATTTATGTGTATTCGCAAAGAAATCAGAGTGCATAGGCACCCATAATTATCAGTTGTCCCTTACCCGCACACGCAGCCTCCCACTGTGCATGGTAATATAACAAATACTGTCTTATGCAGAAATCATGTAGGATCTCTTACTATTGATGGTTTTCGAGAACTTGTTTTCTGTTTTTTTGCCAAAGGATCTTTCAAAGCAACAAGTGATATCTCAACTATATCATTGAACTAACGGAAGCAATCAAATTCTCTTTTTTCATTTTTCCTACGTACAACAATAATCATTTTGCTATAGCAAACAGTAATTTCTGGTATCGATCAATGTGAAGAACATTGAACTGTTCGATATTTCGACTCTAATGCTGGAGTCATTATCAAGATATTACAGACATATCTCTAGCAATAACGCATTCTTAGCAATCAATCAATCCCTACGGATTTTCTGTTTTGCTGTCAGTAGTCGGGGCTAAATTCCGAAAAAAGTCCTCCGTTACAATCCTAGAAGCATTTCATGTAACAATTGGATAAATGACGTTTACCCCCTATTTCGACCCCGCTTAATCCGAAAATACCGTTTATCAAATCGAAATTCCCACCGGAAGTGGGATTCGAAGATGGCGTCCAAAATACCCCTAAAATCAAATTAATTTCTCCTTTTTGTCAGCCATACGATTGAGGTGTCGATGTCTACGTTTTCGGGGGTGTAGAACACGATGAGACACTAATAATTTGGAGCATTTGAAGTTCATCAAATGATCACATTTTGACAAAATCGGCCATAATAAAAGAAACTGTGAAAACGTGTACCATATGTTTTCGAGGCCGCTGAATGCGTATTCGCCCTCTAAAAATAATTTGGTACATTTAACGTTCATTGAATTCTAACATTTTGATGCTCTCCTTAATATAGGGGTGTTGTTTATTCAATAAACTGACTAAAAATGGTCGATGGCGCGCGACTATCGTACATATAATTCTCTCACCACGTTTCCTATCTGCCTTTCTTCTACACTTCATATGTTTGAAATTTGGCGCCATGCCGTGTCTGCATCTGAGCATTTTCGAAAAGGCCGTGGAGGTTGCGAAGAAGACAAGAATTTTGCACTGTGGTGGAGTTATATGGACATGGTCTTCATCCTTCTTATGTTGACTCGAGGAATCCGAGACGGCGATTGGGACTGGTACCGTCATGCTATTCCGGAAATAATTGCGTTCACAGCTCTTTACGACCACGGGAATCATCTGAAGTCAATGACTGCATACAAGACTGCAATGCTCCAATTACCCCCCGAGGTAGAGTCTCAGTTTCGTTCGGGTGGATTCGTACAATGGAAACAATGGAGCTGCTGTCTCCTAGAATATCTGAAGTTGTATTTAACATCGCTACAAAAGATAAGGGCAGTAAAATAACAGAAGGTCTTCTCAGTGCCAGGAAACGTGGAAACGAACTCGTTCATGCGTTTGTTCCACAACGACTCATAAAGGACCCTGAAACTGGAAATCCAAAATTAAGTTACCATGCAACGATGCCAAAAAATAAGTCACTAACTTTACAAAATCTTCACTAAGAAAAATCGGCCGTGGGACCCACTGATATGAAGAGGGCTGGACGAGACTTTCTCCACACTCTTGTAGGAGCTTAGGATGCAGGTAGAAAAGTAGACTTGAATGCTATTCTAAGACATGAGCTGTGCAATGTTCCTATATCGTTGGCTCTTGTGAATGGCAAATTAAGACCTGCTGAAAAGGCCTCCCTTGTGAGGGAAAAAACTAAAAATATCGACTGCCCGAGTTCAATCAATTGCATTCAAAAAAAATCTGCTTGTCTTATAATAGATGGAATGACATTCGTTCAAGAACTGGTGAGAGCACTCACAGGGAAATACTTTAGTGATATTGCATGTGCTTTCAACAAAAGAATTGAAGCTTACAGTTCCCAGTATAATGAAGTTCACGTGGTATTTGATCGTTACCGCGATCTTTCTCTGAAGGCAGATACAAGAAAACACAGAGGAAAGGGTTTTGCTCCTGTACGAAGAGTAATCAAGAACGGGGAAGTTCCCTCACCTAAGAATTGTAGCAGCTTCCTCGCTCTGTTAGAAAACGAGGCCGATCTTGCGCACTTTCTGGGCGGAGAAGCCATGAACTATAACTTCGGCAGCATGGACGTCATCGTGGCTGGTGGTTTTGTGGATGAGACGCATGCCGAGTCAAACAAAGAAAGAGACCTGACCCACTTATTTTCAAACCATGAAGAGGCTGACACCAGGATGGTGCTCCATGCGACAAAAACCGAAAGAGAAACTGTTGTTGTTTCTGTTAGAGACACCGATGTGATTTTATTATTCATCTATCACCTCGAAAAAATGAAATGCAAGGAATGCTGGGTGATGTGTGGTACTTTCCAAGAAAGTATATCCCAATTCACGAACTATGTTAGAAGCTCACACCACAACAGATCAGAAACCTAATGGCTTTTCACGCAGTCACCGTATGTGATACTACATCTAAGCTAGCGTCAGTCACGAAAAAAGGAAGGTTTGAAGCAGTACATAGAAGAGAACTACTGTAAACTCTTCAGTCAGCTTAGAAAGACTCCTGATCTGACCTCCGAGGATTTCCGTTTGGTGGAACAGTTTGTGGTGCAAGCTTCATAAAAGGTTTGTTGCGTCCCTTTTCTATTACACGTGGTGAATAAATACTGTTAGCCGTTCTGATAATAATAGCATTTTCATTTCAGGTTGGACCGGACATTACAACGGCAGACGCATTCCGTGTTGCAATTTTTGGGATGGTGCGAATGCTAGAGTTTTTGCCACCTACCACTGATGCCCTCCGTCAACACATTCTTTGGTGCCACTACCAGGTGAAATTATTAAAAAAATAAACAAGAAAATACAAAAAATTGATAGATTTTAATTTCAATCTGTTTTCTTTTTAGGTACTAGTGTGGATTAGCGCCCATGACCAGTGTCCTGATTTACCAGACCCGATTATTTGCGGCTGGAAAATTGATGATGGGCGGTATGACCCAATATTGATGACTTTGCCACCTACTCCCAAGTCATGTCCCGAATTTGGAGCTTGTGGCTGCAAGGGGCTCTGCGTCACGAAGCACTGTGGGTGCAGGAAGCCGCCGAGGGTGCCGTGCACCAAGATGTGCATGTGCAAGTGCAAGGCAAAGTGCATGAATGGAGTAGAAGAAGATAAAGAAGATTACTTATGGTAAATTTTTTTTTTTCAAAATGTAGGAAATGAAGGTTTGAACAATGTTCCATTGCTTTTTTGAGCTCATGAACGTATTAAGCGTCCTCGAAAACGTATGCAGCATATACAACACGTTTTCACAAAATTTTTGGTATTTTGGTTCATTTCGTCAAAATTCAATTATTTGATTAACTTTTGATGCCCCAATTCAATTTTTAAGTGTCTTGTCGTGTTCTACACCCCCGAAAACATATACATCGACACCTAAGTCGTATGGGTGACCAGAAGTAAAAAATAATTTGATTTTAGGGGTATTATGGACGCCACCTTGAATATCCCATTTCCGGTTGGAATTTCAAATTGATAAACGGTATTTTCGGATTCAGCGGGGTCGAAATAGGGAGTGAACATCATTTATCCAATTGTTACATAAAATGCTTTTAGGATTTGGCTTTTCGCAAAACAAGACCCGACTACAACAGGTCACTGGTATATAAAATACTACTCGCCTTCCTGTCCGTTCAGGTGTGGCGCTGAAATGGATGATTTTCACGGACGCTGGATTATATAGACTTGAACGGACAGGAAAGGAATGTGATCAAGCGATGTCGTTTCACCGAAGGAACTGTAGGGAGTTTTATCATCTGTCGGAACTTATTGTCAGAGAAGTATTTTATATACCAGTGACCTGAAGGCGAAACAGACAATCGGAGTTAGTATTGTGATTTGGATGGGGTTGATTGGTTAGATTGCGTTATTAATAGTACTAGTAGTCTGTATTCATTGCCAAATTTTACACAGAAATACAAGAAACTTACATATTGCACAAAACATATCCAACTAATCAAGTCATCGTGGAGGGAATAAGATATATGAGTTTATAAAAACGGGCAGTAAAAACACACCTTAAGTGTAATGGACAATAGTTGAAAATGGTTAAAAAATTTGCTAAAAAGAACCATTTCAATCATCGACAGCCAATTGTGTCCAGTGGAGGAATTCATCAATATGGTAGTACGTTTTATTACACAAGAACCCGTATAAATCAGATTTGAAAGACGATCTGTTTGTGGTGAAATCAATTAGCGATTTTATTTTATCAAAGCATTCAGCTCCAATATACTTGGGAGAGTTATGGCCTAAGCAAAGTCGTGAAAAGGGTGCGTGCATATCTTCCCTATATCGAGTATTGTATTCGTGAATATCGCAGTTTCTGGAGAACTCTTGTCCATTATCTTTCACGAAAATTATCAAATGAAAAATATACAGGCTTGGTAAAATTATTGTTATAGATATATCTGTAATTTTTTGATAATTACTTTAGGACAAGAGTCGAAACTTCGAACAGTTCAACATTTTGCACACAGATTGATGACCGAAAGGACTATCCATTTTACCAATTGAAGTGCTGTTCTCATTCACAGTCAGTTATGTGTTTTCATTATTTGTTCACCATCAAATGATATCACTCCTTCCGTCATGAAATTTCTGCTTAGTCATTTTATATTTAACAGTGAAACTAATCGACATATATTTTTTCATAACTGGAACTTCATACATGGCTATCATCAGATATTTCATAAATATTTTGATAATAATAATAATAATGATGAATGTAAATATTTCATATATATATATATATATATATATATATATATATTATATAATATATAATACATAATATATATATATATATATATATATATATATATATATATATATATATATATATATATATATATAAATACCCAATTCGTCCCACATGCAATAGGATGAACTGGTATAGCGTAGGCTAAACTGGTTCGCCCTAAACCCGATTCATCCTGATAGAAATACACACACTCTCAGGATAACCTTGTATGACCTAGTCAAAACCTTAAAGAATACCTTGTGAGACGAAACAAATAGGTAAATTGAGTAGAGGCATGGCCTATATCTTCAGGTTGACTGACAGCCATTCGATATCTGAAGTTAAGCAACGCCGAGCGCGGTTAGTACTTGGATGGGTGACCATGCAGGGAAATACCGTGTCGGAAGCCCGTACAGCTGCAGCGAAATAGCATATCATAGCTCGCAGATAATATATCAATGAGCACAAGATATATTGAGGATATGCCGTCCTTCGGAGGGGACGTAAGGCCGTCGGTCCCGAGCCCATGGATGTTGGGCTCGTTAAAGATCCCTACCTCTGGTTGGAATACCAGAGGGTTCGGCTAAATTTCCGGTTGGGGGAAGTGTGCTCACCGGCGTTGGTGATTGGCCTCGGTAGCGGAAATAGGCCGACGTTAAATAAAGAAATAGAAGAAGAAGAAGGTAAATTGAGTAAAATACTATTTAATTAAAAAGAATCATTTTTATCAAAACGATAATGATTCGTCGCTATAACTATTGAATAATTAGTAACACAAAAAAACATATTGTGACAAATAATTAAGTTTTATAAACAATTATTACACCTTGATAAAATAATTATTTTTTTTCACATGGTGAAATGCAGAAAATCATTCGTTTCTTGCACTTGCATCTCATTGTGGAACAGTTTTTTTTTTGCAGCTGCATTTCTCGAAACCTTGGACTGATCCAACTGAATTTCTCATAGCTGCAGTTCTGATTATTTTCCAAAGCCTTGGTTTACATCTGCTACCTTTAAAACTTTCTGATTAACAACGTCGAATTCTGGTCTGAAAGAAAAATATTACTTTAGAATGTCATTAATGCTCCAGAACGAGAGATACATTATTGGGAAAAACCAAAACCTGCAATATAGTTTCCGTAGTTTCTGAAGTAGACCTTTTTTGGTGCCATATTTGTTAAAACTTTCGTCATTTGTCTGACGAATAACTCCAATGATGTTAATGAGATCACCTTTTCACATTATCTCCGATGTTGGCAGGTGGATGAGACATGTCAGAAGAAGGTTTCGTTTTATTAGCTTGCTTGACAAGACTTTCTACTGCAGTTTTTCTAGCCTTTAAAATGTCATTTTCATGTGAAGAAACTTATCATCACTGTCTTCTGCCAGGTTAAGATTGCAATCATCTCCGATTACCTTCCTTAAGTCATCTTCATTCTGATTAGCATTGGTGATTTCTTGTAGCAAAGAAAAAGTCGAAAGTCCTACTATGGGTTCCTTTCTGAACAATGCCTTGTATGACGATTGTTTTATCCTCGATTGGTAGGCACGTTTCTCCAAAAATTGGACATATCTCAAGTCTTCTGACCATTTTGTTGAAACCCTGTCCTCTATCGAGAGTGATCTCACTTCGGAAATCAGGTTTAAAAAATTCACTAGAACTTTTAATGAAATCCATGTTGAAATCCAGAAATTCCACCGAAATCCTCAAAGAAATCTTAAAATCCACTAGAAATCCTGATTCGGTGTATACATTTTATGGAAGCGAAACACCCCTCGTCCTTCATCCAAGAAGCTATCATATTCTGAATTACTTGATTAGCACGTTCAACGGAGCCCTGACTTCGACTGTGCCTGGGTACAATTTTGAGTTCTGGCCAAAGACTAGTAAATTCACTTATGACATTTTCGACATATTCTCTACCGATGTCAGATTGAAGTATATCACTCAAGTGATAGGCTACCTCTCTTAGACTGAAACGCACATATCAGAACAAATTTTGTTAGATGGTCTTAGTGAACCATAATACATTTAGAATTTCCGTCTGGTTGTGTCTGGAAATCAATCAGATCCACTTGGCACCTACTTTTCATTTCCGAATGAAGAATAGGATTAGAAAACAATCCGCTTTTCTTCTTTGTTTTCTTTTCTCGACAGACACTACACATGGATAAATAGAGGCTTATCATTTGTTTCGTGATACTGGCATAGTTCTTTGATGTCTCAGCCAACATCCTATGACGGTTACCGTGGCCGAGACAGCCAGATGAGCTGCGTCAATCACATCATAAAGTTCAACTGATGAAAAATAGTATTTTACATTACCTTCACTCCGTGCAATCAGTTTTTTCACATTCCCGATTTTTAGCACATTTTTCTGCATCTTCAACTTATTCAACGAGTTCTTATTGGTCTGATGATAGCACATTGAAATGAGAAGACTTTTTTTCACTTTCTAAAATTTCCGCTGAAAACTTTTCCCCCCATTGTTTTTGATCCGCTCGTTGACTTGACGTAGGTTCATCCATAATAAAACAAAACTTTGTAATTTTATGTAACTCAATACTCAATCTTCTAACTTAAAAATGCATTAGACAACTGAAAGCACAGCCGCACAAACCTGTTTAGCCTAGGCAAAAAAAAGTTAATCCTGAAATCGGGTTTGGCCGGTAACATTTTTCCCGAAAATAGGAAACTCTTGTCTAGAGGCAAATTGATTTGTGTCGTTAATTCATAAAACGACTGGAATTCCTTGATGTAGAGATTCATATACTGATTATTCGAAGTGATATATTGTGAGGAACAGAAATCATTGAGAATAACTTCAAAAACAATTGTACTATAATATTCTAGAGATTTACAAATTGAAATCCTTCTGAAAAGCACTGAATCTCAACCCAATACTTCTGATTCATCCCGAATATATTCGTCAATAATCGTGAATTCTGAAATTAGTGATTTTTGTTCTATTCTCAAAACTCCCAAATAGTTATTTATGATATGAGTGCTTTTTTTTTAATTCTTTATTTAACGTCGGCTTATTTCCGCTACCAAGGCCAATCACCGACGCCGGTGAGCACACTTCCCCCAACCGGAAATTTTGCCGAACCCTCTGGTATTCCAACCAGAGGTAGGGATCTTTAACGAGCCCAACATCTATGGACTCGGGACCGACGGCTTAACGTCCCCTCCGAAGGACGGCATATCCTCAATATATCTTGTGCTCATTGATATATTGTCTGCGAGCTATGATATGCTATTCCGCTGCAGCTGTACGGGCTTTCGACACGGTATTTCTCTGTATGGTCACCCATCCAAGTACTAACCGCGCTCGGCGTTGCTTGACTTCAGATATCGAATGACTGTCAGTCAACCTGAAGAGCTGGGCCATGCCCGATATGAGTGCTGAAAGTAATATTTTACTTTGTGAGAAAGGAAGTTTGGGACACGATGCCGAAGGCGGAGTGTTCCATCCCTTCAAACAAAATGAAATCACTTTTAGCAGGTATATTATACACTATTTTTTCTACAAACACCATCAAAAGTCCAAATTAACGCATACCTATTTTACATTAATTAATTGATTAAATAATAGCCTCGAGATTATCAGTTTTGAATCAAATTTCATCTAATCTATTCATGACACAAGTTGCCAAGGTAATCAAAAACAGAATTTGTTGATGTGTCTTTGTTGACAACTAACGTCAATTAATCACGAAGTATTCTCGTTTTTTCGTTCCTTGATGGAAAGTGATCCAGAAAATGAATTTCTACCGCCGGAAATTGAAGAAGCTGCCAATAAAGCTGCTTTTGAATTATTGCCTAGTAAGTCGAAGTGACAGTACGAGTTTTTATACGATCGTTTCTTGATCAGAAAAATGTCAGTGGCAAGGAGGCCAGTGAAAAAGCGCTTCTTGCATACTTTGAAGAAAAGTCCAAAATATGGAAATCGTCAACGCTTTGATCGAATTACTCTATGTTGAAGTCGATGATGAACATAAATAATCACGACATAAGCAGATATTTCAAACTTGTGGCTTTTTTGAAGTGAAAGGGTGAAGGATATCGACCAAAAAAGTCAAAAGTATTGACATAAATCACTTTTAGTACTAGTGCTAAAAATGATTTACTTTTAACACCAGTGTCATGAACTGGCATTTCAGACGCTGACAGCATGCGTCAAAAATTATACTTTTACTGACGTTTGTAGAAAAAATATATAATCTGACAATTCTTGTAGGAATGACAAAAAGTACCGTACATTACTCGGGTGACATTGGTAATGAGAATAATCAATCTTGCTTTGTTATACGCTCAGTATCAGCCCTGTGCCATAATATAGATAATTATAGATTGAGTTAATTGTAATGAAATATCTGAGGATTCACAAAGTCCATGCAAGTTTTTCTTCATGCTCACTAGTTGCTTTTGCTTATGAAATCCAGACAGTGCTATAAAAAACTAGTCTCTCATCTGACAGCCTAGTCGTTTATGATGGTTGTGGAATCGAATTGAATTTTCATCAATGCTCCAGGAATCCAAAAAAAATATTGATCTCCACATTTCTTTTTCTATCTACCCCTGTTGACGGCAAACTTCGTCCCTCACTATATTTCGAATCGTAGGTCGTAATCGACGTAATCAATCACCCCTGACCAAACCCACCCACCCTTCAATCGATTGTACCCCATCGCAGAGTCAGACAAAAGATTCTCCGACGCTGGTCTCGTTTTACGGGGGTGGAGGAAACAATGCGCCGCGGCCAGTGACCGTTCCCTCCTGTCTCTGACCCATCCCTTGACCCGTCTCGACAGTCGACACTCTCACTGAACTGCATTCTTTCGAGACGTACAGCACTGTACTCAGCGAGCACTGGTACAAGAACGAAGTGATTAGTAGTAGGAGAGCCTACGATGCTAAATCGGGATTCACTCGTGCCTCATAGAGACCAATTGGCCCAATCAAATAAACTTTTTTCGTAAAATTTCTGCCTACCCGAAAAGTAGCTGTGGATTCCAGCAGACACATGTGTCCTTATTATCCCCTAAAGTTTGCGCCAGATTCTGTCCGTGCGTTTAGCAACAATTAGCGGTTGAATACCGGAAAACATGATTTTTTTTTGTTTTTTTCTTATATAATGAAAACTATTCATCGGGTCGAAAAAAGTTGAATTGAAAATTGTAGATAATTGAAAAATCTATCGATTAGCGTTGGCCCGATTTCGATAATCTAATTTGTTGCTTAACTATTGCGATCGGAAATTAAAAAAGGCGTTTTTTCCATTATTTTATGAAAAAAATGTTGAAATGCATTTGGGTGTTGCAACTGTAGATTTGGAAACCTTCCCACTAATAGAGACTACAGTTATAATTTGGTTGAGAAAAAGTTGATAGGTTAGCAACAATCTAATTTGCTACTAAAAAAAGGGTCCCACTAGATTGTTATTTCTTGCCCTATGGATAATCGTAGAGTAATGATCGAAACGGTTTTGGATAGTCAAAGAGTTGAACTACAAATTATCTCTTTCAGAAAATCGATTTTTCAAATGTGATACCTTCAAAAATGGCGTCAAAGAAACAACGTTTTTCAAACTAAAAAACAATTAGGAGAAAATGGTCATATCAAAATGCGACAAAATGCATGGGAAAGCTGCTATTTTTTTATCTATATTGGGTTGCGAAGCTTAGATGATGAAAAGAAAAAATGTTATATGATTATGATGTATACCTTTTCATCGGGGGGGGGAGCGGCTATAGACTTTTAAAAATGTAAATAAAAACTGTTGCATGGACATACTCGAGCGTGTCAGATATTGATATCATCTATGTCCTACGGTCGTACGTAAGGGTTGAAAATGAAAAAAAAATCTCGAGTGCGTCAGTTTTCTGAGGGGATGTTAAGGGAACCTACAGAAAGCTCTTATATTATAATCTGACGGTTTCGATGTGACGCAGACTCGCGGCCGTTATTAGAATGTGAAAAAATAATCGTCATTTTGAAAAACTCAAGCGCGTCAGATTAAGATACATATGGTTCATCTTTACGCCCTAGACGTTGCAGTCTTATAATCTGACGATTATCTGGAGGGATTCGCGCCTATTCTGTCAATTTGAATTTTTTTTCATAATTTTTTTCAAGCATTGAACTAAATCAATTGAAGAGCTCAGGAAAAAGCATGCAGATGAAACAGTATATGTTTTTTTTAGTAGAATACTTGTATTTATAAGAAAATAATTATAAGCTATTGAATTTTTGAAATTTTGAAACGTTGGATATTCGTTGTAAACGATATCATGCCACCAACGAGTCTGTATGATCAACTGTCATGGAATCATGGCAACAGAAACCAGAGTGGGGACGGAGTGAGAGAAAAATAGATAGAGGAGTGAGAGACAAATAGGAACGTGGAGAGGGGAATATAGGCATCACGTAGCTGCACGCATTAAACTTTATCGATGAATTTTTATTATTTCGGCTTGTGGAAATAGTCACACCATATATTTTTTGCAATTCTTGAATTATTCCCTACAGAATAAAAATAAAATAAGCCACGCTCGAGAATGTCGAGATGACGATTTTTTTACAACTTTGTATCCCTCCTCCTTTTTTAGGTCACTCTCGAATTGTCAGATTAGTGGAATATATACGTTTCAGGATGTAACTAACTCACCCTACCTTAATCTGACGCGCTCGAGAATTTCAGATGATCAATTTTTTTTACCAATCTGATCCCTGAAGGGCGGCCATATATATATATATATGTATAGGGCTCATATATGGTGGGAGTACTTAACCGGGTACAAGGTATCCCCCTGTATATTAATCTGCCGCGCTTTAGTAAATCCCGAAATCCCCGCTTTACTTGGGCTCCCCTATTATCAGCGAGCACTGGTGTAAGAACGGAGTGAATAGTGAATGTAAGAAGAATACTGATAAATATATTCTAACCATTTTTTCAGGTTCGAATGTGGCAATTGTTAAAGAAGAAAATAAAGTCGGAAAAGTACTGCTCGAGTTATTCTTCTCAGCTGCCTCATTTTAATCATCATACCGCACATTGAAACTCGGGAAGAATTCAGTTCCGCTAGCATTATAGACATAACAACTAATAGACTGGCCCTAAGAGAGAGAGAACTGCGGAGTGAGCAAGATAGAAAACTTCAAGTATAACCTCTAAGCGAATTCCTTCCTCAATGTAGCAGATGGAGGTTGAGAAGGATACAGTAATTCAAGTATAGAATGATCATTCTTTCCTTCACAATATCACTTCAATGTACATATCCTTTCTCTCTCTCTCTCTCTGTCTTTCTCTCTCTATTGTATTCCTCATCCTGTTATATGGAAAACTCTCATGAAGGCCAGTCCATTAGTAATGTCTATGGCTAGCATGCACACACCTATGTATTTACCTAAAGCAAGCTAATCATAGCACACAAAACATCTCATTATTGAACTGACAGGATACAAATATATTTGTTTCCAATATGTGGGCGAATGTTGTTTCTCTCACTCCCAATCCACCTTCAAAGTATTGAGTACTTGGGTAGATATATTCCGTCCACTTCGAATTCTCATAGTCGAAAATTGATGCAATATTACTCATCTGTAGAAATTATTGTGAAACATTTGAGTGATATATTATTGGCATGTTGTAACTACTTATTCATGGCAACCAACATTTTACAGGCTCTACATAGGGGTATGACCCTTACGACAACTTCCTACAAAGGGAAAAAGGTGCAGTGATATAAAGTTGAGAGTTAGATATGAAAAAATCGATTACGCTATTGTGAGTGAAAATGACCACTGTTTTATATAATTGAAAAAGTAAGAGAAAGTAATTTGAGTTTGACTTCGGGTGACTTCCGGTCAAACCAGAAGCATTTCACAATTGTTTTATTGTTGTTCTCTTAAAAAAAAAATTTTGAATCATTCCTCTGGCAGCAATTAAAAAAAATGCTTGTACCCTGTACCTAGAACTGGCGAATCCCCACAAATAATAGAAACAATTTTTGTTACAATTTCACTATTCGGACCAGATTATGAATGGAATGATTTATGTTCCTATAGGACAAGTTGAACACAAAAATAAAATATTGAGAGCGCTTGTCTTGACCAGTTTCTAGGTGTATACTTTTCAGCATAATTTAGGATACTGAAAATGTCAACATTTGTGATATTAACAATAAGCAATGCATTATAATTCATTTCTTTCAAGTACTAGTTGGTCAAAAGTTTCAACAGAAATCAGTGACTACATTACCACAATGAAATCACTCGCACTCGATGCTATTTTTGCTATCCAAGCTTGATTCTTTGGGAGAAGAACATACTAGGGATTGGCAAAATCACTACTTCGGATATATTTTCATTATTCATGAATTATATCAAATACTCACGTTCAATGAACTAGCTCAATGTACATTTGAGTTGATGCAGTTACCGTCCAGTTATGTATCAATTTTTGCGCATCAGTGTATGTGTTTCTGGAAAACATGAATGGGATACTGAATCCGTTAAGTCAATAAATGGAATCAAAATGTATATTGTATGACATGTAGAAAAACACAAGTTACTATAATGATATTATCTATCGTGGGTGAATCCATGAAATTCGGTGTTGGTGGTTGGAAATAGGTCATGAAGGAATACATATAATCAGTAGCACATGAATATTCAGACCAAACGCTTCCGTCAAATCATGCATCTTTTACTTTCCCTATGACTTGCCTTACCATAATAATATTTCTTTAACGAAAAAACCCGATTCACAACATCATAAACAAAGTGGCGAAAAAAAATTATGAAACGACATTTTGCAATTTAACACAATGATACAAACAGAAATGCGAAGCCAGTAAATATGGAATGAATGGAATAGAATGGAATGGAATGGAATAGTTTATAGGTGCTATCAACAAGTCAGAAAAACATACATAAAATTTTTCCTCATGATATACAATCACAAAGTACAGTTTGAGAATTTCATACATCTTTAAAATATATTTTGTTACTAACTATAAATATAAAAATTTCAATCTATCTCGTCCATTATATTACTATTTAAATATTCGTCATAATTGTGGAAGGCCTTACTCATCAGATATTTTCTTAAAACTTGTTTTAATGCATTCTTGTCAAGATTTTTAACTCGAGTTGGCAGTTTGTCGTAAAATTCTGGACCATAATGTAATGCAGCATTTCTGGATTTCTGCAATCTTAATTTCATTGATCTTATATTTTCTTTCTTTCTCGTATCATGATTATGTATGCTGCTTTGAGCTTTATACCCAGAAGTTTTTTGAATGATACCAGTTCAAGAATTCACAGCTGAATTATAAGCGGACTAGTTAGGACTTCATTCATTTAGGAATGAATTCATCTAGTTAAAAATATTCACCATTCCTTGCATATATATATATATATATATATATATATATATATATATATATATATATATATATATATCCTAAATGAATTGATGGTACTGCAGTTTTTTCAAGTTATTTCTTCAATGGAAGACCTAAAAATAGTATATTTGATTAAAACCATAGGAGTTTGTTGTCATCGACTCACCTAATAGTTCATTCTTCACATCCCTTTCATAATCGTTTGGTGTGAAATGATCTGAGCAAATTCTTGAAGTCTCAACGTTGAACTTGTCTGCTCTTTGGCAGCGACGTATCCATTCTTTACGAATTGTGGAGGTCACAAAATCTCTTCCGTTTGGGAACCTATGAAATGATGCGTTCGAACCCATTCGTTTGAGAGTTTCTTGATTGTTCTTACAAACAGCTACAGCACATGTTCTTCCAGGCATGATCTAGAGTGAAAAAAATTGAAGTGACACTGATAATGTCAACGCTTAAGCGTTTTTCGAGAGCTAATAAAGATTAATTATATTCACCTCAAATATTTTCAATAAATCGAAAAATAGTCAAACAAACAATAGTGTCCTTTCACGAAGTGGAATTCAAGATTCAACACGCACTCAATAGTCCATTCAATTTTAATTGAAAGTCAAATGATAACACAAACACTGAAGAAAACGACCGACAAATTTCACCAACAGGAAGAAAAATTTCTATCAATAAAAAAGTATGAAAACACACGGGTTCTTATGGCAGACATTCAGTTCTGTAGGCCGGGTGACGTCAAATGACGATGCATATTGGCGCATGTGCAGTTGAAATTTGGCCAATGTACGGAGATAGGAAATGAGCCATCCTTTGTAGTGTATAATCATTGATCCTTTTCCAGCATTTCTTAGCTGAATGTTGGCCATCTTTCTCAGTTTTAATTGAAATTTTGACCGCTTAGTTTCTCTCATAGATGCCTACACTACATTTCATGGTTTTATATATGGTAATTTTAGTTAAAAATTCATGAGAGTTTGAAACTCGCATGCATCCACCTCAATTCAGTTGTTGTTGAAGTCGAAAGAACAGCCTAAATATGAGAAATGTTGCTATAACTTTTTTGCGAGTGATGTAAATATACGATCTTTGACTGTCGGTAAATATGTGTCAATGGAATCGAGTATTGCGAGTATTCCGAAGTCGAATATTTCAGGGCATTACTTTTCGAATCCGTACATTTGATATTGACAGACAGTAAATAAGGAGTTTGGAATATTTTGTGTGAATGTTGAAACTTTATTTTTTACCAAACTGACATTATTTGCAACGGCGTTTTGCTAACAAGTTTGATATATTCAGTCGAAAACTGACTGAACTGATGTATCAGTTTTCTTCTCCTGAAAATACTAGACGCAGGTTTAGTGCAAATTATGTCAGTTTGTCAGACCATATTTTCTGCATGATTCATAGTGAATGTAAATTGAGTACTTTCTCAATATCGACGTGATCGTAATCATCCCATGTCGATTCCAATTTGAAAGCACAGCAACTCAAAAACTTAGCTACGTTCAATTTCTGCGATATAGCAATTGTATGTAATGTGGTGACTGGACAAATCAACCATATTCAAGAACGGACTTCACATAGAGCACAATAGAGTATCTTCAATGAATCATAGTCCAAATATTCTAGAAAAATACTAGTATTTCATGAACCTGAGCAGCGAAGATGAGTTTTGCATCACACCCAGATGCCTGATTCCATTGACACATATTTACCGACAGTCAAAGATCGTATATTTACATCACTCGCAAAAAAGTTATAGCAACATTTCTCATATTTAGGCTGTTCTTTCGACTTCAACAACAACTGAATTGAGGTGGATGCATGCGAGTTTCAAACTCTCATGAATTTTTAACTAAAATTACCATATATAAAACCATGAAATGTAGTGTAGGCATCTATGAGAGAAACTAAGCGGTCAAAATTTCAATTAAAACTGAGAAAGATGGCCAACATTCAGCTAAGAAATGCTGGAAAAGGATCAATGATTATACACTACAAAGGATGGCTCATTTCCTATCTCCGTACATTGGCCAAATTTCAACTGCACATGCGCCAATATGCATCGTCATTTGACGTCACCCGGCCTACAGAACTGAATGTCTGCCATAAGAACCCGTGTGTTTTCATACTTTTTTATTGATAGAAATTTTTCTTCCTGTTGGTGAAATTTGTCGGTCGTTTTCTTCAGTGTTTGTGTTATCATTTGACTTTCAATTAAAATTGAATGGACTATTGAGTGCGTGTTGAATCTTGAATTCCACTTCGTGAAAGGACACTATTGTTTGTTTGACTATTTTCCGATTTATTGAAAATATTTGAGGTGAATATAATTAATCTTTATTAGCTCTCGAAAAACGCTTAAGCGTTGACATTATCAGTGTCACTTCATATTTTTCACTCTAGATCATGCCTGGAAAAACATGTGCTGTAGCTGTTTGTAAGAACAATCAAGAAACTCTCAAACGAATGGGTTCGAACGCATCATTTCATAGGTTCCCAAACGGCAGAGATTTTGTGACCTCCACAATTCGTAAAGAATGGATACGTCGCTGCCAAAGAGCAGACAAGTTCAACGTTGAGACTTCAAGAATTTGCTCAGATCATTTCACACCAAACGATTATGAAAGGGATGTGAAGAATGAACTATTAGGTGAGTCGATGACAACAAACTCCTATGGTTTTAATCAAATATACTATTTTTAGGTCTTCCATTGAAGAAATAACTTGAAAAAACTGCAGTACCATCAATTCATTTAGGAAGGATGATAACGGGTGCAAAAGAGCAAACAGCTAGGGAAGAAAGAGCCACCAAGAAGGAAAAAAAGGAAATAGTGAACACACTACTTGCACCCACAAGCATGACTCCAAGTGAAAATATGGATTTGTGGACAGTTGGAAACTCTTTCACAAAATCTGAAAACCCTGTTTCTCATACCTGATACTTCACAGGTATTGTATGAGATTGACGAGCCTTCTTTGGATGCAATAGAGACCAGGCAAAACGTTTCATCGGAGGATCAGGAGAAAACTGAAAATATTTATGAAAAGAAATATAAAACCCTCCTGCGGAAATATAACGATTTGAAAATGACGTCAAGGGAAAAGATCAAGGGTTTGAATGCAATGTGGACATATTATAAAAAAAAATCCTACAAAAGTCGTGATATCATTCAATTTAATACCACCTACTGCAGTTGCAGGAGTTATAAGGTGAGTTGTTGAACACTGACATTTTTTTGTTTTATCATATTTTCATTTTTCTAGACTACAACTTTTTTGCAAATAGCACTCCAGTGAGAGCCAAAATTTTATATAAATACACCTGAACAAGTGAACAAGAAGCCTCTAACCCTTGATATCCAAGGGATTCAGAAGATTGTCAAGTGTGGGCTTTTGCAGGCATCCCTCGAGTTCAATGATATTAATAATAATAATAATAAATCGACTTTATTCATCATCAGTAGTATGAGATACAACACATTACAAAGATGAATGGGCGGAGTGTCAGCATAAGCTGTTTTTCAACTCAATCATAAACTTAAGACTAATTTGGAAAAGAAAAGAATAAACAGAAAAAAAAAACGTCAATTATAATAGTGGTAATTGGATAGCTAATCAACTTCACTCTTGAATATATCTCTTAGAAAAAAATGTAAATATTACTAAGATATGACTATAAATTCCTAATTCGTTGTTTCTAATTACAGATCGTGGTCGACAAAATGGTGCTCTACTGTCTTCTGAAATACGACTTCAATCTTTTTTTGAAATTCATGATATTGAAAGATCTGAATTCACTTGGCACGGAATTGTACATTTTTGGCGCATTATAGGAAAAGCTTCGAGTAAAGACAGCAGTACGGTGTTTGGGGATTACAAGTACTTTTAGAGTTACGAGTAGCAAATTTGTTGGAGTTGGAAAACGTCTTCAATCTTTGAAAAAGGTACTGGGGTTTATGAGACGTTAAAATCTTATGTGTGTTACATAACAGGTGTATATTTCTGAGGATTTCCAACCTAACCCAACCAGAGCTATACATTTCGCTAGAGATATGATCGTATTTACAGATACCATAGCAGAAACGTAGGCATGCATTCTGAATGCGCTGCAAGCGGTGAGAGTCAGATTGCAACAGAGCAGGACCGTATATACTGTCACAGTATGAAATTTTAGAGAATATTAAAGATTCACACAGTTTCATTTTCAGTTTCCTCGACATGATATCTCGATTAGGATACAACTGCCTCAAGGTACTGTAAGAAGTCTGGCAGAGATAGCTCACATGTCTGGTGAATCGCATTTCAGAATCAAAATATAGTCCTAGATTTTTGGTTTCGTTTATAATTGGTAGTGTTTCATTGCCGATTTCTAGGATCAAAGAAGACGCAGCAAGATCACGTTTCCTTCGTGCTAGTGTTATATAAAAATGCTATACTTATCATTCATATAATATATAACAGTTGTTTACCTAGGATAGCCAACAAATAAAAAAAAACTCAACTAAAGGTGGATTCATGTTAGCCAACTTCGAAATCGAATGGAAGCATTCATGCATTACATTAAGTAACTTATGAATTTTTCAAGATCAATCGCGCATATCTTCGCCATCCAAGTTTGGGAGTTGTTGCATGAATGCCATTTTTTTATCACTTTCTAAGATAAGTTGAGTTTAATACATCTCAAGTTGGCTTGCATGAATTCACCTTAAGAAAAAAACAAGTTTGTTTTATTCACCAATGTATAACTCAAATTTGCCTTGATTTATTTCATAACTATTTAGCCTTCATGAAATGTACAGATATTCTTGGAAATTATGCACTAATTACGTTTTTTTTTATTTTTTTTTCCCTTAAGGCGGATTCAGTGAACACATAATGCATATAAACGATGAGATTGGAACAATTTTTGCACGAAATACAAAAGCTCTTCCTTTCCAAGTATATTGGTACGTGCACACAGCTTGACTCCTTTCACTCTCTTCAGGAGAAGGATACTAAGTATCAATTTTCTTCTGAACATAATATCAATTTATTGCTTCTCCCGAAGATGCTAACTTTGTTAGCGAAACACGCATCGAGTGCGAAAATCTCAGTTTGGTGTTAAGGTATTGATCTCTAGGAAAAGTTTCAACATAATGCATAATTTAGTGAATTATACACAACTCAAATTAAGGAAAATCACATCTACTAGCTGAAAACAGCCACTTCTGATGCTTTTCTTTGGTATATCGAGTAAAACTTATTTGGGTAACCAAAATGAATTTATTCAACTGGGAAATATAATTTTCTGTTATTTGAGTAATGCATAATGCACTAAATTATGCATTGTCTTCACTAATTCGCCTTCAGTAACTTAATTTTTTTTTTCAAATTTGAATTCTTGAGATTCTTATAAATAAATCCATAGGAACCTACCAGCACTTCATACTCTGTATCACTACTTTTATTCGGGTTTGAAGGCCGTCGTTTTTTGGAATTTCTTCCTGACGTTTCGCTGGCTCGAGTGGCTAGCTTCTTCAGAGGTTCATTCATCTTGGAATTCACTCCGATGACTCCCAAGAATTCCAAGATGAATGAACCTCTGAAGAAGCTAGCCACTCGAGCCAGCGAAACGTCAGGAAGAAATTCCAAAAAACGACGGCCTTCAAACCCGAATAAAAGTAGTGATACTGAAAACCTCGGCCGCGAAAGCCTCAACTACTTCATACTCTCTTTTAAAATAACTCCCTCATAGGTAAGTTCATTATTGAACGTCAACTCATAAAACTCGTCATTCCTAGTTAATAAAATGAGCTCAAAGCCCAACTTTTACAATCAAAATTCACACAAATAAATTCAGTAAATCGAAGTGCCTATTACGGAATGGTGTTCAAAACGCACTTATCATCAGTTCAAGTTATGGTTCATCCACAGCAAACCAAGTCATCTAGAGTTGTAAAAACTCAATGGGTCAAATGAAAATCAACACACCAACCAGCAACACGCTGAAAATCAACAGGTTTGCCACGAAAATAACGAGATAAAAAGTTTTAAAAACCGAGAAAAATGCATGGGGTCTTACGGCAAACCAACCGTAGTGTAGGCCGGGTGACGTCACTTATAGCTGGTGGGGAGCGGGGGGAACGACAAATAAAATCACCGAAGTCGGCCATCCTGTGTAGTATATAATCTTTGGAAAAGGATCACTCATCTGATGAACGTTTGTGTTGAGGTTATGTTTCTATATTCACTTGCTTCATTACTCCGGTCATTACTTCGAGGATAGTTTATTTTTTCATTCGGAGCTTTATTATTTCAGTTCTATATTGGGATTAAATGGAATATCAGATCAGAATGAAAAGGGGGCACTGAACCTGTGGAACAAGAGATTTGCATATCGCAGGGAAAGTTAAGTGAAAGATACAGTTTCAGCAAAGAAAGGAAGTGAGAATTCCCGAAACAATTTTATATATTCTTGAAAACGCTAATGAACCATTTTGTAGGATTGGAATTGTGGTTGAGCCGCTTTCAGCTTGGTGGAGCTATATTCAACTCCAATTGAAGTGGACAATTGGCTATCTCCATCTCAATTTCCTTTCCTTTTGTTTCCATACCTGGATTCTTGTGGGGTTTCTGTTATTGATGTGATGCTGGGTGTGCTGCTCTCTGCTCTGGTCTCAGAGGAGTGGTTTCGGATGTATCGGTGGCGTATCATTTTCATCTAGTACCAGAAAGATCGTCCGATCTGAGTTGGATGATGAATGGCCGCAACTCTTATCCTTTACTTCGGAGGCAGGAAGCCTACAACAACTCACAGATACCAGTTGAACCAAATTTTCACTATTTTGATTTGGGATTCGATAGTTTTGAACTGGGATTTGTTTCATGTAACATCCTCATCATCATTATGAAAGCTTATCTCCATCCTGACCTGGAATAACAAGAAAGAAAAAACTTGAGTTTGATTTGAATGTAAAACGTCCCGTTACTTCCTGGAGTATTTCTACAAATCATTATAACCACCGCGCGCGGGTTTAGAGACACATCGATCTAATTATGACGAGCCGAATGGTGGAGATACTGATGATTGGTTTTGAAAGAAAGATTTTCTTGATTCTCTATCTTAGTTGATGTATTTCGAAAGAGAAAGACAGTGGTGAACAATAATTTTGACAACTTCGAGTAATAGAATTCAATTTATACGATTTAGAGAAAAGGTTGTATTCTCTCTGTATCAATTTTAAAATCTTGCATAATAAGTTCCATTCAATTACAGGTTATTAACGTTGTATATTGGCATCATTTTGTTACCTTATTGTGGCCTTCACGTTTCTTGAAATGATGGCATCGACATCTTGTTGGATAGGATCATGCACCGTCGATTATATTGAACATCTGCATTCAGAATATCGAATTCACCTTCAGTTATCAATACGAACTTTCTGTTTGAACCTTTGGTGATATGATTTCGTGCATTCGAACTTGTAGTGCCTGTTCATTCATCAGGCTAAGCGGTGCCTGCGTGCCGGACATCATTTTGGCGCCCTTTATCCATGTACGAAATCCGCTTATGATTTTTTTTAAACCTTCCATAGCAAAACACCAACAATTTTCTGAACTTCATTCTCATTGGAAATAATAATTGATGAATGAAAAGGTCGTTTTTAGATGTACTAAGCTCAGACATCATTCAAGAAAGAAACTTGGTGAGATAGTTAGGTGATGGAAGAATAAAATATTTTGACAGTTTTGGCAGTACCGACTACACTGGAAAGATGTCGACTTCGATAATTGAAAGAAACATGAAACACCCTGTATATTATAACCTATTGAGGTAACATGTGATAGTCTGATTGACTAGTTTTTCATATATCCAATATCCTATATATTTTTAATGGTTTTCAGGAAATATTAATTTCGAAAATTGCATTTGCTACTTGGCATCTACTATTTTATATACCAACATATTTTATATTTCTTCAACATAACATATAAATGAACTTTGACAAGCCTTGAAGAATTTTCTTCTGAAAACTCTTACACCAAAGGTTCAAATCTCATCGTTTATTTTATCCCTCAAAAAATGATAATAATAATGATATTAATAGTTCAATGGTTCTTCTTCATATTATGTCTAGCATAATATAGAACAAGTTAGTATAGTACAGTACCTAGGTTATAAAAATGATTATGAGATAAATAAATGAATTTATTATTATTATTAAATAAATTTTGCACATATTGTGGTCAGAAATAGTTTTCCCACGCGATTTTGCGGTAATATGAATAAGACTAATATTACAAACAGATTACAGATAACAAGTCATTCATAAGAACATCCAAAAATGAAAAAAAAAAAAACAAACAAGGAGTTCAATGAAAGAAAAAATATAAGATATGCGTGCCTACATAAAATTTACATTCAGTAAAAATCTGTCTCCCAAATACTCACGAAAAGAGTAGTACGCTTTCTTTAGTTATATATTTTTGACTACTACTTTGAATTTATTCAAGAAAGATCTTTGTAGCAGTTTGGCAGATGATCGAAAAGTCTTATTGCCATGTATTTTGGGCAAAGTTATGTTTTTTGAAGACGGTGATTCGGCACACAATATTAGTACATTACGTAACGAGGAGGCTAAGTAGCCTATGACGCACGAGCAAAATATTGTGACCACGAGAGGTCAGCTGAGTGCGGTAAGTCGCGAGTGCACGCACTTGGCCTTATCCTCGAGTTGTGAAGTGTACTTTTCTACTCCCACTATACTTGGGCCGTTATTTCTGGTGAAGGGTAGCACAACATTTTTCGTTATTACTCATTCACAATGATCGACGATACACTGAATAACATCGAGCAAGTGAAATGCAGAACCAATCCACAAATTGTTGAGGAATAAATTTCCTGAAAATATGATTATTAGTTCAAATTTACAAAGAATCTATAGCAAAAATTTGCTGAATCTTTTGCTTCTGAATAATCCATGCTAACTTCACGTGGAACATCACCTTCATGATGAATCCACGCTAATGTCGTCTGAATAAGAAAGTTGATACCTGCTTGTAATATATTGTAATACCAATTCAATTAATACTTTATTTTCTGTTGATTCATACAAAGCTGAATGTCAGTTACAGAATAACAAATTGTTGTAGTAACCGTCCTACCTTTCTATACCTAATGATATACTACACTTCTCCCTCACCAAAAAAAAAAGTAAGGTGCAAATAACCTAACTAAAGCCGTAACGATCGGGCGGTCTTCTAGTTCTTGTTGCTCTATTCCTAGCTATAGATGGCATATCGTTTCCGTTATTGAGTCTGATGCACTCTGCTTCAGATTGAGTATTGACAGTCTCCCTAGAGGAATGAGATACAACAGTACTATCCTTCAGACTGCTCTGAACATTGCTCTTCAAAATTTGGTTATAATGCCTTTTCCACCTTCTACTCAACCCTGGTACAAAACACATAAAAGTACACCTACCGATTGTTTGATTTGCGTATCTTGTTTCGATTCGACTCAATTCTTAAGTGCCTCCTTAGCTTCCGGTTCAAGAATGTTGAATCTTGTTTTTAAGTCATGACCAAATACCATCTTAGCTGAAGAAACACCTGTTGTGTGTGTGATGTCTGAATATCTAAGGATTGTTTTTTTCCAAGAAAATGCTTCAATGCATTTCTGACATTTTCCACAGCATTCACTGCTGCTCCATTTGACTGAGGAAAGTATGGAGCAGTGGTTATATGTTTGATTTGAAAATTTTGTAAAAATGATTGAAATTCTCGTGCAAACGTACTGTATAGTGCTGATATAGTGAAATCCGTTGTCATTGTGTTCGTTGGAACTTCAAGCCACTTTGAGTGAGCATCAACAATGACGAAAAAATATTTATTCAAAAACGGTCCCATTATAATCTATGTGAATGCCAGGAAATGGTTCTTCTGGCCAAGACCAAGGGTATAACGTTGTTTTAGGCGGACCTACTTTGTAAATAGCACAGTTTTCACAACTTTCAGCAGCATTTTCAATGTCTCTGTTGATTCCTGGCCAGAAGAAATGAGCTCTTGCAATAGCTTTCATTTTCACTACCCCTAAATGAGACAAATGTAATTGTGAGAGCATTCGAGTCTTCAGACTATTCGGAATAATGACCCTATTGTTCCAAACTGAGATCTCTCGTTCAATTGTAAGTTGATTTCGAATTGCAAAAAAAGGTTTATATCTGATATCTTTTTTTGTGAAATTTGGCCAACTACTTCTGATAAATTTTTTCACATCTGATAATATTTTATCACTAAGAGTATTTTCTCGAATTTTCTCAAAATTTGTGGAAATTATTCCACTATCCGACAAGAAATTCAAGTAATCAACATCTAACGACGGGCAATCGTTACTATCTGTATCACGGATTGGCAATCTTGAAAGAAAATCAGCGTTATTATTATTAGAATTCACATATTCTACCCTGTAAGTGTAATTTGATGAAATGACTGCCCAGCGCCTCATTCTGTTAGCAGAATACTGTGGTATTTCTTTCTTGGGCTAGCATCCGTAGTTGCTCTTATTTCTAAATTTGGATCATAGTGAACCAAAACATCAGCCGATATTAAAAGATCCTTAACTGTTTTGAATGCAAAATTGCATTCTTCAGTCCATTTCCACTTACCTTTTTTTTAAAGTTCATATGATGGATGGAGCTTAGTTAGATAAATTTTGAATGAATTTCCCGTAATAGTTGATCATACCAAGTACTGATTGAAGTTCTTTTATTGGAGTAGGTGCAGGGGCATCTCTTTTTGCTTTAACCTTTTCTGTAGTTGTATGGAGACCATCTTTTTCTATAATATAACCCAAATATGAAACTTGATTTTGTCCAAAACTACATTTATCAGAAGATACTTTCGAACCTACCTCTTGTAATCTTTGTAACACTCTATGAACTCCTTTCAAATGTTCTTCATAATTTTTTTCACAAATGAGAATATCATCTAGGAAACATACACAACCTTCAAGGTCTTGAAGTACAGATTCCATTATTTTTTTTAAACTCCGCAGGAGCACAGGCGACACCATACGGAAGACGTTGATACTGAAAAAGACCTTTGTGTGTGGATATCGTAACAAGTTCCCTAGATTTTTCATCCAAAATAATTTGCGCATAAGCCTGTGATGAATCTATCTTTGAAAAAATCACCCCACCCTTTAATTTTGAAACTAAATCATCAATTCGTGGGAGTGGAAATTGATCAATTTCTAAAACTGGATTTATTGTGATTTTGAAACTAACCACTAATCTTTCAAGTTCTTTCTCAACTTTATTATCTCTAATTCCGTAGGGTATCGGTCTGGCTCGACAAAATTTGGGTGTAATGGTTTCGTCTTTCAACTTCAGTGATACTGTACCCTTATTAAAACATCCTTCGAATCTGACCATAATATGACTGCTGCTCTGCTACGGCCATGGTGCCTTTCCAATATATCGCAGATTCTACACTATAAGTGTTTCAATCCTTGTCGCCAATGTAATATATTGTAATACCAATTCAATTAATACTTTATTTTCTGTTAATTCATACAAAGCTGAATGTCAGTTACAGAATAACAAATTGTTGTTGTAGTAACCGTTCTACCTATCTTGCTATACCTAGTGATATACTACACTGCTAATTCCTAACAAACTGAATGTGGCCACTAAGTATTCGCTTTAAACTTAACAAGTGAAAGCATTAATTTTTTTTATTCAACCTGCGTATCATTATTTTAAATTCATTGTTTTTGATAGTAGCGTTGCATGCTTGGTTGCGAGGAAGTCTGTCAAGGGCCTACGTTACCAGAAGTTGTTACAGTTGGACATGGACTTGATCGACAGCTTGAAGAAACGAAGATTATGAGGAAGAAGTCATTTTGTATCATAATTTTCATCGATGAGAGTTCAAAGCGACGGTTTTTTCATAACATTCTTATATTTTGTTGATATCTGTTTTCATCTAATGCAATTCAATGAATTAAAATGAATTAAACTAAATATCATTATAATGTGCAATATCAGCCATCTGCTGAGCATTTCTTGAATTCAGAGCGGAATAGACGGATTTCTCACAACCAAGGAGTTTCGATGCCGCTGACCAATTAGACCGATCAGAAATCTGGTATCAGGAAACGTAAGCGAAACCATATCAATCATCTGAGAATGTGACTGACTCACATACCTCAAATAATATCACGTACATTCTAAGCGAGCCCTGAGGTATTTCTCGAATACTGATGATAGCTATAGTCGCTGAAAGTAACGGCACTTTGATCTCACATAAAAGTGATGAATATCCAGAGCTCTCACATTTGTAGAATTCGTAAAAAGAACTATGGCATATTCATAACCTCAGAAGCAGAAGCATTTTCAATCATTTGTGGTGTGAGAGCCTTTTTCACTGAGGTGGAGAAATGAAGAACAAAAATTTCTAAAAAGTTTCCTTCAATCCTCTCTATTACGTTTCAAGGGAATGTAGCAGTGCAAAACAAATATAAAATGCAATCACTAATCCTGAAATGGATACATGAAATATCAAACGCTGAATGAGGTATGGCAAAAATGGATTACCGTTATTCATTTCAGTTCAAACAATTCGGAAATCAATGCTCGGATGAATCCGAACAATGAGCCACCTGCTGCTATCAAAATTACGAAATTGTGACAAAGTTGTTTCACCATCTGCTCCGCACGAAATTTGAATTTGCTGGATTCTGGATAAAAGGAATTAATTAGCATATTAAGAATCCTATAATCTGCGTTTCCTCGATTTTTTTAACCTTTACTTCTTGTTTCGCAGAGCAATGATGATTACTTTCAGTCAAGGGAGAATTCACTATCTTCATTGTCACAATGCAGAAACGACAGTAATTACCAGGGCCATTACCCTTCTGAAATACATCAATCATTTCGCTGCTGAGGATTTCATCACAGTTGACCGGATGCGCAGAGTTTTTCCACCATTTTGTATTGAGACTAGAGAACCGTCTTACCATTCTTTGAAAATACAAATGAACCCTGAAGATCATAAAAAAATCAGCGATAATTTAACCTAAAACTCATAAAACATTGAGTATATGTTTATGTTGTTTGATAGCTTGGTAGTACCTGCCATCAAGAAATTTGAGGATGAAAATAATCAGCCATACTGCTTGCGAAGATTCATAATTCATAATGGTATAGCGGCATAAGCTAAATAGGAATGGTCAGTACTTTTAGACTCAGTCAACAATTTATTCCATAAGCATGCCTGTTTGGGTACGCTCATCTAGTGAAGGCAAGTGAGACTGAAATCATTTCGGGTTTTTGGTACCCAGGTTCGATTTGCTGAAGCAGAGCAGCAATTCAATTACTAAATGTGAAAATTTAGTAATTGAATCAAATCCAACATAGAGCGCTGCATGAAATCATGTATTTTTAATGTTTGTTATGTCAAAGCAATGTTGAATCCAAGTTTTCAACTTCGGCAGACGACAGGGTGCTTCTCAAAAATAAACGAAAATTGAACTTTCTTCAGTTTTCATCAGAGATTGTGGTATCGAAAGTGGATTGAATTTGCATTGATTCGTGACAAGAAAGGGTTTCATAGAACAGAAGCTCCACAAAATTTAGCCAATTTCTGAAGTTACACGATTTTCAGCAATTTTTCATCAATTTTAGTAAAATTCAAGATTCAAATCAAAGATCACTATCCCCTCAACAGCATAATATCTCAATTCTCCAAGGGATATTATATTATCGAATGAAAATAAGAAAATTATTGATTCTTGAAGACACAGAAGATGCCGACAGACTGATAATGACAACAGCAATTTTATATAGGATATTGACTTGGCCTTGCTCGCAGGCATCACACCACGAAACCAAATCAATATATTTTATACGGTAATTCACACTTTTCTCAAATATAATTATGATTAACTGCTTGATATCTCTTCTCTTGAACCACGTCCTCAATCCATATGATAGTTCAGCTAACGGCGAGCATATCACAATTACCCTTTATATATAACTGCAAAAAACCAAGAACCTGGAGTGGGACTCTGATGAATAGAAATGTCTCATGGAATCGAAAAATGACGCCAGCATCGACATCTCGGCACTCTGATTCCTATCCTAGAAACGCTTCGATACGAAAATATTCATCCAATTGGATTCTGATGAATAGAGTCCGAAGGACGAGGGCTCTTTTACAAAATATGAAAATAACCGAATGCAATTTGTATGAGATATCACGCTCGAATGCAAAATTATCTGGTCATTTTCATGCACGAATGTAATTCATTGGAATATTTCACAAATAAAGAAATTCTCAAGGAAATGTTATTTTTTGTTCATTTATACTTTCCTCTATAGATTGTATGGAGTACTCACCTGAACGCGAAATGTTTTTATATTTTTGAAGTTTATCTGACATAAGATGCCTAGGAAACTCTGGTGTATCTACTTATACCTGAATAATTTTGGGATAAACTTGGCGAAAACCGAACGCTTGATTTTTGAGATCGCAAAAGCTTCAGATCGCTATTGTAGTGGCGATCAGTCATATACCATGTAAAGCTTGATTTTCAGTAGAGAGGAATGTGCAACCGAATATTCTACCACTGTTTATTATTTGCCTACTGCGATTTTGACAGCCCTGAGAGCCAATCAAATGCGTTTCAGAAAACGTGCATGTAACGTGAAAACCTACCGTTAACAACCTGTCAATACTGTTACTGTCACCTGCTACCTCTACAGGTTTTTAGTGTTTTTATATCAGTTCGTATTGTAAGACTAGACTTTGATTCTGCGAAAATTTACTTTGGCCATTCACCTGAGAATATACGACAAAGTTCATGCTAGTGTATTGAAAGTGTTACGCAACGGTTCAAAATACGTATCACATCGATATTTCCTTTATTTAAACATAACTTTGTTTTCAATATCTCATTGATGAGAGCTAGAGATAATTCCTCCTCGATATAAGACTTTCGCTCAAGCTGAAACGAATAAAATTAGCTACAACGCTACATTCATGTTATTATTTTGGGGCGATCTGTTTTGTACTTACCTTAGGTACCGAATAAAGAATATTTGGATCCCCAGATTTTGTCTGACCACACAAAATACGAAATCTTCTACACATCGTCAAAAAGTACTTGTAATAATTTCAGAACTTATTCTACTTGTATAGACTTTCAAACACTGTTGAATGCGAAGAAATAATTTCAGTGTTCATTGACAACAATAAACCTCAGAGTTACGACAATCTGACAAAACCGACATTTGACAGATTTTCGAAAATGCTCATATAACGCCCCCTATACAAAAATTAGAAAGCTTTTGTAATCGTCGATTGTTTTCCGCCAAGAAATTCTAAACGATATCGAATCACTAGATACACCAGGGTTTTCTAGGCATCTTAATCACACATTTATTTGTGTTGCAATTACCTCTGTAAGTTTTCGATAATTGCATTGCTCTTATGGGACATTTTATATATGAGGGAAATATTCGTGATAATTGCGATCAGTTGTTAATTGCTCAGACCTCATCAATTCGGAGAAATTGGAGACTTTACGAACCCCCACGCTTTCGTGACAAGCTTCTGCTAAACTTCACAAAACTCATTCAAATTTAATTCCGGTACGACGAACACGATGATATAACTGCTCTAGGGATGCAAGTTGTTTGTCAGTTGCTAATAATATTGCACAAGTGTGATCGAACGCTTCGCGAACACAATTTCCTCGTTTGCCTTTGGTGCTAATAACATTCCGATTATCACAAACAGGTGAGTTGGTGTAGCCAGCTATCGAGATGAGTTTTGCTAGAGTGAGGTAATTATCGCAAGTTGCCAGACTGAGAGGTTCATGGCGGTAATCTATTTCCTTCTTCAGAGACAGGAAAAAATATATTGTGAAAGTATCATTAGGTTCGATAGAATATTTATTTCTTGAGGTTCAAATGGTAATTTTTTTTGTTTTGGTTGATTCGATCGCAAAAATTATTCCTTTTCTAGAATCAAATGAATGAGTTCACATTCGACAATTCGGCTGAGTGGTGTGTGAGAACAATTTCATTATATTCAGGAACTTTGGTATTTTTGTGAAGAGAACGAAGTTTGAGAAACTCTTTTTGGATTTTTCTTCTCCAAATGAAAAATAGAGATGATAACCTGTATGAAAGAGGTAAAACGAAATGAAATTTCAAAAACACTCTCTGTAAATGGGTACATGTATATCATTCAAAGACGTTTGATTCATTCACAAAAAAAATCATCTAAAAATAATCTGAAACAGCAACTTCCCTGCCTATATGGCACAACGGTCACTGAATTACATAGGAATCACTTTTTCTTCTTCAATTCGTATACCAAACATACGAAAACTGAATCAAGTAGATAGTATACATAGGAAATATCTATACCATGAAGCAAAAATTTTATTTGTTGTATCTATCAAAAGTGTTGTTGTGTCAATTGTCCACTGAGGAGCTTGCGAATGAATTTATCTTAGCGAAACAAAATCTAGTCTGGGCTTGTGGGTGAGATTTTTCTGCGAATGGCTGTCTAGTTTTGCTATATTGGTACATTTTTCCTCAATAAGCTATCTATTCGAATGAATTTTCGTCAGCTTGGTATACAAATCGAGCAAGAAAAAATGATTTTTATGTGACTCACTACCTCCAGTACCATATAGTAGATGTTTCAGTCGAAATTTTTATAAATTATATTATATTATATTATATTATATTATATTATATTATATTATATTATATTATATTATATTATATTATATTATATTATATTATATTATATTATATTATATTATATTATATTATATTATATTATATTATATTATATTATATTATATTATATTATATTATATTATATTATATTATATTATATTATATTATATTATATTATATTATATTATATTATATTATTTTCACTATCTACTTGAATATCGAAACTTGATATCAATCAGACAACGTCACATACACTCCCTCCTAATCATGTCTGTCTCTTTCTCGGCCTAGCTCTCTTAACTCGAACCATTGCCACGAGACATTCGAGGGTTTTAGGGTTGTGAGCGTCTAGCGGCAGAACTATCCAAGTTGAATTATTTTTCAATCGTTACTTTTTGTAGAATGAATTCCTTGAAACTTTTGTTTGAAACGTTTATCGTTTAACACTCACGAGAAATGAACCAAAATTTTCTTTTATTTTTTTTCTCCATATTTCGCTTGATAATTCAAACTTTCAGCGTTTCCGGACGAACTTCAATTTCAGGTTGATTTCAGAAACTCAGAAATATCTACAGTGCTACCGGTTGGTTTATTCGACTGAAAGACTTCTCATACCAAGATCGGTATGTAAGCAACCAGCAAATGTCTATTCCATAAAGCCAGCTAAAAAAATTTCTTTCATTATCAGTGATATGTTACCGGTGATATGTTAACATGCTGTAGATTGATAAGCGCAAACTTGGTTCTTATGGCATTTTCTGTTATACAGGGACTCTGAACCCAACTATAATGTAATTTCGAAAGTAACACCCAGTACATTCATATTACACATTTTATCGTGGAATATCGCAGACGATCATTTTTTATACAGATACCCTATTTTGGTGGAGATAGTGTTAAAATGAAATCATTTTCTCTTCAACCACTTATCAGAATTCAATTTTGAGACAAAACTAATTTTTCTGTTACAACTATCGTGGCCTCAAAAATATATTTGTACTTCCAAAGATTAATTCTCCTGCAAAACTAGGTATGTTGCGACAACTGATTATGAACCAGCCCAATTCTTTATACCATTCGAAAAATCTGATAATCTATATACATTTTTTATGTATTGGCCTGCCAAAATATCGGTCAAAATGGGGATGGAATATAGCAAAAATCATGTTTAAAGAGTATTATCAAAGATGACGAGCTAGATGATTTTTCATAACCAAAGAACATCATGATACATTTGTAAATGTCCTAGTGAACAGGATCAGGAAATCCCTTCCTGAACAATTAAATCTAGTCTGATACTGACTATTTGGTCCTTCATATATGTTTATGTTGAACGAGAATATATCAGGAGTAATATAATAATTTCACGGTACTAAAGAAATGATACACCACGCGCTACAACTCTTGGGTGGCATAAAGTCGCTCTGTAGTTTGTTTGTTCATGTCAACCATACTTCGTTTACCGCCACATTGTCGATGAAACAACATGCTCCTGTCAGTTTATTTTCATTTCATGTTAACGCGTGGGAACAGAAGCAATAATAGTCTTATACATGTGTTGGACTATCTCTGCTTAGCCCAACAAGCCTCAATATAGAATTCAGATCTTCTAGTTTTTTTGAGGTTCCTTACCTACTATAAAAAATTGAAAATCTGACCTTCTACACTTGTATAGAGTCCAATATTGATTTTTATTTTTTCAGATTGTGGTAGATTGAGAATCCGAAAAAACTAAAAGAAAGAAGCCATCCACCACAAAATAATGACATTCAAAAAGCATTCGGATCTTTGAATACATTCATGATGCTCAGCTTGAAAGCAACGGAGCTATATTTTCGAAATGAGCCACTAAATATGTCGAAATGAGGAGAATATTTATGTTCAATCATCGGCAAGAAAAAGGTTTCAAATTTTTCCTTTTGTTCTATATTTCTTCGAAAACAAAATGAAATTGTCAATAGTCTCTTGAAACACAGAATGAATCTGCTTATAACCCAAAAACGGCAGATTCGAGTCTATCAAACAAAACAGGATGGGATAGAGAATTGAGATGCATTTCCTAGAAGATTTCACACTTCAGATGAAAATTGATTTCGAACGATCTCGCGAAACACATATCATGGCTTTGTCAACTCATTTTCATCAAAATGATGGCCTATCGTTCATTTCGAGATCATCAGTATCATAATGAAACTACTTTTGACTCAGAAACAGCTTGTTTCATTTTCGAAAATGAACCACTGTTGGTTATAGATTAACGAATATTCAGGAACATAGCTTTGTCGAGAGGATGAAGGTTATTGAACTATGTTTCACCTTTCGTCTCCTCCGAATCGGAAAAATCGAAATTAAAACTTCTATGACTAAAGTAAAATACAAAATTAATGAAAGAACAATTTCTATTCGAGTCATTCAAAAAAAGAAGAGAGAGTCTATCTGAAACAACTTTCTACTTTTGTTTCATTAAGTAAATATGTCCTATGTATGTATGTAATCTATTTTCATATGCTTAGTCCTAAGCTACTTTCAGGTTGGGAAGTGGCGAATTATGCACTAGAAAGAAGACGTAGTCGGAAAATACCCTTTAGCACTTTTTCGACTCCTTGAGGTGCCTAGCACACCGCTAACTTGTATACATCAGCACTGCTACAGAAAACAAGCTATCCCTGGCATGATATATATATGAAAGTAAGAAGTGAGAATAAAAAATAATGCTTTGGTTTCGGAATAATGTGGTTTGGATTGCCTCTAGTGGGTGAAATTTTATTACGAAAATATTTATTTCATGTTAAAAAAGGTAATTGAACAAAAAGCTATGTTATTTGTCTCCGTCGCTCAATTTTTTTTACAGATGGGGATAGTTGTTTTTCGACAGTCCTCCAACGTCCAGAAGTTATTTTTGGTTGGATGACATCCGCCATAAACAGCTTTCACACAGTCTTGATCGTTTTCACTCCATTTGTAACGGTAGAAAAGAGCCATACAGTGGAATGGTCCTCCTTGTGTGTCTTTGGAGCAATCTGAAACGGACAAAAAAATAAAGGTTCTCTGTTTCTGCCTTGAAAATCACAAATTTCTTCAACAACAATCACAGTGGTCTCCGAAAATGTCACGTTACTGTTTTATTAGTCATTTTCCCAACCATCACTTGAATCTCGATTCAAACAGATATCATTGCAATTATATTTCTACAAGAATAGAGATGAGTTTGTAGAAGAATACATTCACAGCAATAAAATTTCATTCCCAAACCCAGACAAGCTTATTTCGCTCAAAAAAATTATACCTCGAACTTCTGAGTGGGCATTAGGATAAAATACAGAACTTTTTTATTTTTCTGATGAACGAAGAAATCGCGAAGTTACCTTATCCAAGACATTTTTATGGTGTCTCAAAGATGTATGTATATATTTTGAACATATATTCAAGATGTCTTAAAGATGTACGTATGCTTCAAAATCCTATCTACTATAGATATATTTGAATAGATACACAGTAATAAGTATTTCAATGAGGATTTTAACCTAAAACGGTTTTGCAGGAATTACCGGTATTGTTTTTAATTTTCTTCTGGAACCTCAAGATTCAAATCACGAATAGAACCACTGTCTGAACTATTTTTTATGATAGCCATTCTTCATTTTCCTATTTTGAGGTGAGAAAGCCGTGTTCATTTTCTGAGAATCGTAACTATATTATCTGTTACATTCACTTGAGTTCTGCTGCATGGCTTTTTTGGCATATAGTATTTCTGAAAAACACCCTTCATTCTCAACTTTATACTCACAGATGGTGACCAAACAATAAACAATACATATCCAGCACCCAAGGCAAACCGAAACAAAAGTTGAGTTTCAGATTATGAATTTCGAATTAATGATCAGCGGTGGCGCGTCTTGAAATGCTGATTGGTCTCGCTACTTCGGTCAATCATTGAGTAGACATGTATATATATATAGGTGATTCAAAAGTACTTTGGCAAACTTCAGGAGGTGATTCCTCACAATATTCTAATATGAATTGTCCGAATAAATAAATGTCCGGAAACGCGTTTTTTTCAAATGACTTTTGAAATACTGAACTTAATCAAACGAAACTTGGTGATAGGAGGTTTTCGAGGTGTCGAATTCGAACCTGATGTTCTTGTTGCTCTTACTCGTAGGGGGCGCCACCAACACCTCTTTTTTTTTAGATTCATAACTTTTTTGGGCGTACTTCTAGAACATTTTTCAGTAAAAAATTCGATTCCTCTATCATATCTACGTAAATAAGCTACCCTTGTTACTAGTCGTTGTAAGCAACCATTTTTTAAATATTTGGACTTGGAAACTTCAAGTCGATTATTTGATAATCGATGCATGTCGAAGTTATTATGAATATTTTGCTTCTTTCACAAGAATGCTTTGGAAATGAATTTGACGTTTTACTCGTTTGAAGAGGTCATTACTGTTGGGTACGTTCCTTTATGACATCGTTAAGCGAACTAGTTATTTTTGTATCAAGGGTGCATAATCAGTATTTGTTTTAATAAAATTTACAAGAAATGTCAACATTTTATTCCAGGAAATTTTTAATATGGAGAATGAACTAAAATAAACGAAACTAAATTGTATTCGAATAAATTGTTGGAGGTGTCCACCTTCAGCGAAGATAGAGGCAGTCAGTCGTCTAGTCATTGAATCTCGTACCCGCTCAAATTTCATTGGTGTGTTCCTTATTGTTTCACAGGCGTCTACTATTCGGTTTCTCAGATATTCCTCATTCACTACTGGTATGGGTGTAGAAGAACCTAACCAGGCGTGGGCACCAAGGTCCCTAGATCTAAACCCGATAGATTTTTATTTTTGGGGACATTTGAAGTCACTAGTTTATAAGACTCCAGTAGTGAACGAGGAAGATCTAAGAAACCGAATAGTAGACGCCCGTGAAACAATAAGAAACACACCAAATCTTTTTCAGCGGGTACGAGATTCAATGACTAGACGACTGACTGCCTGTATCTTTGCTGAAGGTGGACACTTCCCACAATTTATTTGAATCCAATTTAGTTTAGTTTATTTTATTTCACTTATTCAAATGTTGACATTTCTTGCAAATTTTATTAAAACAAATACTGATTATGCACCCTTGATACAAAACGTCAAATTCATTTCCAAAGCATTCTTGTGAAAAAGGCAAAATATTCGTAATGACTTCAACATGCATAGATAATCAATTAATCCACTTGAAGTTTTCAAGTCCAAATATTTAGAAAACGGTTGCTTACAGCGACTAGTAACAAGGGTAGCTTATTTACGTAGATATGATAGAGGAATCGAATTTTTTACTGAAAAATGTGCTAGATGTACGCCCAAAAAAGTTATGAATCTTTAAAAAAAAAGACGTGTAGGTGGCGCCCCCTACGAGTAAGAGCAACAAGAACATCAGGTTCGAATTCGACACCTCAAAAACCTTCTATTACCAAGTTTCGTTTAATTAACTTCAGTATTTCAAAAGTTATTTGAAAAAAACGAAAATAAAAATAAAACTTCAACATCCTGTATCTTGGAAACGAAGCGTTTCCGGAAATTTATTTATTTGGACAATTCATATTAGAATATTGTGAGGAATCACCTCCTGAAGTTTTTAAAAGTACTTTTGAATCACCCTGTATATATATATATATATATATATATATATATATATATATATATATATATATATATATATATATATATATATATATATATATATATACATATATATATATATAGTAAATATCGTTATTTTCTTGATAGGCAAAATTCAGTTATACGAGAAATTGGTGACTATAATTGAAAGTGGTTTTCAATTATCGTGGCCACTTATCAGGGTAGACAGAAGTCAATCCTTATCACACTTGTATGGATTTCAATATCATTTTAATTTTTTTTGGTTGTGGTAGGTTGAAAACACAGGAAGAAAAAAAATCACGTCATTCTTTGGATATCAATAAGATATCTTTAAGATAGTCATAAGGTGAGCATCCACGATGAAAGTTCATCGTGAAATTTTTGTGTCATGAGTTGAAACTTTCATATTTCACAGTGGAAACACTGTTGAATTATACGAAATATTGTTAAAAATTTCATGACACAATATTTCACGAGACATTTGTTTCATGGGCAAGTTTCAACTTGTATACGCGATCTGCGTCTTGTTCCATGTGAAATATTTGTTTCACGTGCTGCACATGAATTTTGTCGTTCTTCGTGAAACAAAATCGGTATACGCTAGTCGCTAGTGTGTTTACATGAAAAAATAACGTTCTTCGATTACTATTTTAAATTGGAACAATGAGTGAAGTAGATAACAAAAGTAAGCAAAGAGAAGCTAGTGTCAATTGGTTACGACAAATGACACTAAAATTAATGGAACTTTACGAATCCCATTCCAATTTATGGGATTGCTCTTTAGAGTAGTATAAAAATCGTATGGCTAAAAAAACCTCCATTGATGCTATATCGGAAGTTATGTGCATATCGTTCACGAAGTAAATAATAAAATCCATAGTCTTCGATGCCAATTCCAAAGTATCAATAGAAAGAAGAAAAACTAAAAGCGGTCAGGCTACAGGAGATAACTTTGTGACAAAATGGGAGTTCTATAAAGCTCTAAAATTCATAGACTTGTGCTTTTCTCTTTGTTCAATCCAATCGCGTACCCAAAATTTTGTGAGATCTCTTTGTTTGCGAAGCTAATAAGTAATAACAAACAGCAGCTTTTCTTATATCTTTTTTTGTAGCCATCACAATGCACAAACAACGAACCAACTAAGTCACCGTGGAAACAGCAGATCACTGTACTTCGTCTCTCACGAATTAAAAATTTCAAACAATCGCGAGTGGAGAAATTTTTATCTCCTCATGAATGCGCACCATGAAACAAATGTTTCGTGAAATAGAATTTTCATGACATTTAAGTTTCATCGTGGATGCCCACCTATAGCGGTGTCATCGAAATATCAATTTCCGAGAGCAGATTAGACCAGCATCTCTCGAAAATGTTGGTTTATCAAGTGAAAAAGTTCTATAATTCATCTATGCCCACTGATTGTAACGAGCAACAGTAAAGTGTGCAGAGCGTTCCATAAAAAAGGACCCCCATGGAATCTAAACTGAGTTTTTTCAATTCATTTTTCCCGAAAAATAGTTGTAGTGGAAAATTTGGTAGCAAGCAGAAATGTCTGCGATCGAAAAAGTAAAAGCCACTGCGTTTCTAACAAGAATCGAAGAGTCGTCATTGTAATGTGAAAAACACACCCTTTCCATTATCCGATTTCTTTCAAATACAATGAGTGTCTGCACCCCTACGGGATCTGAAAATGACCCCAGTTTCAAAGCGATATCTCTTTGCTTTCGAGAGTTATCTCGCCTTTCTTTGAAAAATGTATATTATCAATATCAGTCGAGACTTCCAATTCAATTTTTGTGTATCTCAACATCGCATCTCAAGACAGACCCGGAGTATTGTGCAGGATCTAATCGGTATGTATCTGATAATATCTTACGGATAATCTCGAATATATCAGTCGGCAGTAAAACATACGACTTCAAGTACAAATCCGAATATTCCCTTCAGAGTTCGACAATCGAGAAGCTCCCATACTCGTTTTGCTCTATTATAACATTCGTCCGAAATTTATTCATTATTCAAATTATCATTAAATTCATCTATGGTGAAAGTGTAAGATCTAATTTTTACAAACAGTTCACGAAATTGTATGGAAAAACTCCCTTTGGCTTCATTTACTCGGGTTTCTCGTTATCGGGAAGAACTCTTTTGTTTCTATGACTTGACTCTCTGTTGAATTTGATTTGATCCATCAATGATTCTCAATTTGATGAAATAATTCTTCAGTCTTCCATCATTACCATGTAGCTATGGGTAAAAGATGCTTGATAAATGATACATATTTTTATTTGGTTTGTTGAACAACGTCTACCCGAACACCTTTATCAAATAATCATTTGATGAATACATGGCGATCATATCCGCTCATATAATAACAAATAATAGGTATGATATTTGCGAGTTTGTAATTCGAATCACACATATAGAATGAGCTGCTTCTTCCTCGTCAAGTGGCAATGATCTCCCAATTCCACATCACCGTCTTCGAATGTCTTGCCGCAGGTCTTCGCATCAGAAAATCCTTTCTCTTCCGCGTCAAAAAGCTGGCATGTAGGAAAAGCTTTTTTCAGATACCTATGATATATACTCCTCAACTTTGAATATTCGAGACGAATACTTTCGCAGTATCCGCCCCCGATATAACGATTGTATCATCGAAAGAACATTTTATATAGTATGTAAACGAGTATGGTTCATGAATGTGAGTTCGACTCGTATAAGAGTATTCCGGATTTGGTTCACAGAAATCCATGTGTTTCAGAATTGATTCGAAATAGGGATACACAACAAACGAAACAGTCATATGTTATTCAAAATTCACATATTTCAATATATTTTCAGGGGTATATTTACCAAATTTATCGATGATCAATTTTTCGGAAGGTGTTGTTGTGCATACTTGATTGCAATCTTTGAAACTATGCCGTTCCAAAATAAAAAAAATAAAACAAACAGCCATCACAAAAATATTTCTTATGTCCGTTAGTTGCAATTTGACTAGAAATTTCGACAGATCTTTGATCCAACAATAATGTCTTTCCCCCAACTAATCTCTGATTATTAATAAGTTGATGTTTTTACCAAGTACTCCAGTCTATGACGGTGAAAAAAGTGTAAACTGTGTATTTACCCCATACAGCACCGATTCGTATGAAAATTTGGATATAGGTTCTACTTATTCTCTATTCCAAATTCTACCCCATGCCAAGGATTGCTTTCTCCCTGGGGGTGGATGCCACCCCTTCTTGGGGGTGAAATTTTTTTTATTAGAAATAAGTGTGGAAATCAATAGGTTGACTGATTCCAAGCACTTTTTGTTCAATGAAGTTTTTTCTGAAAAGCAACACTTTTCGACTTATTCACGAGTGAAATTGTCGGTTTTCAGTAAAAAAAAACACGTTTTCCGATCCTTTTTCGCGAATAACTGGAAAAAACTGCATCTAATCGAAAAACCTGTGGAGAGCAAAATTAAAGCTTTTGAAAAAACAAAGGCGATTGTTTATTTGTGATGTATGCAAACCCACTACAAACTAGATAATTGCTTGTTGAAAGTTGATTGGTATTTTCAAACGACAAAATGGAAAGTTTCTACGTATAATAACCAGAAACCAATGCATTTTTCGGAAAAAACTAATTATAATTTTTCTCTCCACAGGTTTTTTCGATTAGATGCATTATTTTCCAGTTATTCGCGAAAAAGGATCGGAAAACGTGTTTTTTTTTGACTGAAAACCGACAATTTCACTCGTGAATAAGTCGAAAAGTATTGCTTTTCAGAAAAAACTTCATTGAACAAAAAGTGCTTAGAATAAGTCAATCTATTGATTTCCGCACTTATTTCCGATGAAAATTGTTTCACACCCAAGAGGGGGTGGCATCCACCCCCAGGGAGAAAGCAACTTTCGACACAGGGTAGATTTTGAAAAAGAGTGTATGTAGATCCTGAATCCAAATTTTCATGCGAATCGGTGGTGTATGGGATAAATACACAGGAAAATGGTCATAGACTGGACTAAAGCTGGTGCTGTGAGTAATGCAGTGATCCTACGATCTCATATTGTATTTGAGAAGCCTCATATTTCTAGTCCAGTAAACGTTAATGGAGCAGTTATAAGACAGTTCAAATTTTGATATTCCACTCAGTTTCATCAGAAACTGTATACCTGATTGATTCAATACAAATGCAAATTATGAGTAGAAAGATATTTCGGAAACCCTGCGATTCGCAAAACGTAATTTTGATTACGCTGTACTACTTACTACCTCTTGCAACAAAAAAGACAACACCGATATCAAATCGCTCACTCACGGTGCCCTCACTATGATAGGGGTATTCATAGTATTGATATTGGTTATGATAATCAATTGGGTCTTCATATTCGTAAGAAAATATTTCTTCAGAAATAAAATTTGGTTTCTTATTTTGTTGAAAAAACCTTGGTTGAATTTGAAATCGATTTGAACTGTATTGAATTCTGAAATTGGTTCTGGGTTCATGTCGATACTGAAGATTTTTTTGATAGGGCATTCTAGTGGGGTTTCTAGGAGTAGTCGACATAGGTTCAGGTTTCAGTTCATTTGGAGAAATTTGTTTTTGCTTGAATGCATCTTGAGGTGGGCCGAACACTTCACGATTGAGGGGTAGTTGCCTTGGTTGGATATTTATCGGCTGATTGGGCCAACCAGGCCTCGAAAAAAATTTGGGTGGGAAAATTGGTATTGATGTGATTGGTTATTGGTTGATCGAATTGACCTCGGAAATAATTTGGTATTGATGATTAAATGTTTGTTTGTCCGTTGGTCAGGTATGCCTGTTGGAAGGGGTAATGAATTTGATTTTTTTAATTTCTTGAACGTTTCCATATATTTTTCATATTCATTCACTTATGCCAAAGCGTAAGGATTTGTTTCGTAGAGTGTGAATTATTTCTGAGCATGCTTGAGCAGCTAGCAATGAATGCACTGAGTGCAACCTTTTCATAATGTGAAATTTGGTGAAAGTTTTTTCTTTTGACATAGATTTTTTTATTATTACTGATCCTCTGTACAATGCTACTTCTGATCAATTGTAACCTATGCCCTATGGTCGGGAAAGCATTGTTTCAGAGCGTTCTTCAAACTTCCCCTGTTATTGAGTTCTGATCAATTTCCAACCATATACTCTGCTTTTCCTATCGATTTTTCCTGAATACTTTCAAAGATATGTTTTTTCATAGCCGGATCATCAAATGTTCAATAGGCATAAATGAATGAATCACATCAATGAATTCATTTAATGCGTTAATATCGCCATCGATTGGTTCAAAGTTATTAGGTCAAGACTTGGATAGATTCCAATACATTTGAGCTGTTGTTCTTATTGAAGTGACTCTGTTCATACTGGAATTTCTGTTATAATCCCGCCAAAAACCGAGTTTTTCAGATCAGACAAATCACTTAGTCTTTTTAAAATATTATCTAATTCCTTCATGAATATCGAAATTAATTGTCTAGAATAGACAGTGGTTTCGTTCGTGATGAAGTTTCCTAAATTATCTTCACCGAAATCCTTATGAGGAGGGTTCAGTAAAGGCAAAAAAAAAATTGGGCACTTACAGGTATTTTGGTTGTCCCAAAATCTTGTCTTTTTCAGTTTCTCCTCTGTAATTCCTGTAGCCTCCAATGGTAGGATCATCTCTTGATCTGCCGGGTACAATCGTCGATGGATCACGATTTTCGTCGAATTTGTGCTCAAGGGTATGAATTCTAAGTAGCGAAAAAAATCATCTCAACGAACTGCAAAAGTCCTACCGACTGCGCCATTCAGTCCTAAGCATTTAGTACATTCTTTACTTTCAATGCTACCTACACCGAGATCAATATCATCAAGCGTACATTTGAAAATAATTAGATTTGTTCTTTGAATATTGAAAAAAAGTAGGTATATTACACTCACACCATTCAGATTATTTGACTATTTTATTTAAATTCTCGAGAGACGGACTGTGCCAAATGATAGTAGTATCATCGGCGAATAATGTGAATCTACCTTATAAATTTATACTTGTCGAATCATTTATATATAATAGGAAAAGAACTGGACCTAGAACAGACCCTTGTGGAACTACAGATCTAATTGTTTTCTAATGAGGAAGGTTCTGTAGACTTGAAAAATTTGATTGCTATTCAATAAATAGGACTCAATCCACTGATATGAAAGTCCCCTAAAACCATATAAGAGATTCCTGCAAAAGCACCGTCAGCGTATCATGTATCCAGGAGACTATGCAAATGGCCGCTATATAACTCGCATATTCAGTTCCACTAGAGAACTATTTTGCTCAGTATATGTACTCTGAAATATCTTCGTGTTCACTCAAGCGGTTCAGCACATCGATACTTCTTATATGACCTTTCCTTCTATCTCGAATCCTCACAGTCGTAATGAAACCTCGAATTGTTTCCGAGCGCTTTCTTTCATTCTCAATTGCATTCAATCACCGACAAACGATTTTGTTTCCTCACGGTCGGAAAATACGATTCTGTTGCAAGATTGTCTCGGAATTCCACAACAAAAGGAGGACAACACAAAAAAGTTAAAGGTTTCCGATAGTGCAGAGAATTTATTTTTTAACAAGCACTTTCGGAGTAAAAAATCCATCACAATGTTTCATTCCGAATAATGTGCTCTCAGGTATATTTCTTGCAGGTTTGATAATATTATTTCCATTTGAATTTGAAATATCATAAATTTCCCGTGATCAACGAACACAAGAGTGTTCCTTCACTAAATCAGTTCCGAACTTTCATTGCATCTGTTTTCTGAAGGTATTGATATATCTGTACCGATACAGATATAGATTTGGTAGCGATGGACATCCTTCAATCCATATTTAACGAAAAATACATAGTACATTTTCCTATACAACTCTCACCTAAAACGGTTTAACAAAACCGACAAAATTGTTTCACCATAAAACCATAAAACAATTCCCTCTGATGTGTAAAAGCAAAGACGTCAAATTCAGGGCGCCAGGTGGAGTTACCCAGCTTACTCAGCCAAATAACGAATGACAAGATGGTTGGAAATGGATAAATCAACGAAGGAACTTGAAACTATTAAGGAACTGAAGGAGTGGGTATGAATTCAAAGGAGGGAATATTCGGAATATTCCTCGAAAGCCCCAGTCTACCACTGTCTATAACCTCAAATGACTGCTGATTTAGTGTAGAATACACTGAAATGTTCGGAAGTGTTATTCATCCGACACAATGAGTACTTAGTGAGAAAATGCATACCTGATAGAGAACGTTGAGATGAAAATTCAGTAGAATTTTCAATGTATTCCCGATGACGAATGATTAAGGAGGAAACATATACCTATAGCATAGGCACGCGTGTCACAACAGACTTCACTAATTGTGAAAGCTATCAAGCTCTGCTTGACCCGATGACTCAAATCGGTTGATAAAGGAACACGCGTTTTGAAATCAGATAAATGAAAAATAGATGTAGTAGTGGTCATAAATTTTGGTTATGATTCCTCACCTCCAGTCCGAAAATATAATATGACATGAGCCCAATAAGTTGTTTGGTTATCTTGTGAAATATTTCCAGCAACATTGAAAATTCGCAATGATACATATCAAGTGAATTTCTACAAGTCGATATTCTATGACACCGGCATCTTGGTGTCTTGAGACTGTGCATACAAGATATGATTGGAACATAGGAATGTGACAATTTTCCTAGAGATCAATTATCCTAACACTAAACTGAAATTTTTTGCACCCGATGCACGTTTAGCTTACAAGATTAGCATCTTCAGGAGAAGAAAATTAACTTCAGTATCAATTTTCTTCTCCTGAAGATGATAACCTTGTTAGAAAAACGAGTGTCGAGTGCAAAAAATATCAGTTTGGTGTTAGGGTAATTGATCTCTAGGAAAAGTTTCAACTTTCACACCACAGGTTCTAATTTCATCGTTTATATAGGAATGTATTTTCGAGTCGAGTCATAGAAACAAATAAACCTTTGCTTTTATTGTTAAATATCAAGTTGAATTTTCAATCTATACGATTTCGATGCCGAGTAACTGATCAAACAAAATTACTGAAAAAAAATTGTAGAATTATGCATCCGAGAGAAGACAATATTCCCCCTCAATCATCGTCTGTGCCTGTTGATCCAATATTCAACGGAATAAACTGAAGAGTGACGAGCTTCAGTGGTTTGAAACATCATTGAACTTTGTTCCCCCACCAGAAACGACTGATGTATCCTTGTGAATTGAGTTTTTTGTCCTTTCCAGCTTATGATCAGCGGAGAGTCCTTTCACGTCATCACTCTGCTTGAAAGTCCTCGAAATTAAGAGGGATTTAACATTTTGCCCCATAGCAACGCAAGCACCCCTTCAATAACACTGATTGAAGCACTGCACGGCCGTACGTGGTAACCTATTTAATCTGTTGACGACGTGATGTGAATCTCGTCAAAATCAATGAGCTCATGCAAAACAATGGCAAGTCGAAGCAATTCTCAAAGAGGAAAATATCTTCAGAGAAAGATGAATTTCGTTAACGCAATTTATTGCAATAGGCCAATGGATTTTTCCAATGTTTTTGAGGGGTTTTCAATGGGGAATATAATCGGTCAGATTGGAATAGCAATGTGCGAATGGTCATTGGAATTTCGAGCTTTGTTCCAAGTTTTCTTTCGTCATATATTCCCAGTAATCTCTTTTCAACATTATTTATACGGGGAATCTTATATTGATCCCTGGGGATGAGCTGATAAACGCTAGCAACGCTAGCAACAACTGAATTGATGAAGAATTGTAAGCTAACCCGAGTCTTGAGATATAGTATCGATTTTCTTCTTCTGAAGACGCTAATATTGTTAACGAAATTTGAGTTTAGTGCGAGTATTACCCGTTTCGTGTTGAAATAGTTGCTTCTCTGTTAGTATAGTAATTCCTCACCCAATATATACAACATTAATCAACACAAAATCTTGAAACTTCACCAGCTCTTTATATTCTACTTCTACTATACTCAGCTATCTCTAGATTTCTGATTGTATCGAGCGGTAAAAAGGGAAAATCCGGTAGTCGCTCCTTTTCTTCCTCAATGAGAATTTTGCTGGTAGTACCTGAACTCAGTGTCAATTTCTTATCCAGAGGGTGCCAACTTGGTTATTGGAACACGCTTCGAGAGCGAATAATATCAATTTGGTGATAAGTTAACTGAAGTGATCTGAAAATGAGCCTAGTTCGTCGGTTTGCCGAGAGATGAAGTAACCAAGTCGCAATATTCTTGTCTCCAGCGAACCCAACCAAATATATGAATATTTTGGAAAGACGCCTTTCAGAAAACAACTGCTTTTCTGGCTAATACCACGCCTGACATTGAATGACACTTGACAGACATCTGTGCAAAGATCTTCAGAGCTTATATGCTTAGAAGTGCTTTTTGTTATCGAACAATAATGACAGCTCGACACAGAGCGATCATCTGCAAACCGGTACAGTATAGATTATGTTCCATCGACTAGTCGAATAACAACAATCACTGGCATCTCACGATAGAAACTGAGAAGGAAAGGAGAATAGCAAGTCTGGACGTATGGGTAGAAAGACGGCAGAATGGAAAACTAGGGCATAGAGTGTGTATAGAAAGCCCACTCACACAGATCGGTACCTCAACAAGAATTCCAACTATCACCCGAGGCAGCGGTTCAAAATGCACGGACCCTCCCAATGAGGGAAAATACGCTTTCGAATAATCAATCAATCGACCGTCCGAACACAGATTCGATAAAGGGTGACTCATCATCTGAACCACATCAGATCAAAGCCTCGCAGCAGAGAAGGATACTTGGACCATTGCCGCATCGCCTTTGAGAATGTCTGCCGCAGATGAAGACGAAACGTCAGGCCTCAAAATCGGTGGAACACGGCTCAAAAGCCTGGAAGCACCAACAATTCATTAGTTGCCGGCCGTGAAAGTCTTCAATCTTTGATGAATTATTACTAGGTCAGTTAATCTCACAAGAACTTCACATAACAAGACTCATTCCAGCCCTGATATCGATTTATCCTTTAGGTTATGACAATATTTCAAAAATTTCACTACCAACTTCTTGAAGAGGATAACAATATATTTGTCGGTTGGTTTCGTAATTATCTATTGTATAAACCTTTTTCTTATGATATCTTATACAATAATAAATTTCATGAGAGAGAAAATTGAAAATAATAATTCATTAGGAATGGTGCCAAAAACTTGTTTTACCATTTCCTTTGAGATTATTTCCGTAGATTCCGAATCTGAGCTCAGATTTTTGATAATCATTATACAGGGTGAGTTATACTCACAAGAAATCAACATAAAAAAATATGTATTCCTGTTCTGATATTTGGCTACTTGTTAGGGTCATTCAGTGGATTTCATGTGGCAAATTCAAACCCAATCGGTGAATCCGTGTATTGAATGTGACGGATTGAATTTTCTGCCCGAATTCACGCATTTTGCAATCATATGGGCAGCTTTTTCGACCCTATATTTTTTGTAGGTTTCATCTCTGGACAACCTGTATACTTCCTGAAATTTGTTCCAGAATAAAGATGTTTGGTAATTCCTGATGTTCGGTGATTTTTTTCTTCAATTGTCTATAAGCGTGATATTCCACCACCAATATAAGCCCAATGGTCGTTATCAACAAGGATTTACATTTTTGAAGTATCGTAGTTGTGTTGACAAATCTCTTCTTCTTCAACGATGGATGATAATTTATTTTACCACGTGTAAAAGTATATTGTTCACCAGGTAGGAAAACCTTAACATTCCTGGATGACTGTGAAGATTGCTTAGTCAAGGCGCAAGCCAAGACTTAGCAGCACAGAGTCCAGGAATATAGATTTTCTCACGAGGTAAACACAATATTTTTCCGCAAATCGTTTAAAATTCTACAGATACGAATTAATCGGCAATGATTTCATTCACGAGTGAATGTTGTTCTGAATTTCTTATTAGAATTAATTGGATGACTATGGACACTGTTTCAATCATTTATGAGAACACTAACAACTTTAAGGAAATATCACTTCCTAGCAATGAGAAAATTTTGACTTCTTCGAGAAATTCTGTCTGGAATGTCAAAAATCCAAAAATGAATTTTCAGCTATATTGAGTTCACCAATTGAAGTATCAGAAGATGTCTGGAACTAGCTTGATAAAACATCAAGTTAGCAATATTGACAGACCTCACCACGTAATTCGAATGTCATCAGTTCTTTCAACGTTTCGAACTTGAAACCCTTGCGTTTCACGTCCACACATAAAAGTTTTAAACTCACTCCAGTTCTGTAAAACCTAGAAGCGAGTGCAGGTGAGAAATGGCCATAAATTATTTAGTTCCGACAAACTGAACTTTCGAGAGATTCATTGTCTCTGTGTCCAAATATAAGGGATTCACTAATAAATTTTTATATACTTTCCACGAGATGTATCGTTGCTCCTGGCTTTCCATGTTTTATAACCCATAAATCAAAGAGTTAATCCATCTGTTTGTTTTTCGTTGAGGGAAAGCATTGCTCTGTGGGCTTTCTGAAGTTTCCATGATATTAGGTGAAGCAACGAACTGCTCAAATGTAAAAAAACTCAGTTAGTGAGCGTGGTTGTATACTGGCAAGAAATCAATTTATACTGTGAAAAATTCGTTCGAGTCAGTCTCAATTGGTTACGTTTTCAAAACTGACCTATGCGAAAATGTGAATTGAAACAATCGAGCCCTATTATTATTTTTCAGGTATTGTTTATTAAACCATATCGACAGTTATAAAGTTATAGGTGGTAGCCTAGGTACGTAGCCTAGTCACCTACTCCTCTAATCTGCTTATGACTTCAGTATCGAAAACAATGATCACCACACAGCTATAAAAATTAGAATTTATTTTGCTGTACTACTCGAATAGCAATACAATCTGGCACCTGACCTGACCACCTGACGTCCTGACGAGACATTGACATCTCAGGACGTAAACAGAAATAAGATTTTCTCTCTATGATTTAACGAGCCGCTTCTATACGCTACAAGGTTATGTTGTATACACCCACTAAGGAACAAATGACGCGCTCCTGGACAACGAAGACTTCTTTCTTGTGGGGAGTTGGATAGACCCAAGAATCATATACCGTAACTGTCAATTTGACAATGATGGGGAATTACTAGTTGTTCTCTATTAAAATATTTTTCAGGTTTGTAAATTGAAAAGAGTAGGATAATATTTGAGATTTATATTTTCCGCAGTTTTTGTGCAAGTCTAAGAATTCATCGATGTGGAGGCCTAAGATGACTCATCTGCTTGTAAGATGATCCAATCACATATTTCTTAATGATAATCAAATCAAATTGCATTGTTTACTTCGGAACAGTCTCTTTGTTCCGGTCCAGTCACTTACTTTTGCAAAGCTTGTTTGGATTTGGAAGCTAGTATTTCATTTCATTTATCCGATATGATAATATGCATATTGTTGGAGAACCTTGTATTGGTAATATATCCAGATCGTTCATATATGACTAGCACACCCGGCCCCACTTCGTAGGACGTTAATTATTATTTTTGTGATGCAATCGTATTGTATATATATATATATATATATGATGAGTTGTTTTTTCGGGTTTCATTCCGTGTTCTGAGATGGCAAATGAGACTTTGCCGAAACGTTGTGACAATTATCCTTCAGAGGATCAAAACCAAAGAACACGGAATGAAACCCGAAGAAACAACTCATCATACTTTGTCCGTGAGAATCTTCATGCTAACATTATATATATATATATATATATATATATATAGTAGTTATTTTTTCAACCTCCTCGAGTGGTAGAATTCAGCGACTGAAACATAATCAAACACTCATTCTGATATGATGGACCAACCAGTGCTCTAATTCGCCATATATCCCACAAATGAAATTATTGAGGTTAACGTCCGCAATGAATTGAATGAACCTGATAGCTTGGAATCGAGAGTTATATTATCTGGTTTATTTTATAGTCCTCTACACAGAGATCAATTTGAAAAGATTCACGACCGTAGGTACTTATGCAGGAGTATTTTATTATCATTACAATCTCGAATTTGAGTCCTGTCAGAATTTATTGCGCAGGAATCCCATGGAAATCACAGACTGAATAATTGGATATTGAGTTTGTTTTTGTTTTAACTATAATAATATATGCCAAATTGTTTCTTCGGAGTTTAGTCTGTGAGACAAATTTATGTAAATACTGTCCTGGCTTGACACTTCCTCTACAGAATAACCAAGCTAGACAAAGCATTGACTTCAGTTGTCTGTTCTGTGTCAGAGATACCTGTAATTTATAATACTTCTCTCAATATTTTTCCGATGTAAACTCTGTCACGAGATGTTTGGTCCGTTATTATAGGTCGGTTGAAAGACTCACTACTCTCTAAGATATCCTGCCCATTCATCAGGAAGAATGTAAAATTGGAAGTTTCACGGATCTTCTTTCATGCCAAAATCACTCTTCGGGGTTTATATCCGTGGATGTTTTTTTCCTGGATTGTTCGACGTTTCCACTTACATTTTGAAGTCATTATCAAGAACCGTTAGACAGATATATGTTAATACCGTCCTGGCTAGTCACTTCCCCTACGGAATAACTGCCTGTTTTGTTTCAGAGATACCGGTATTTTATAATTCTTCTCGCAATAAATTTAACAGAGAGACAGGATGAATATGAATTTCGTTTTGGAACTATTCCTTGGGAAAATAGCAGCTCTTGCCTCCTAGTGATTACTTACATAGTCTTTCGAAAACAGAATTTCATAAGCTCTACTAGGTCAGGTGAGTGATTTTATATTTTGTGTGAAGTGATTATTGGCCCCTTTCTTTTCTGATTCAGAGGAACATGTGTAATATATAAATTGTTTAAATTTATTGTGGTATTATGCATCAATTTTCAATCGCAGGAGTTGCAAATCAATCCAGATCATTCTGAAAGAAACATTTAGCTTTGAGAATATAGCCAGCCTTTGAGTGTGGATCTCCCAGGATAGATTCTCATACACATATACACCTATAAACTTTAACAACTAACTCTGTCCAAGACACTCATTTTCAGCACCACTCCTCACAAACAGAATTTCCTGTAAGTAGGAGCTGATAGTTTGTCGTATAGTTATGACTGACTTGAAACTCTTTCTCACAGCAGGTCAATAGGTCTGTATTTAGACATTTTTGATCTACTGACATTTTTGTGGACAGACTTGGGCTGATCTATAAGTATTCCCACTTTGATTAGAATGTACATGAGAAAAGTGAACACCCTAACCAATTCATTCGTAACATCTTTCATTATTGTGGGTACGAGGTTTTTCTATCAGAAAGATCTGATCACAAATGAGGTCACCTATGTAAAGATATTTTTCATATTCCAATTCACATCCAATGGAAAAAAAATTCGGGTCTATCGAGTAACACAATGAAAAACTTTTCAATTCGTGCACGAGTCTAATACATGGTTTCCCGTAGGAATCTGTACACTCCGAATCTGAATGAAATCCTATTTGTTCTCCAAGTGAATGTTTTCAGATATATGCAAAATGAATCCGCTCGTTTTCAAAATAATCGGAATAACAAAAAAGAGGTGCCATTATCACTACATATCACATGATGTATCATAGGAGGTATATTTCCATTCAAAAGGTTGAAGTAGAACTTCTTTTTGGAAACCCTTCATAAAATTTGTGCTTTGACTAAGCACAAAATGATTTTATTCTGGTACTCAATGGCTCAGTTTTTCTGCAATGCGTTCTAAATATATGATTTCTGATGAAAAAGTATCGTTCGAGAAAAAAATATATTTTTGTGGCTCGCTCGGTTAGCAAGCTCCAATCCATCAGCTTCCTGCTTGCCACACATAGCATTACTTTTCCAAATTACACAATATAGTGTTACTTTGATTTAATCGACAATTGGCTTTGGATCCGTTTTTTTTTTGACTTTCAACAAGATTATATCAATTTCTTACTCGAAATATGCTTCCGACCAAAAGATAAACTCAAAGCATCATAAACAGATTCATTTTTTTGTCATTGTATCACCAATATTGTTAGGACCTACAGTGCATTATGTCTTTAATTAGTTGTATTGACAGTATATTTATTATCGCCCTGTTTATTGATCATTACTTATTCTATTCGGAATGTGTGAGTGAATGTTGGTTACGAAAGAGGATGAGCAATAGCATGACTGATCGAATAGGAATAGAAGATTACCACAAGTTAGTCAGTAAGAAGAGTTGTAACGAGTAACATTGTCGCGGAGGTGATACGTGGAATAAATTAGTTTTGTGGGACATTAGTGCCTTATTTAGACTTACAATTGATAGTGCCTTTCAACCCTACCTAACATCAGAAGTGGGATTAAGAACTGAATCGTGCAAAAAGAATTTTTTTTTGCTGTCCTCTCCGTTTGCCAATTTCTTTTTCCAAGTCTTTTGTGAAGATGCCCAGAAGAAAAGATCGGAAACGTAAGCGAAAGCCAAGTACGAGTAGTTCCAGCGACTCATCAAGCAGTAGTTCATCCAGCAAGAGCTCATCTTCTTCGGACAGTAGCAGGTATACCAAGCAGTCCAAAGTTAAAAGGTCAAAGAGGTTGACGAAAAACAAAAGACCAAATTCTGTGAATTCGGTGGTGAGTACAGCAAGTAAATTTCATGAGCGTGCAGATTTATCAATTTTAGCGCAAGTTATACCTGAGTTCGATCCAAGAACTGATATAGTGAGTGAATGGCTGAAAATGATAGACGAGCATGCATCTTGTTATAATTGGGATGAAAATACAATAAAATATCAGGCACTGAACAAACTCAAAAGTATAGCTGGTATATGGTATAAAAACTTCATAAAAAATGACGTAGGGTGGGCAAATTATTCATGGGGTGAGTGGAAAGATATCTTGGGAAAAACTTTTCACTCCGTGAGAAATACATATACAAATTTCATGAATATAGCCAATCATAAGCCGAAAGATGGTGAATCACTGTACTCGTTTTTTTTTCAATCATCTTGCATTAATTGATAAACTTGGGACCAATTTCACAGAACCTGATAAAATTTCTCTGATTATTGGTGCTTTAAATGATCAAACCGTTACGTCAGCTGTGCAAGCAGCAAACATAACGGAACTCAATACGTTAGCCAGTTACCTGAGAGACAAGACCTGTTGTCAACCAAGCACTAGCCGAATACATTATAGGGAACAAAATAATCCTCGAGTGTCAAAAACATTCAGTTCTAAAAATTATAATCAAAATTTACAATCAAAGTTTAGTAAGACTGCTAACCTAGTGACTTGCTTTGCCTGTGGCAAAGCTGGACACAAAAGGATTAATTGTTTTCATAAAGATTCCGTTTGTAGACAATGTGCTCAAAAGGGACACTTAGATAGGGTGTGTTCAAATAAAACGAAATTATCGAACAATGAAGTAAAATTCGTCAAAAGTTCATCGAAAGATAAATTTTATAGAACAATTTTGATAAACGCTGTTCCAATTCCGTCATTCATCGACTTCGGCAGTGACTGCTCACTCGTAGAGAAATCATTGCTATCCGATTTAAATGTCAATGTTTATCCATTGAAAAGACCCGTCACCTTATCGGGATTTTTAGGCCACAGTATACACGTTTCCGAAGCATTCAAGTGTGAAGTGAGAATCGATGACGTGTCAGTTACGGGGGTATTTTATGTAACAGACGAACAGTTCTCAGATACACCCTGTATACTGGGAAGAAATATTACCGAGGAGCAATCTATCAGTTATAGTCGAATAGGAGATAAACTGTTTTTTTATAATGCCCAAAGCAATGTGAAAGTCATCAAATCAAACGATACACATAAATTAACCGAAGACGATGATATCAATGCAATACTAAACAATCATCGCGACTGTATAACTGACGGTTTTCATAACTTGGGTCACATCTCTAGCGCTTGCATGAAAATAGATCTTTTGGGTAGCAAACCCATATCGAGGAGCCCGTACAGGATGTCCGAAAGCGAAAGGCAGGTAACTCGAGAACTTGTCAAGGAACTATTGAATGCCCATATTATCAGGGAAAGCTCTTCACCCTATGCAAGTCCGGTGCTCTTAGTAAATAAAAAGGACTATAAGAAAAGACTTTGTGTCGATTATCGAAGCCTGAATAGCGTGACGATCAAGGACAAATACCCTATACCCAATATTGAAGATTTGTTGGACAGATTGAGGGGATGTAACTATTTTACAAGTCTAGATTTTGCATCGGGGTATTATCAAATCCCAATGCATCCTGACTCAATTGAAAAAACTGCATTCATCACCCCCGATGGACATTATGAATTTTTACGCATGCCTTTTGGGGTTTGTAATGGACCATCGGTGTTTCAGAAAGCGATGCATGCCGTTTTTGGTAACATGAGATTCGACAAAATAGTTATTTATTTGGATGATATCTTAATCCCAATGAAAACAAAACAAGAAGGAATAGAAATTCTGATATCAGTACTTGAAATATTACGAAAAGAAAATCTTACTTTGAACCTGTCTAAGTGTTTCTTTCTCAAAACTGAGATCGACTATTTGGGCTATAAAATAAACCAAACCGGAATTTCTCCAGGTGAATACAAAATAAGCGCGGTACAAAAATTTCCTACACCTAAAAACCAACATCAATTGCGGCAGTTTATTGGATTGGTCAGTTATTTTAGAAAATTCATCAAAAGCTTTGCTCAGAAAACTAGTATTCTGACAAAGCTTTTGAAAAAGGATAGTACTTGGATTTGGACAGAAAAACACACAGAAACATTAGAGGAACTGAAAACCAATCTAATCAAAAAGCCTATATTGATAATATTCGATCCATCCCTGACTACAATTCTTTACACCGATGCAAGTAGGGACGGTATCGGGGGAATATTAATGCAAAAAACAGAAAAAGGGGAACAACCTGTTAGTTTCTACAGTAGACAAACCACTGAGAGTGAAAAGAAGTTTCATTCATTCGAATTGGAACTTCTTGCTGTCGTAGCAACTGTCGAACGATTCCGTCACTACTTGCTAGGTATTGAATTCGTAGTAAGAACCGACTGTAATGCTGTTCGGAGCACAATCAGTAAAAAAGATATCATACCACGTATAGCAAGGTGGGTATTGAGTTTACAAGAATACAAAATGACCGTGGAGCACCGATCAGGTAAACAAATGTTACATGTAGACGCTCTTAGTAGAAACCCACCAAGCGAACCCGACAATGATCATAATGAGTTAGTCATGAAGATAACAGAAAGTGACTGGTTAACGTCGGTTCAGAACAGAGATATGGAAATCACCAAAATCAGAGAAATACTTGAGTCAGGCGATGCCGAGACAAATAGACAAATATTCAATGACTACGATTTGCGAGCTGGTAGAGTTTTTCGTTTAACAAATGAAGGGAGAAGATGGGTAGTGCCAAAAAATTGTCGATGGCAAATTGTCGAGGCAAACCATGATCATCTGGGACACTTTTCTGTGGAAAAAACCTTACGAAGGGTAAAAGAAAGATATTGGTTCCCAAAAATGAAAAGATTTATTACCAAATATATACGTTCATGTTTAAATTGCCAATACAATAAGGTCCCTAGTGGGAAAAAGCCAGGATATTTGTTTTCTATTCATAAGCATGCTCGTCCTTTCCACACCCTACACCTCGATCATGTAGGGCCTTTCATCAAAACTAAAGAAGGAAAAAAATATATTTTGACCATAGTTGATTCGTTCACGAAATTTACTTTTATTTGTGCTGTACGAAATACCAAGACGACACCAGTCATTCATGAGCTTGAAAAATTATTCGAAATATTTGGTTCACCTATACGAGTTATTAGCGACGGCGGTAAAGCATTTACCTCAAAGAAGTTTGAAGACTTTTGTAGCGTAAAGGGTATAAGACATCATCAAACGGCAGTGGGGATGCCACGTGCAAATGGGCAAGTAGAACGTTACAACAAGACAGTGCTGGATGCCTTAGTAACAATGAGTTCCGATATGGATGAAGACGAGTGGGACAGATGTATACCCAAAATCCAATTGGGAATAAATAGTACAGTGAATAAAACAACAAACGCTACGCCAGCCGAAATTATGTTTGGGTATCAGATCAAAATGGATGGGGACAAATACGTTGATCATGTTCATCAGCCTCCTGTAGTCGATGTTACTAAACTACGGGAAAACGTAGCTTGCAGAATTGAAAAAAATGCGACCCAACAGAAGCGGTATTTTGACAAGAAAAGAGTAAAAGCACCAGAGTACCAGTTGGGTGATGAGGTTTTGGTTAGAATTACCAGTCTGACGGCAGATGGATCCAGTAAGAAGTTACGAGAAAAATATAAAGGCCCTTTTACCATAGAAGAGAAACTGAACGGTGATAGGAACAGAGTTAAGGAAAAACTAGGTTCACAACGATGTTTGAACCAAACTCGTTATGAAGGTGTTATTGCAGCGGAAAATCTGAAGAAATTCATACCGAGAACAGATATTTTCTGGTAAGCAGCATGTAATAACAATGAACGCAAGTTCTTACCACCAATTATTAGAAGCGAGACGCCATAGAATTAACAATATGCAGGTTTTATTGTTAATTGGATTGGTGAAGTCTTGACAATATGCAATTTGTATTGTCTGGTTCGAAGAAGTGAGACGCCATAGAATTAACAGTATGCAGGTTTTATTGTTAATTGGATTGGTGAAGTCTTGACAATATGCAAGTTGTATTGTCTGGTTCGAAGAAGTGAGACGCCATAGAATTAACAGTATGCAGGTTTTATTGTTAATTGGATTGGTGAAGTCTTGACAATATGCAAGTTGTATTGTCTTTTCGAAGAAGTGAGACGCCATAGAATTAACAATATGCAGGTTTTATTGTTAATTGGATTGGTGAAGTCTTGACAATATGCAAGTTGTATTGTCGTTGAATTAGTGATATATCATGAGAGTTATTGCTAATTGGAATGGTGAAATGACCAAGTGGACTGAAGATGACTTTACGAAATATTTTTAAAATTTACAAATTTAATAATGAGTCTGATTTTTTTCAGAGCACTTGAGGACAAATGCTCAACAGGATGGCCGGATGTTAGGACCTACAGTGCATTATGTCTTTAATTAGTTGTATTGACAGTATATTTATTATCGCCCTGTTTATTGATCATTACTTATTCTATTCGGAATGTGTGAGTGAATGTTGGTTACGAAAGAGGATGAGCAATAGCATGACTGATCGAATAGGAATAGAAGATTACCACAAGTTAGTCAGTAAGAAGAGTTGTAACGAGTAACATTGTCGCGGAGGTGATACGTGGAATAAATTAGTTTAGTGGGACATTAGTGCCTTATTTAAACTTACAATTGATAGTGCCTTTCAACCCTACCTAACAATATATTTCGTATTTTCATCCAATAACATCTCATCCGTAGGTTATATGTTATATTCCGAGTGCTCTTAGTTTATTGATCACAGTTGAATAAATGATTTTGATTCCTCCCACTAGTTTTTTCATTTTCCCGGTTTTCAAAAATGTGGTAATTTGTTGTACAATTCAAACATCTAGAAGCTATCTAGTTTTTCTACCGTGAACAAGCACAAGAGTGTTGTGGCTACACCAATTATTACTTTGTATACCTACTACATCAGGCGAGCGTTAAAAGAAAAGATCAGTCTACCTGAAAAGATCAGTCTACCTGAAATATATTTATTCCACATCCTAACTTTTTTGCTACTACTTTATGTGGCTATGAATGTTCTTAATGAGTATATTTCAATTTACATTTTATTTGTTCACAAAAAGACAGCGTTTCCCTCACAGTTTTATTTTCTCAGGGCTGACTTCTTTATTACGGTGGGGCTAAGGTTACATCTCTCAGAAGCTTAATCTGATTGTTCGTGATACCATTCCATTGCGGCAAACTCGCAAATGGGTATACCGCAAGGGATTCAATGTGGAGCAGTTAACAATTTATTGACATCAGGTAGATTGGTACCGTTCACTATTTGTGCTAACAGAATTAGGTGATCGATGAAAGCACCCTCGAGAAAAATGTTCCCATAATGACAAAATAAATAATATAATATAACTCAGTGTTCGTTCGAAGACAGTCGTAGAATCATGTTAGGCACAGTCCCTTCTAAACCAATTGACAATCAATTGATCGATTGACTGTGATATACCAGATATTTCAGAAAATCGAAATTTGCTTTTTGTTGAAATGCCTGAACAGATTCGGTGATTTTCAATTATGCATTGGAGAACAGCTCAATTTATATGCAAAGAGTAACTGAGAGAGTTTTATTATTTCTCTACCTGTTGTTATTATTTCAAAATACATCAATTAATGAAACTGATGGTTTCATTTGGATTCCTGCATATAAATATATTCGGATGTGATGTATTATCAACTAATGTTTCATCATTATAAATAGCATTTTTTCATCATTGTAGTAATAGCGCCAGATGTACCGTCTGAGAGAGTTATTCTGTATGGACTTCCCAACATTTTTTCTCATCTATACGTGAACCTCTTCTCCACACTGAATCGATAATCCTGTCGATACAGATCCCGAGCATTTAAACGGGAATTGAATGAAATATCAGAAGTTGAAAAATAGGTTTAAGAAAAGATGTAAACAACATGGTACAGGGAGTACAAATAATAACGAACGACAAACTGAAAAATATCCGGAGCTATGGGGAAGTTATGCTACAACACAAACAAATTCAATCAGATAACAAATTCTCCACACGTCACCAGGTGTAGTAATAAACAATCATCAATTGGAAAACTCAATCATAATAACGTTTTTCTATATCTAACGACAGTGACAGTTATATTTGAACAATTTTTCACAGTATGCGTTCTCACTTGAATTATTGCGTCTTTTTTCAAGATGAAGATAGAATTTGAGTTTTTTGACACATTTTGTAAACATCCAAACAGTATGCTGTATGGAATTTCATCGATCTCACCAGGCAACATTTTGACATGGTAATTGATCGGTGTGGAAAGGTTTTTTTATATTTCACCCCTAAAAAGATTGCTACTGATGTGCCTAGGAGGCAGGCAAGGGTCAGTTTATCATCTTGGGTGTCGAAACGCTCTGTGGGTTCAAACTGATTCTTTGGCAGCGCGTTCTCTCATTTCAGTTGTGGGGGAGACCATAAAAACCCATACATCATTTTGAAAACATTCCTCAGTTAAACATCCATACAACTTGTTAGTTGCTCTGTATCCTTTGAAACAGTATGCCTTCATACTTATTTATAATTCGAGCGTATTTTAAAGGTAACGAATGCGCTGCAACTAATGGAAAAGCGTTCATCGTGATCATTTTTCAAATATAACAAAAGCGGACATATATAATATCACACTCTGCGTGAGTTTCATTGCAGATCACGATTATTCTTTGTTTCAGGTATTTTCTCACTCTATGACAGACCGTGAAACATCTGTCCGAAAATATGTCATTGCCGCAGATTTTCCTCCACAGTACCATTTATGTTACTTGAAAAATAATAAACAAATGGATGAAATAGTATGTTACTCAAACAGTAGTTTACTAATTTGCTGAACCGGATCTATTCATTTTTCACCAACATTTTTTTATTCAAAAATCTTCAGATTTCTCACAAAATTGATTGAAGGATATTATAAATTTCTTTCGTATTTCGACTTTCCAACCACTTCACTGATAAATCGTCTCACATGTGTGTTTCATGCGCTAAACGCATTGTTCACTATGCGTTTTATTTAGAAAACAACCCGCAAATTGGAACTTGTTGCACAAAAAACCTATTATTTCCGTAGCTGTTTGAACCAAAAGTTTGAAAAGCTGACAGACATTGACGATGTGAAATATTAGTAGTTATACAATTACGTGATCTTTTTCATATAAATTGAAAAGTGAACAACCAGGATATAATCACATTGGAACTTCAAACGTGCTTTGAGTTGTTTCATCCTTTTTTGACACTGCGACAAGCATCAATGAAAAATTCATATAAAACACAATTTCTGCTTTTGATACCATCTTTTCACGAAACGTTTGCGGCCATAAAAGTTGTGTGACAATTGATCCCAGGTCAGATTTGGCCGGTGTATATATATTTATATAGCTACCTACCCGGACGCAGCCATATGAGTGACATCAATTTTTCAAGAGATCTGGTCCTGTTAGGACGTAATATCACCCCAATTTACGAAGAATGGCTTTTGGGTGGTATTGAGGATCATATACGATGATTCCCACCCAGGACCAGTCACTTGATAAATACTGGAGAATTTTTTATAGAAAGACTTGGTGTTTTCAGAATGACAATAACAAGAGAAGAGGAGTGATATTGGTGTTGTGTATATATATATACGAATGTGATAAATTAACTACTATGAGTCATTTCTGTAACTGAACAACTGCTGATGTGTTGAATTGAAAGACAATAAAAACTTCAGACCTTGTTTTTCCAAAATGTTTTTGCAAAATGCACATTTCGGGTTTTGTTTCAGGATCGACGATATGCTTAACTATTTCATCAAATCGTATTGATTCACCTCAATCGAAAACGACAACTAGGGGCTTTTTCACTCCAAAACAACGACGTATGGTAAAAAAATTAGGGAGACTTTTTCACCCCAAATTGAACGAGGGGTTTAAAAATCAATTTTATCCAGGACACCATACTGTTTGGTCAAAATGACTCGACATTGAAAATATATCGGGATCAATTATTACATAATATAAGTTGATAGATCGTTCCTAACAGAAAATGGAATGAATGTGACGGCTGCCCTGTTGTAATGGAGAGACATATCATCTCTGAAATTAGAATTTCAAACCTGGCCTGATGAGTGATGAACAACCGTATATCAACTTCTTTCTGAACCAAGATATCATAAGAGTATGGATAGCACCAAGGTTCCTCCTGTACATCTTGTGTGCTATAAATATTTTTTATAAACAATGGAATGCTTGACTTCTTCGAAAATTTTTTTTCCATAGAATGGAACGATCACAAGAACCTAACATTCTTTTCGGTATGATTCAGCTAATCATCATCCGAATTTTATATCCAGCAAGAACGTAAAAGGAACCGTTTTTTCGGTCATGAAAGGCGTTCTAATGAAAATATAATGAATGAACATCATAAAAGAGCATCAATAAACTTGGTAGTGGTGGTAATAAATAAGACACAAGCATCAAAATTTGCGTTCTTAAAATGATGTCGAAGCGTTTTCTTTCCAACGTGATTCGAATGGTAGTCCTCAAACTGAAAATGAATGAGGTATTTTTCTCAGAATAATCCTTTATAGCTGATAAAAGTTCAGAAAGGAGAAGAAAGAAACTTGATGGCGTACTACATTGTTATATTCTTCTAGGCGACGTTCTTTCGATGATGTGTAGCAAATGAACCCAGAGAGACGATATAGACGTTACTATGAATTTTTCAAGCTGTGCCTTTGAGGAGTTCAGGTTGTTACGGGTGCTCGTGAGTGTCGTTTTCTGTTGATATTGATGATTAAGAGTATTTGGTGAACTCTATGTTTTCACTCGAACTGAATAATAACTAAGAAACAACGGAAGTGGTGAAAGAACCAACAAATTGTAATGTTTTCCAGTATAACAAATCTTTCGAATATTACATTTATAAAAAATGCAATACGCTTATTCGTGTTGTTTGGATAAACAAGTTCAATCATTGGAAAAAAGGGAAGAATTCTTTGTGGATTTTTTCACTGACACAGTTCAGGTTTGCTGGTCCAGACAGACTTAATGGATGAACCAAGCATGCGTTGGTGTGAGGTCGTCTCCAGACGATGCCAAGGGTCATGATCCTTTACTCAGGAATAAATGCTGGCTAATCCTGGATATAATGTTAAATTACATCACCCAACACGTATTATATCCTCCTAAACAATAGTATCGAAACGATAAAAGTTCATAGACTCAATTTTCCTGCGATATTGAAACGGTTCTCGAGTTGTACTATTGTCATGTGCTAGTCTGGAGTTAGTTATAACTTTATTGGTATTTAATTATGCTTGGTTCATAGACCACACTTTTATTTCCACCTTATCTTCTACTTTTACTATTATGAAGTATTCACAATGCTAAGCAATGGAGGCGTTCATACACAAACTGATGAAAATAAAGTGTCGTAAATGAACGCTTCCATTGACTAGCATTATGACTACTTCCATTAAGCAAAAGTAAAAGATGAATGAAAAGTTGAAGTTTGTTCTATGAACCAGACCTTACCGTTCGTGTGAGAATCCAGAAATTCCAGCAGATCAAAAATGAAAGAAAACTCATATTTTCAGTACGATAGTGATGGTGTGACACACTCCTTGAAAACATTCATCTTCGTACCAAGTCACTTATTTGGTTGAATTGTTGGCAATGTTCCTGGTTGTGTCCCGAATAATGAAATCGAAATATGCGACGAAACAATCAGATAAATAACTCTCAAACTTCAAAAATTAATGAGCAGAAGTTAATCGAGAAACAAAAATGAGAATGGAAAATTTCTGCCAGAAATGGCCCACAAGAGATATTACACATGAGGCAGTGAAATGCAAACAGAAAATAAAATGGATTATCATCATAGTATGAAAAATTTAATTGAAATTCGATGGATAAAAAAGGTTCATATGGCGACAAAAATTCAAAATGTTTGGGTATGAAAAATAAAATCAAACAAAAGTCTATGAAGAAATATGAACCAATATTGACATTTGTTCATATCGAGAAAATGAGAAAATTGAAATTCCATTTAGAATTATATTTAGCACCCTGACATCAGAGATGTGCTACAATATTGGCCCATAAGAAAACATGTGACATCGTCTAGCAGATGCCAAACGTTCGGCATTAGAATCAGAAAAATATGACGATTCGTGAAATCGCTAAATATTGTGACGTCAAACTGCCAAACATATGTCATTCAAGACATACCTTGTACTCTCAGCTTTACTAAAACATTTTGTAGAGGTAAGCACGTTCACCTGTCAAGTGAAAGGAAGTGGTCCAATTTCCCGCCTCGGAACCACTGGTATTGAAAGGTTCATGTCTCGTTAATCAAATCCTTTCATACGAAACAATTTTCGAACATTCCACTTTTTCACCTCAAATTTTTAATGATAGTTCGATGTGACGAATACTATATACCTCCCACCAATTTAGAAATGAATCTTAAACTCGAGCTGCTTGCTCCTTCCGGAATATTTCTAGTACACAACCATGCACAATCCCATTACTGCCATATAGTTGAGATAGGACAGAGAAGAGAATTCAGAGAAGACTGCTCAGGGATATACAATAAAATGATATTTTCCATTCCTTTTGTGGAATCGAGCGCATCGAATTGTCGATTTTGTGAGAGCTCGACTTGTGTGTCATCGTGAAATGGTATTCACATTCAAATGGATTTGGAGAAAAGCTCAATCAGCACCAGTCGCTGTGAATGGAGATGAGATACAGTTAATACTATATAGTTATGATGGAATGGGGAGTGACTTTATAATTCTTTGAAAAACCGAATGAAATCGTGAGAAGAGAATTGGGGAAATAACTCAGCTGAAGATGGATCGGAGTTGGTTTTTCCATTAACAATTGAATCCCCTTGAAATATCAAAATCTGTTTGAGCTGTAGATAAACAAAGTCCCACCATATAAATGATTTGCTTTCTAGCACAGGTAAGGAGGATAAGGAGTGGAAGTCTTGTCTGAGTGGAACTAGTCACAAATCTGGTCAAACTTTTCATAGCATCAGATGCGTTACGGAACTTCATTGAAACCCCTTGCCATCTTTATATTCATGATTATTCATGATAAAGCAGAATTTCTTTGAAATATGTTGATGAAACTGACGAATTTCTTGATTCTACAACTTCACCTGTGTCCAGTAGTTCTAAGTATTATGTACAACATAATCTTCGTTTTTAGTTGCCATCAACATTCTATTCGTTTTAGGCTCTCTGCCCTTGTGAAATGGCGTGAAAAATGGCCGAGAAGTAGTCAAGAAGGTAATGATATGGAGGGTCAATGAAAGAAAGATGGCTAGTAAGTTCAGACAAGGTTGGTGATGCACTACGGCTATAAAGTCGTTTCTTCCGAAACGTCGTCGGAATTCTTGATTGGCCTGCATGTTGATGCAAATGTCTACGAATAGCAGCCTCCTAGGTCGACATGATAGGTGGCGGGAAAGGGAGGTCTTTGAAAGCGGTGCAAATACGTTTCAAGTTCGTCCTGTTAAAATGTTTGGCATCTCATCAGTAGTTGTTCTGGCATAAATGGAAGAAATTTGCTCGGATTGACTTCTTCAACACCACCGAGTGTGGAAAGCGTTCCTCTAGGTATCTCGTTCCCACCACTTGGGTGTAACATCACTCTGCACTGGAAACCAGAACATCCAAAGAAAACTATTCAAAACTTGTTTCTAATGGTAATCGAAACTAAGAATCAAGACACCGAATAATGAAAACACTTCGTTGACAGTCTAGCTACTCTAAACAACTTATCACCCCAACACTCGGTTACCAGTACGGTCCTGTCGCGGCTCTCTCTCACTCTCTATCTTTCTCTCGCTCTCTCTCTCCTGACGGTCGGTGGTTGATGCTTGGCGGTTGGCCTGGCTGCCATCTGGACTGCTGACTGGTTCTGCTGGTAGATGTGAACTGAACCTTTCGCATGCCGTGACTTCTATTTCGACTCACTTTTTCCTAATGTGATGTAAAAACTATCATTTCTCTTGTCCGCTCTGAATGAATTTCAGGTCTAACTTCGTTGGATAATTTAAAATTATTCGAAGTTGGACTGGCTCCAAAACTGAATTCCCAATCTCACTCATATGGTCTAGAGCAATCTGGAGACAATAATATATAATTGACCCCATCAACATGTTTATGCCTCAAGCTTCGGTGATAATTCCCAAACTCCCTAAACTGGAGAACTTTCCCAATATCAACAATTGTGATTTTGTAGAGTCCATCTCGAATGTGGATCGGTTAAAGTCTGTACATTTGGAGACTACCTAATTCGATTCGGCACTAAAACGACACTGGCTGATTCGGACGCATTTTGATCACGTCTAGACGTCATAAACAGCAGAATGGTCAGGATGCACAGATGAATTTTGTTATGATGAGCGTTATACCGATGCGATGCAGGCAATAACATCCACTCGATTCGCGTTGATCGGTTTAGAGTGAACGACGTTAATGATTAATAAAGCAAATAATTCTCTCGCATTCATCGGAAAAATCAGAAATAGTAAGTGAACAGAAAAATGTCACAAACTCAATCAATTTTCTCAAGAATTCAAAAGTTGGTGTAGTAGAAACTCCTTGATTGTCAATTCACATAAAACTGTTCTGATGCAATTTCATTATAGAAATCAAAGAAAAATTGACCACCTTCAAGTTGAAGTGAACAATGAACTCATCGAAGCGTCAGAAAATACTAAATTTCTTGGTATGTCTATTGATAATGATATGTTATTTCAATTTAGCATCAACCACGTGAGCAAAAAAAATTAACACTGGGTACTATACCATGCGACAGTTATTAAAATAAGTCCTTAATAAATCTCAACTGATAAACGTGTACTATGCCATTATATATTCTCACATCTCAAGTAATATAGCGATCTGGAGCTGCTCTTCTGATATTGAAAGAATTTTTGTTTCTCAAAAAAGAGTTATTCGTTTGATGTTCAATCTTGGTTATAGAAAATCATGTAAACAATATTTCATTGATAATAAAATCATGTGTCTTCCCTGTATATATCTTTACAAGTGCATTATATTACTCATAAAGAGGTTTCATACATATCTACATAATTGTGATTTTCATAATTATCCTACCAGACAACGGGAAACCATCAGATTACCAAAGCATTCCACCGCATCTTTCGAAAATTGCCCCTCCTATGCAGGAGCGAAATTTTATAATAATCTTCCGAGTAATGTACGAAATGAAAAGATGCCAATCGCTTTCAGAGCAAAACTAAAACAATTCTTGATTGACGGATGTTTTTACAGTGTCGATGAATATCTGAATAGAGGAAAGTAATATTTATTTGTTTGTATTGTCTATGCATATTAATTTCTACCTAGTCATTGTGAATGATTTCGATGGTTTATTGATATTGATATAAGTGTGTATAAATAAGTATTTTACGAGTGGATTGTTCAACCATGCATTTTTAAATTTGCCCGTACCTAGTCTACGGGCAGATGGCGCAGCAACGGCTATTTAGCTTGTTGTTTGTATCAGCCTAGGTCTAGGGAAGATACTCTACTCGAGTATAATTTTTAATTATGGGAAGTCATCGACTTATGTTGATGATGGCACTGCCTTGCACTGACGAGAGGCCAAATAGCCCGAAACCGGTCTGCAAGTGTGTCCTGTCCCAATAATTGAAAATCAATTCTGGTGGTGTATCGCCAAGAGCATATGTGGAATTTCTTCTGTGAAGAATCCCACACTAACACCTGTTGGATGTAATCCAATGCCCTTCGTGGTATTAGCCAGGGGAGTAGTTGTTTTCTAATAGGTGTTAGTCCGTCAACCTACAGTGTAGGTGAGTTGAGGCTAGCCTGAACAAATTGTTCATTTTTTGAATATTTGATTCAAAGCCAGTCTTCAAGCATTCCCATGAATATTTATTTTATTCGGATTTTCCTTGTACAAGGAATTGGGACCATGCGGATATGCCCTTGGTTAGTACCTAGTCTACGGGCAGATGGCGCAGCAACGGCTATTTAGCTTGTTGTTTGTATCAGCCTTGGTCTAGGGAAGATACTCTACTCGAGTATAATTTTTAATTATGGGAAGTCATCGACTTATGTTGATGATGTCACTGCCTTGCACTGACGAGAGGCCAAATAGCCCGAAACCGGTCTGCAAGTGTGTCCTGTCCCAATAATTGAAAATCAATTCTGGTGGTGTATCGCCAAGGGCATATGTGGAATTTCTTCTGTGAAGAATCCCACACTAACACCTGTTGGATGTAATCCAATGCCCTTCGTGGTATTAGCCAGGGGAGTAGTTGTTTTCTAATAGGTGTTAGTCCGTCAACCTACAGTGTAGGTGAGTTGAGGCTGGCCTGAACAAATTGTTCATTTTTTGAATATTTGATTTAAAGCCAGTCTTCAAGCATTCCCATGAATATTTATTTTATTTATTATAAGTAAATACTTTTTGAAAGTATTTTTTTTGTGGTGGATGGATTCTTTAGTCATAGTATTTTTTTGGGTCTTCAACCTACCACAATCTGAAAAAATAAGAATTGATTATAGGAGTGTTTACTAACTTCAATTGTTTTCATATTCAAATCGAAATGAATCTTTCGACATTGTAAACCATGTTATTGGTTTTGTTATAGGAATTATGAGGATATGCTAAAATTTTTCAGTCTGACATTTCTATTCAGTGAATCACACCAAGTTAGTATGTATGAAAAGGAATAGTTGCTATGAAGCAGAGAAATCAGGAAGCTGATAAGAAGAATGTCAAATTCTCTCTGCTCTATCAAAATTTGCATTCAATTGCGAATGCCCACAAAATACAACTAGCTGTTTCTGGTTTTGGCCTTCATCAGCTGTGGGTTGGAAAAGTCCTCGTATCGAAGACAAACTGTGATAGAAGGCAGAGGATTTGAAATTAACCATGCCTTAAAGGAGAGCGACACATAAGTCGAACCACCTGTCGGTGTAACACTCTAAGAAAATAGTGTTATAATTTTCCGTCAGTAGTGACAGTTTGTTACTTCAACTAATAATTTCGTTTGCAGAAATAATGACAAGTATTCTCGGAGTGTTATCGAAAATCGAATCACCAAATGTATCTGAAATTGTGATTGTTAATATCAGGTACATTTTTGGATGAAGGTCAAAGCCGGATATATACAGGGTCCTGCACCATTGGCGCGGTGTTCCATATCTCTATTGAGGGAACAGATAGGAATCTAAATTTCTATAATATTGTTACGATATTTCCTTGCAAAATCCAACTTCTGACACCACTGTTACGATTTATCCTTGGGTTCGATGTATAAAACATTAAACAATACTAAACTTCTTATATTACAACTTTCTATCACAACACAATACAATACAATCACTTAAACTGCTCCGCTAACTATCCAACGCTCTGTACTGAACACTCTGATAAACTCTCTCTAATACAAACTTTCTGCCATACAAATTCTGCTTCGCGAATAAACTCTGCCCCACTTAGCTCTCAATAACTCTCGCCACTCAGCTCTGAATAAAACTGTCTATCTGCATAACTAACTGTGCTCCGAATAAAAACTTGTCTTCGCCTCGATGTCTCGCTGCTTATATATCTGCGTACCTATGGAGAATCTTCAAGAGAAGCCCCGATGACGTGTCTTGAATTCTCCAAGCAAATGACGGGTTCCTGGAAGATGACGTTCGCTACGACGCGACGCGACCCTCATCTGAGTATACGATCTCGTCAGGGCCGGCGCTAGGACATTCGTAACAATATTACCTTATCGCTTGAGCTCAGAATGAAAATATTGGCGGTCACACAGATATTTTTGAATTTTTTATCGTTTATTTTCATGATCCTTTATGCAAAAAATTCAATATTTCAAATCTACCTTCAGTCTTTATTCTCCAGTGTTTATTGCACGTCAAAGAAGGTGAACATTCTCTGGCCTCAAATTCATCATATTATTCTTATAATACCTACCAGAAATAAAGATTCATCCTACCATAGGCTTGAGATAACTCAACAACCGTATAATCACACAGCCATGAAACTATATAATAAACTACCCACTGAACTGAAAACTGCTTCTGTCAAAAATTTCGAAGCGAAATAAAAAAAAATATTGAAGATTTTGTGACTGTATATATCTTTTGACTTACTCTAATTGAACAGTTATGTATAAAACATAGTGAGATAAATGAATATGAATAATTATAACAAGGTTCCACCTTTAAACGTGTGATTTATAGCACTGAGTGGTAAGAAAGTATTCAGAACAACTAGAGTTAATTCAGTAGCTCATCTAAGTTATTATTATTCTTGTTTTAATAATTAGTGAAAACTCTCTTTGCTGGAAGGTTTTCATCGCGATTTGATGAATTCATTCGATTATTATATTATTTTCAAACTGCCTTCCGTAGGAAATCAATATTTATTATATTGGATTTTGTTATAGACAGTCAACTTTATGATATTTTCCGGCGTATTCCAGTAATTTCTTTTTGAATTAATTATGCAAAACCTCATAATTCTGTATTAGTATTCTATGCACAGCTTCTACAACTCAACGAGCCCCCGCAATAGATTGGATGTGTTTCATGGACTGCTTGTATTCTGCCGCCACTGACTGCAATTCTTTGAAGTGTACTTTCGCATCTCCAAATGATCGTTTCATGTCTCCAACAACTCTCTTTGAAATCAAAATATCATGTTTTGTCGAAATACTATGCGCTCGAAGATCTTACATCAGATGATCTAAAATCGCTGCATGGAATAGGTCACTTTCGAACGGTCCTGCAATTTCAACAATATACAGGGTGTTTGGTAGCTGGGTGCAAACCTTTAAGGGGGTGATACACTAGCCCATGTAGAACATATTTATACAAACATTTTTATTTTCTAGCGTGTTTTTGATTTTTGAGGCAACTTTTACGATTTTTAGTACAAAAACCAAAAATTGGTCAATTGAATGCTTATAACTTCTAATCTTAACTTCTTATCAATGTCCGTTTTTTTTTCATTTATTTTAGTAGTCTTATGTGTCCCCAATCGTACTAAAGTAGTTTGAAGCACCATTGTATCCAAAAAAGTAATGTACAGAGCATTCAAACTTTACAAAAAAAGAAATAAAATACATACAGGTGTTCAGACACTTTTAAAAACATGCGTAGTTATTACTCTTTCGTTTGAGGTATCATTTATCTAGCTAAGTCCTAAACTTTTTCATTTAAGGTGCCTGAACCAGTTGAGGGTTGTAAATATGGATATTTGAAAAATTTAAACAAGAAGTTATTTGAATGAATTCTAGCTTGAAAACCTTCAAACTGAAATCCTGAAGCAATATGCGATATTATTTTTAGACTTACATGGAGTAATAAGAAACTTAGCCCAACTTATAAGAAGAGAAAACTGAACAAAGGCCGGTGGCGGTGGCATTTTACAACAAAGAATTTGACCTGAAGTTAGTCATTAATTGGAATGCATTCTTTTGTTATGATTTAGACCTTATGCTGGGGCCATAAAGTTGCTTTTGAGTTTATACATTTTTAGGTACCTGAGTTGAGTAATCATCTTGGACCCCTCGCTGGGTCAATTTGGTTGGCCAAACAAGTTCCCTAGTCACTGCTTTGCCCGTTCGAGTTGCGAGTAGACGTTGGTTTTGTGTTCCCCATTCACCGTGTTCAGTTGTAGCCTTTCGCTCCTGCACGTGTTGTTTATTTTGGACTATCGAACCTTTTGTTGTGTTTGCTGCTATGGCTGAGTTTACGAGTCATGAACAAGCAGATATCATTTTTATGTATGGCAGAGCTGATGGTAACGCATCTCTGGCACGACGTTTGTACCAAGAACGTTACCCGAACCACAGGTAAATTAATTTCTAATTCTAGCGGTAGTTAAATTTTGCCATTTCCACCTTCAAAAGACGGTAAAAATGAGTTGTTTTATTGCAGGGTGCCTAAAGTCCGTGTGTTTTCCAACACATATCGTAGGCTGTCTGAATCTGGTATTCATCATGCTGAACCTGTCGTAAATCCAGGAAGACATAATGTCAATGTTGAGGAGCAAATTCTCGCAGCCTTCGAAGCGGATCCCACCACCAGCATCAGAGTTGTAGCGAGAGATATGAACCTTTCAATATGGAAAGTGTGGAGTACGATGCACAACGAAAAGAAATATCCGATTCACGGCACGGGTGTGCAAGGCTTGGAGGAAACGGATCCGGCGAGACGGTTCTGCCGTTTTTTTGCTAAACGCAGATATTGACGACGAGTGGTTCTTAAAGTCCATCCCATGGACTGATGAATCGAAGTTCTCCAGGGAAGGAATTACTAATTTCCACAACCTTCATGAATGGTCTGATAAGGACAGCAATTCACAGTGAAAAAAACAGGTAAATAAATGATTTTTATTATTATTATTTTATTACCCATGTTCAACACGTGTTTAATTACCTAAATTAACTAATTTTATTGCATTTTTGTTCCAGATTTCTTTCCAAAGAAAATTTTTAATAAATGGCTGGGGTCATCGGACGCACATTGGTTGGCCCACACATTTTGCCTGACAATTTGAATGGACAAAATTACCTCGAATTCATGATAAACGACTTACCAATGTTACTCTATGATGCCGAATATTGGACATGGACGGGCCGATCCCATTTCAGCAAGATGGATGCCCATCACATTGGGCTGTATGCGTCCGCGAACACCGCTGTTTTTCTGGTAACTGGATCGGGAGCGACGGACCCATCCCCTGGCCTGCCAGATCGCCCGACCTGACTCCGTTGGATTTTTTGTGTGGGGTCGGGCGAAAGAACTCGTATACAAAACAGAAATCACCACGAGAGAAGAATTACTTCCACAACTAAAATACGAAATCGTTGTAGAAAGTGTATACGCAATAGTGGAGGACATTTTGAACACCAACAATAAAGGACCCCGCACGGTTCTTATGGAAAATGGGTCCCAGTCGAATTGGCTGAAAATTTAGGATAATGTAGTTTATGATGTCCTGATCAAATGTCTCCATGGGCACAACAAGATCTAATGTACAGTTTTTGAGATACAGGGTGTCAAACATGCAGAGAGAGGGATGTTACTTACCTTTAGAAAATCAATAATGTGGCGATTTTTTTGTTACAAAAAGTTAAGGATAATAATTACAATCTCAATATTGTCGACACGAGTTGTAATAAGAAGTTATAAGACTCCGTATACAGGGTTATTAATAATTACATAATTTTTATGTAATTCTTTAAACAAACTCAGTCAAACGCAAAAGCTCGTAGACTTGCAGAATAAGTAAAAAATATTTGATTTTAATATTGGGCGATCTGAGGTTACTATTATACGGGGTCTTCCACTTTTTTAGTTGTAGTAATTTAATTTTTTTCAGGAACATATAGAAGAATTAAACATAAAAGTAGAAAACTAAATATAATATGATCAATATTTTGTGGCTCATGCCTATTTGTTGCATCTTGTACGGATCATATAATTCGGTTAGGGGATAGGCCCAGCGAATGTTTGGGTGATGGCCTGCGAAGCATGTCCCAAAAACCATAGGACAAGACTTATTACAGAATAATAGAGCATTTTCTTTTTTTTTTCATCTTGCATACACTTCATATTATGAGAAATGTGGCTGACATTATTACAAAAAGCTATGACTATTATATATTATGTGGCCTACAAAGATGTATTTTTTGTCTGAAAACTTGAAATCATTAAGGAAACAGTAAACCTTAATACAGACTATTGGCACGTGGTCTCATCTCAAATTAACACAGTAGCTTGGAATAGGACCGGTTTCGGAGGTCTACCTCCATCATCAGAGTCGCTTTGCGTTAGCTCTGGAAGTACAAGGATCTTTGCTCAAATATATTATACACTTTGGTGTTGTATGTAGGATATACATATTTAGAAAATGTATATTTTGTATGAGAATAATGAATAACTAAGGGAACAGTAAAACTGTAACAACTCAACGCGGCCATCAGTAAACAATAACTGTAACTGACTTCATCTCAAAACAACATGGCAATTTCAGGTGCATTCAAAGCTAAAACCATCGACAGACCGGTGTTGAGGGTCTCATATTTAAAACGTAATGGGGATGTCGATACGTTTTGTATGGAAAAGTTCTAAGGCTATTTACATAGGGTGATTCTTTTTTTACGAAATCAGACTAGTATCGTACGTAGATATAAAATAAAAAACTAAACCTAACGAACAATATTATTTTGTGGTTGGGGTCTGTTTCCTGCATCGTGAACAGATCCTATCAATTGGGTTAAGGGGTAGCGAATGTTTGGTTGATGGCGTGCGTACCCCAAATACCATATTACACTAGCAATATGTGCACAGGTACCGACAGTTCGAGCACCAGATTTACAGGTGCAGTAATAACCATCTATAGATTCTTCTTCATTATTTATTTCTTCGTTATTTGTTGGTCGATATGAAATCCACAGTTGATATTTAGCTGCACTTCTAAAACGAGAAAATACTCTAACCCGTAGAAGCCCTGGCCATGGTAGTCTGTTGATATCTCTCAAAGTTTCAAACTGAAATTCTTCGTCGTCCCTCTGTAATTTGTCTTGGACATAGGACGGTGCCAACTTTACTTGATAAACTCCAATTGTTAGCGTTTTTATAAAATCAAGCGTCAGAATTGGAAAATCTTGCAACTGTTCAGCATCTAAACGTACCCATCTTTGAGCATTTCTAGTATTCAGATTCTCTTCCTCAACTAGTGCTTGAACGACATTTGGTTCACTAGCCTTTTCAAGTAATCTTTGAGCCAATTGTGCATCGGCTCCTTCCATCAGGATAGGAGGGTGATATCTATTAATAATAGCTCCAGCTATCCGAAAAAAATCCCCTAGATGGGAAAGATGTTGTATTTGAATATTTTGTTGTAGAAACTTAAACATTGATTTTATGTGGCCGTTTCGTGATTCTACTATCCACCTCGACTTTGTGATCAAACGAGAGTCGTTAGCATCTTCGGTTGAGAGTTGGTGTTGGTTAGGAAGCATAAGTGCTGGCATTTTATGCACAATGCCTAGGTGTCCAAGTATTTCAGTAGCATCACGGTACCCCCTATCCACTACTACAATATCATTTTCCTGAAACCATCTTCTCATTATATTACCGTCTAGTTCAAGTTCATTTTGCAAAATAGCAGCGTCATTATTTTTACTATCAGAGAAGTATGGCCCTTGAATGTCGACTATGTAACCGTCAGGTGCTACTATTAAAATAGGTTTTAATAAGTGTCGGCCTTTGTGTACACAATACGACTGCCGTAAAACTCTGAAATTGCTACTCTTTTGAATGTAGCTGTAAGTACCATCAATGAAAGTGATTGCTCGAGGAATTTGTGGCTCTGGATTATATAGTACATTAGCAAAGTCCGTAACATGTCTCTCAATATAATTTTCTCTAGTAATAGCATTAAAGCCTATGTTGGTAGTCACAAAACGTTGCATCAAAGATTGTCTAACAAGAGTAACGGCTAGACTTACTGCCTGTCTACTTGAATAGCCAAACATTAAACGTACAAAATCATCAGAAAGTCCATGACGCATTTTGCACAAGAACATCAAGAGATCTTTTTTATTCACATATCTGTAATAATCTTCTTGGCGTACTCCATCGCAGTAGGAAAATAGTTCTGAAAACTGCTGTTTATTAACTGGGTATAAGTATTCAAATTCACTGTCACTTAAACTATTCTCGTCGTATATTCTCGTCAGATTTTTTGCTACATGACGAACTCCTTGTAAAAATGACTGAAGAATTTCTCCTCTTATAACATAGGGTCGGTTGATGTAACGCAATCCAATTACCAAAGGTTGTAAAATATATCCTTGCTCATCTAAATGATGAGCACATGATTTAACATATTCGGGAATATAGATATCTTTCAAAATGAAAACATGAGCCCTACATTCGACAGATAACTTACGAAGATCTTCATCGCTGTTACATATCAAGCACGTACTACTTCTAGTTTGCGTTAATACATTTATCTTTAAACAAGCAGGGTCTTCTTCAATAGCAGATATTTCATTGCGGATCGACTGATTGCAATTGGTACATATTTTCGTATCAGCATTTACATTAAGAGACGGCCTGAAAAATTCTTGTCTTCTACGAATAGCTATTTCAGATTTTGCAGCATTCTCTTCCCCATTTATTCTCGTCATCAAACGTGGTTGAAATCGTCCATCACAAACAAAACAAGTTAAGAGATTTCTATTCCTTAGGGCCATCTTATTCTATATTGAAGAAGGTAGTCTGTTTTCATAAGTCTGCTGTATCAAATCAAACAATAAACTAGTTACAATCACTTACAATTAGCAGATACTAAATTAGTGTCAGAATCAACATTAACTGTCAAAACAATTATTTCCAAGGGAATCTTTGATTCAATCTTATGTAACACTGTATCCAGTAACACCGTGCGCTTCATATTTTCATTTTTTGTGCAGGGTATTGGATTAAGGTTGGACACCAGCGATACATTGATTCGTTATAATATACAGGGCGATTCATTAAATGCGACGACCGGCTTTATTATTAGCTTTAATAAAAGTTATCAATAATAGTTAAATCAAATAATCATAACATATTGACCTTCAAACTTAATATATTAAAATAATATAAGTATACAGATTACACATATAGGGGGGTTCATAATTACAAGATGAATATAATTTATTTATTATACTACAACACCCTGTTCACTTATGTTGATTTGGAATTTTGGCAATTATCTGAAACAAACTCTTGAAGCATTTAGAATAATAATAGATGCTAGGATTGAAACTGTTAAATCAGCAAAACTTGGGGTAACGGAATTGGGACAAGCATTGGTACAAAAGTAAATGCTGTACAAGATGGTGTAAATGCCCAAAATGCCGTATAATTTGTGAATCACACGGTATGAACCGGCGATGAAGATCTTCATTATCTGTCGAATATGGGGCTTTATTTCGGAAAGGATTAAATCATGTTCACATCATTTAGATAGGCAAGGGTTTTTTTTAGAACCTTTCATTCAGTAATAATTATCGGATTACGTTACATTAACCGATCATAAGATGAGAGATCTTGTCATTCTTACAGAGATGTAACAAAAAATCTGACGAGACTACCACGAAAGTAGTTTGAGTGATATTGAATTTGAATGTTTATACACACATAAAAGATAAGAGATCATTATTATTCCAATTGTAAATCAGGTGCTCGAAAGTGTCGGTACGTTCCACATAACGCTAAAATCGGATGCAAGCCATCAACAAATAATAGAATCCGTACATAATCATAATTACAATGTCTTAACATACATGGTATGAACTGGTAAGAAATATTTTTAATGCACTAGTCTCCCATTTGATTGCTGCATCATCATGCGGTCGACCAGGATCCGTACAAGATGCAACAAATAGACAAGTGCCACAAAATATTGATCATATTATATTTAGTTTTCTACTTTTATGTTTAATTTTTTTATATGTTCCTGAAAAAAATTAAATTACTACAACTAAAAAAGTGGAAGACCCCGTATAATAGTAACCTCAGATCGCCCAATATTAAAATCAAATATTTTTTACTTATTCTGCAAGTCTACGAGCTTTTGCGTTTGACTGAGTTTGTTTAAAGAATTACATAAAAATTATGTAATTATTAATAACCCTGTATACGGAGTCTTATAACTTCTTATTACAACTCGTGTCGACAATATTGAGATTGTAATTATTATCCTTAACTTTTTGTAACAAAAAAATCGCCACATTATTGATTTTCTAAAGGTAAGTAACATCCCTCTCTCTGCATGTTTGACACCCTGTATCTCAAAAACTGTACATTAGATCTTGTTGTGCCCATGGAGACATTTGATCAGGACATCATAAACTACATTATCCTAAATTTTCAGCCAATTCGACTGGGACCCATTTTCCATAAGAACCGTGCGGGGTCCTTTTTACAGTACAAAACATTTTTTCTTCAATTCCAAAAAAATCCATATTTACGACCTTTAACTGGTTCAGGTACCCTGATTGAAAAAGTTCAGGACTTAGCTAGATAAATGATACCTCAAACGAAAGAGCAATAACTACGCATGTTTTTAAAAGTGTCTGAACACCTGTATGTATTTTATTTTGTAAAGTTTAAATTCTCTGTACATAACTTTATTGGATGCAATGGTGCTTCAAACTACTCAAGTACGATTGGGGACGCATGAGACTACTAAAATAAATGAAAAAAAAAACGGACATTTCTCTCAGGATTAGAAGTTATTAGCATTTAATGGACCAATTTTGGGTTTTTGTACTAAAAATCGTAAAAGTTCCCTTGAAAATCAAAAACGCGCTAGAAAATTAAAATGTTTGTATGAATATGTTCTAGATGGGCTAGTGTATCACCCCCTCAAAGGTTTGCACCCAGCTACCAAACACCCTGTATAACCGGTCGTTGTGCAGATTGTTAATGATTTGATTAAGATTTTCTTTGTTTTACAAAATTTTCACATTTTTCTTGCTTCAAATAGATATCAGCACAAGAAATGGTCACAGAATTATTTATTTCGGGTAGTAAATGCTTTCAGCATATTTTATTAATATTTATTCAAAATATTTATCAAAATATTTAACAAATTACCGAATGCACTAAAAAATGGCCATATCAAACAGTTGAAGGCAGCAATCATCAATATTTTACTAAAGAATGCATTTTACTCTCTTGATGAATATTTTGAATTCACTTTTGACGAAACAATTAATTAAATTAATTGATATATAAGTGACTATCTTTTATCCCTGTATCTTTTGTTGTGATTTCTGTATTTTTTGAATTTTTTATGTATTTCAAATGACTGAAATTTTTTATAGACCAATTTTAAATTTATATGTATTTTTTAAATATTCGCTATAATTGTCGACGTGTCTTTTATGTACATACCTGTACGTCGTTTCGCTCACATTATCTGTTCTCGTATTATTGGACAACCTTAAATGTAACATTCATAACTTGGGCTAATAAATTATTATTATTATTATTATTATTATTATTATTATTCATCTTAGGAGTAGAATTGGAATATTCTCAACCTGCGGATGATCTTCTTTTGTATAAGACAATGGCCAGTTGAATACAGGTACATATTTACGGAAAATTGGTTGAGGAGAGGAATAGGAAAAAAATATATTCTAAAAGTAATCAATAAGGACATGCAAACTTGTCTCAGAATATATAAGTAATATTTCTGAATAATTTCTTCTGCTCTGTCGGATTTTTGTCTTCTATTCCTCAGCTCTCTCATATTTTTCTTGTGATTATTCGACGATTGGAAGAGGACTTCTCATTCCTTGAGGGTATATAGGAGGGAGAGGGGCCAACTAATCATTTAGAAGGAGACGAGGTAGCAAATGATTTATCTTGCTGATATTTATATCTGGTTCATTTGAAAAAATCATCTCGAATGATAGAGAATAAAATACTATATAAACTTCGACAAAAAATTTAATTTCTCTCTCAAGAAATGGCTTACCTCGGCTCTAAACCTCGGTAATAAATAGTTTTTCTTGGTGGAAATGATCCACTTTGCGCCTCGGTATGTAATATATCTTATTCAAAATCATTCAACAGATTGATTATCTCCAATCTAGTTTTATGTCGGAAAATGACTACGTGTTTACTCGGACGAAGACGAAGTCGCAAAACACTTCGATTCACCCCCAAAATGAATTCCCACCCCTGTATAGGCTCGTGAGGCGTTGAGTTTCAATAAAATGCGAACACGTCTTCCATCTATTCTGATGAAAACACGTCTTCCATCTATTCTGATGAAGAATGTTTAGGCGAAGTAGATTGGAGCAAGGCATCACGTTGTCCCATACAAACTTTGACCCCGTTTTCACTCCTTTCAGGTGAAATTTCGAAATAACTTTTCTCATAGACTGTCTAAGTCATACTAAGAACACACCCTCCAAGTTTCAGGTCTCTTCGATCAACGGATTAGGCTGTGCGTTAATCCGTCAGTCATATATTCAGCAAAAATCCTTGGTAGTGATTCGAATATATCTAGTATAATAGTACCACAGGCTTTTTTGTAGAACTGATTGAGACCAACATTTGTGGTGACTATTTCACTCACCTACGAAATGAACCAATCAGAAGCTCTAGTCAAGTTCGGCTTACCGATAATACCAAACTTGACTCTTGACTCTGATTGGCCTATCAAGTTCGGTGTTTTCCTGCGGACTCGTGGTGTTTTCTCGAAACAATTCAGTTTCGTTCAAAAATGAATCGACAGACTTATCGCGAAAATTCAATCACTTGTGGTATTACTACTGAAAGTACTCTTCGTCTATACAGAACAGTTTAGCCAGCGCACAACTCATAGGAAGGAAATTCCTGATCCAAAATTGTTCCTCGTGAAATTTTATATAGAACGGACTACTTGGAAGTAAGTATAGGCCTAATCTTCAGCCGATAAGCTTTGTGAGAGATGAGCAGTTTCGTAGTTTTACATATATCTAGAAATTGAAGACTTGTAGTTATAAAAGTGGTTGATCATCACCTTGTGGCTTCTTGCATTGAATGAAAAAATTGTTAGGCGTTGGTTTAACGCACAAGAATTATATACGAGTATTCAAGTGGTTGATAAAATATCAACATACGTATTCATAGAAGGTAAGTAACAATTTTCTTTCCATTAAACAGAATGGGGCACCGAAAACGACACAGATCGAATATCTTCAAAATACATATGTTGTTTGTTCCGTGGTTTTCTGGCCATTGTAACTTACCACAATCTGAAAAAATAATAATCAATATTTGAATCTATACAAGTGTAGAAGGGCAGATTTTCAATCTACCCCGAAAAAATGCTGCGTCTTTTGAAAAACAGTTCTTTTTTGATAGAACAAGTCCAATTAGTCAGCAACTTCTAATTCTTATTGGACTTGTTCTATCAAGAAAGAACTGTTTTTCAATAGCAGACGTAGCAACTTTTCGAGGCAGATTGAAAATCTGCCTTCTACACTTGTATAGATTCAAATATTAATTCTTATTTTTTCAGATTGTGGTAGAAAACTACGGAACAAATATCGATCCACCACAAAATAATGACGTTCCAACAGTACATATGTTGTGGAGTAAATGCAAAAACACGATAGGGATTGTCTCTCTTTTCGAGGAAAAACAGCTCTTTGCTAGCGAGCAGTATGGCTATCGCACTAAGAAAACAACAAACAAAGCACTGATATCCATTTTGGAAACAATCACAACAGCAATTGATGAAAATAAATTTTGCTCCGCAACCATGTTGGATCTTTGCAAAGCTTTCGATTATCTTTCGAATAGATTAGAGTTCTATGGAATTAGAGGTGAAGCATTCGAGCTGTTAACTTCTTATCTGAGCCGAAGGCAGCAAAGAGTTGTTTTGCCTCTGGTGAGAAATCGGACTTCTCGTTATTAGTTGTAGGGGATCCTTAGGGATCCATCTTGGGACCGATATATTTCATAGTATTCATTTGAGATTCGCCAAAATATTTGAAAGCACATTCGGTCATTTCATATGCAGGCGATGCATTAATACTGTATATAGGCCAAAACGCCTCGGAACTAGAGAGGAGTGATCATTAAACACTAGCCAATGCCACGAAGTGGTTCACAGCATAAAATTTGGAACTGAATACTATTGAAACCAACCAGAAACTTTCTGGAAATCAAACAAAACTGAATAGTGTGCAGTTATTGGGTGTTCAGATTGATGCAAAATTGAATTGGAAAAACCATATCGAGCAATTAACTGTGAAACCACAATCGATATAACTTTATCATATTACTATAGTAACTTTTATACCGCTTTTTCGTATGCGATTTTTCTCAAGAGTCGCTCCACAGATAGTGTCAAAATTACAAAAAAAGGCGTACAAATTATGGCGCATGCGCGTTTTGCGGAACACTGTAAATCTTTATTCAAAAAAATTATGACTTCTTGCATTGAATGACAAAATTGTTGATCGTTGGTTTAACACGTAAGAATGGGGAAGATGACCCAAAGCTTTTAGTAGGTGGCAGCACGACTGCATGTGCCTAACGAGTGATTTTGCAGGTTATGTTTTATTTTTATTTTAATTAATATTTTCAAAAGATACTTAAGAATCATAAGGATGTTTTCTCCAGCCGATAGATATGGATGTTTGTCTGTACCAGAACTGAAAAGTTTGTTTGAGGGAACGTGGTGGATCCCTCAAAGGAAAAAAAAAGATCTGAGTGAAAGGTATAAAATTCAAACTGATTACAGAGGTGTTTCGTTAAGAATCATCATAATAACCATCTAATAGCCCTGCTACGTTCTTTTGTAAGTGACTGGAGCATAATCTAGAATGTTCAGAAGCCTGAAAGCTCTTTCTTTTCAGGGCTACTTCTCACTGCTTTTTCAGTTTTGTTTCTTTTGGAAATAAATGCGTTCCTACTTTTTTACATCCGAAAGCACTACATAAGACCATTTTATGTCGATTTCAAATCTTTATATTCTTAATTACTGCAAAGAAGGGACGTTAAATGTTTTGAATTGTTGTCATTTGACTTGAGAGGCTGTCAAAGGTACATGCAGTGGTGGCGCTCCTAGTGGTAGAGTTTTGCAGCCGTCATCCCCATTATATACGAGTATCCAAGTGGTTGATAAAATATCAACATACGTATTCATAGAAGGTAAGTAACCATTTGCTTTGCATTAAACAGGATGGGGCATCGAAAACGACACAGATCGATTATCTTCAAGACACATATGTTGTGAAATTAATGCGAAAAGTCGATTATTATTCGTCTTCCTATTATCACCAGAACAATTTGAATGGGGAATGTAGTAAGTGTGACAAATCATTAAAAAGGAATTTTCATAAGGAATTCAGCCATATTATTCTGTACCTAACTTTTGAATTTTGGCGCCCCCTTGCGGAGAAAAATGTTGCGTATTCCAAAATATGATACATCATAAGTTCGGTGGAGAGCGTGGAATGACAGCTTTATACACCTCTAGAGCCATAGAAAGCTTCACCCACAGCTCCACGTTCCCAACGATCAGTAGTATTCATTAGCCATATTACAAACTAACCCTTCTGTCTTCATTCAGTTCGTTTTTTGTTCTTGAAGCAAAAACTGAAAAAATGCATTCAAACACAATACAAACGAACAATGTCTTCGCCTGGGTATATACCATGAGAGAATATAAGTGCCCTCGTACCAGTTTAAATAGGCCCTACAGTTTCTGCAGGGAGAAGTTGAGTGGTATTGTTAGTGAATGAAGCGGTTGCAACTCTGAAACTAGAAAAAAAAACAAGCAGCATGTGCCCCAAAATGCTGGCTAGTTCAAGTTTTCCTGCCGCCACTTTGAAAACTTACTGAATGACTTTATACTCGGAGGGGATTCTGAAATTGGAGGCATCTTTGCAGGTGAGTTGTATCTTGGTGGCATCCTTACCCTGCAGTCTTTTATGAAATGTCACAGTTTTTCACATCTATAGCATGCCCCCTCCTTCTGAGAGCTCCTTCCACTTATCAAGGATTTTATCTCATCCAGAACCTTCTCGAGAGAACTAGTGTGCCACATCGATGTTCAAGTTCTTCTATAGATGCACTTTTGCCATTGATGTCATTCGCAAATCATCGTGGATCTTTTAAGACGTGTTTTCAGCATAATTGGCTATTTCAGATAGAGACATATAATCCACAAAAACTTCATGAAATGTAATGAATTGAGAATGAGAATTGAATTCACAAATCACAAGCAACGCAAAAATATTAATTTGAATCACTCTTCAAAAGTTGATCAGAAAAAAATTGGGAAATGGGTTCTAAGATGGGTTTCTTAGCGGACCCCCTATCGGCGGTACTAATTGAATTGCATTCTCAAAAAGCATCTTCTATCGATTTGTGAAGAGAAGAAACGGATGTCGTGCCCTGCGACTCTGAACCCTATATTCGGCTATATTCTCTGGAGTATGATGCCGCCCCCTCAGTTATTCAGCCGGCGTTTGACCCTATGATGCGGTAACTGCGCGTCTTGGATTCCTGGTTATGTTTATTTTGTTGGTGATATTGAAAGCGATGCCAATCATCAACAAGTCCTAAGTTTAGCGCAGCTCCATTGATCGAACCAGAGTTCGTGGCGGAGACCTTAATTGAAATCATTGATCCCCAGGCATGAAATCGAAATGCGGAGCGGATAATCGAGAACATCTATGATGTTTGTCTGGAAAATTGAATGGAACAACTTGCATAATCCAATGAGGATGGGATATTTTTTGTGATGATGAATACATAATCACATATCAATTGTTTCATTTAATCGATTCAAAGAATTCCATCAAGCCAGTTATTTATTTTGTAACAAATTTCAACTACATAAGTGAAATGAATTTCTAAATAATCTTCAATGTCTCCTTCCACATATTCCGTATAATCAAATGTATATATTGCTGGGATATATATATATATATATATATATATATATATATATATATATATATATATATATATATATATATATATATATATATATATATATATATATATATTAGGCTCATTAGTATTTCGTTGTACACCATATGGAATCAATAGGAATAAGTGAAGTGGTAACATGGCAGAGGAGTGAGTGCGGACTTTCCCTCTATCAACGATTATTTTTGAATTACGCAGTGCTTTACAATTAAAAGTTTTCATACACTGAAATTGAAAGTGGAGTCTGTAGTTGAAGTGTCAAAACTAAAAGACTAGAAAAATTTGTGTTTTTGGCATACACAGTATTGTAATTCCCACTACAGTTCGAAATGGGTTCAAATTAAAAGGATTTGGAGGAAATTGAAAGTATAATTGAATCCAAAACCAAAAGTTCACTAACTGAAGATTCCACGGAGAAAATAGTCGAGAAAATCGTGTGAAGCATAACGGATAAATACGATAAAAAAAATAATCAAGCTCACTAACGAGATTGAGGAGCTGAAGAACAACAACGGTATTCTTGAAATGAAAGTCGATTTCTGTGAACAGCAGCGTAAGATAAACACCATACTGGTGTTTGGAGTGACAGAGGCTGATAATTGAGGATTAAACGACTTACCTGAAGGAAGTTCAATCCAAATTATACGAGGTTGGTCACATCCGAATAGATCACCTTGTAGTAGTACCTCTATGACTGAAACGCGCAAGTTGAAAGAAAGAATGATTCACGATGCCCCTATCTCACGAGTCCTCACCCGAATATCCGTCAATATACCTTGCGATGATATCGCCTTTTTGGGTCGGGATGACAGAACAAATAATATATTGGATTTTTTTTTTTTGAGATGGGTGGGTGTCTCTCTATTCGGATGTGACCAACCTCGTATAATTTGGATTGAACTTCCTTCAGGTAAGTCGTTTAATCCTCAATTATACTTCGGTTGGTCCCATCCGAATAGATCACCTTGTAGATGTTCAAAGAATTATTAAAAGGCGATCAAAATTTTATTCAGACTGATCTCATACTAATGAAGTAGTCTAAATGAACTGTTTATGTCATTTGATTCACCACTGTAAACTAAGAATTTGATACAGACAGTATTTGAATGTTAATACAATATAATGTTGCAAAACTCAAATAACCAGAAAACTTACACTCGTTTAATGAAATTGCGGAGGTAATCCGCAAATGTACCATTTGTAATTACTGGTCTATGTAGAATTTACCAAAAGTATTTTATTTTTCGGACTAATAATTTTTGTAGACCGTGGTCTCGGTAGTGTAGTGGTTAGCATATCAGCCCATCAAGCGGAAGGCCGGGGCTCGAATCCTCGCCGGTCCACCGTGCTGGGCAATCGCACGTCAAAAGGCAAGGCCTCGTTGATCCATTGCTCGCACAAGTTTCGACTTCTGAGGGCCGACGTTCGTCAGCTGGCTAACGGAAACGAACAATTTTAGAACAATTTTTTTTGAACAATTTTAGCCTTCATTTGATCGTATGGTGTCCGTGCTCATATCGATTTGGTTGGCCGCAGAAATGGCAGCATGTCTTGTGCTGAGGTGTAGCTGGGTGATGAGGATTTCTATAAGTAAAAATGAGAAAAAAACCTAATTGAATGTGTGCGGTTTTTTAATTGATAATCGTGGATGTCATACACAATTTACGTTTCACCGTGGAAAATGGTGAAAAAAAATATACATGTTTGTATTTGTTGCTCTCTTGGTCGTCTGTGGATAATTTGGTTCTCGGCAGTGAAGAGACAAGCACGTCTGCCGCTCAAGCGGAAGACTCGGGTTCAACTTTCCATCGAGCTTCTGTGCTGGGACTCACACGCCAAGAGGCAAGATGCCTCGTCAAAACATTTTCTGCGGAAGATTCGACTTCTGAAGGGCGACACTCGTCAACCGGTAAACGATTTTTTTTTTGTGCTGATCATACAATAAAAATGCTACTCATTCTGATTTTGAATCATATTTTTACGCTTTAGCAAGCTTTCGAGCAACCATAACAATAAGTTTGTGATATATTTTTCAAAATGAGGTTTTCCGATTTTTCTAATTTGGTCAACATTTGGTAAGGGTCCCAGATTTTCTCATATCGGGAAAAAAGTGGATCGTATTTTGAAAATACCCCTCTAAAACATTTCCATTTTATCATAGTTACATGCATGAGATATCAGATTTCAAGCTGATCTATGTAATTTTCTAGTACAATAATTTTTACCTAGCTGCACCCATGGGCGATCTACCTTATCCACATCTCCTTCACAAATATCCACCAATGAGACGAAAATAAATTGTATGGTTTCATCGTATTTGCAATCAGTGATGCCATCAGAATCGCTGAAGGTTCACCCCTCAGTTTTTCTCCTGGAAAATGGATGCCAGACAAAATCGGTTCACCCAGGAAAAGATGTCACCACAGTGGATGTAGGTGCTTAAACGAAACTGAAAAAATTATATATTGTGGTTCAAAATACAATATAATGGAATTCAAAATTGATATCAATTTGTGGAAACCAAGTTTGGGACTGCGATAACAGAAACACAAAACATGTTACTTTGTCCCCTTCGATCATTTTCAATATTCTAGGAAAATGTGGAAGTGGTGATGATTGGGAAAACACAAATGTTTGTGTAAGACCATGTTAATGTAATGCATCAGTTGCATAACTTATGGGGTTTGGCTGTAAAGATAAAAATGTTTTACCCTATGTGTTAGAGTAGTTACTAAACATATCAACTTCAGGTTATCGAAATTTTTTGGCCCGCTCTTGGTAGGCGTATTCTCGATATTGCATTCCGAAGGTGACACATCATGGACTTTGATCTGCTATAAACTCATATTTCGAATTTATTTATGAGACGAACATCACTAGTTGATAATTTTATATATATATATATATACACATATATACACATATATACACACATACACACATATACGTATATATTCTCCACCAGAAAACTCAGGTTCCTGAATATCATTATGCTTAATTCTTCACACCACTTCCAAATATCACCAGCCAGTCCGTTGAGGTTTGGGTGCTTCATTCCAGACATCCGGTTGATCTGCGCGTTGACGGTGTTGTTGTCTCTATGCGACAAAATGTGACAGTTTGAGGAGAACTGTCTGAAGGTTTTGAACATTAATGTGAAGTTTGGCCTGCTTCACTGAAACCTTTGGCTTTCTCGTTGTTGCATGTAATATTCTGGAAAATTCAGGCCTTGTTTTACCTTCTAGTTGCCTAACATGAAAAAGTCACTGTAACTCGGTGGAAATTTACATTGTCAAAATCTCCTCGATCCGTCTGCAAGGTTATACATCGGTGCCCCTCAAATAATTTTGTAGACGGCCACCTATATTCAACTACAAGGCAAACCGAAATCAAGTGTCAAATGAATTTATTTCCCATTAATATTGAATCGTAATGATTACCAAGATACCTCAAATTTGTTGGATGTTTCCTGAACACTCCATCTTGGTAATACTAATTGAAAAAGATGTCGTCTAAATAGCTACAGATACAGAAAATTCTTGAACTCAAAAAATGTATAACCGTTTCTGAGATTTTTGTGAATATATAAGGTGCAAAGATAAGCCAAAACACAAAAAATTTAAATTCAAAAATTTTGTGTCAAGATTGGAAGCGCAAATACTTCATATGTTTATCGGCATCTGTCGAATCCACTGACGTTAAAAAACAATTTTCAGACATCAGATTTTTCACAGCTCCAAGTGAGGGGCTGTGATGAATTCATGCAAATGTTTCAGATTCAAAAGAAATCTATAGCTATCAGTAAGACTCAAACCTGAGAGAATAGCTGAACCAAAAATTGTTCTTGACATTGACTGCTGGTCCAATGTAGTCAAATTCCAGTAATATAGCTAAACACTCACAACATAGGTTTAGCCGGCTGGGTGGAATTGTCGGGGTTCAGGTGCCAGTTTTCCATAAGGTAGAGTATAAAAATGGATTTTATATCTCTGAATCCATTCCAAAATGTTGAAGTTGTTTGTTACAGATTGCCACGTGCTGTCAAATATTTAATGCGACCAGCGTATAAGTTCAAATATGTTATTTCGTCCATTTGTTGTTGTACGTCGTGAACCGCTCTCACCATCCTCTGTTTTGTCTGCTTGAGGTGTCCCCCCTCTGTTGATTTTTCTAAGACTGCCATTGACTTCGATGAGCAGTGCCCTCGAGGTGTTTTGAAGGGAAAGGTTGTACCTTCAGGTCTAGTGCAAGCAGAAATCTCCTGTGGTTCAAAATCGAGGGAGGAACGTTGCATAATGCTTCATCAGCACCGGCTTTGTCAGACAAAGTAGTCTTGAATGCTTCAGCATATCGATCACTCATCAGGCATAGCTGTACTGAGGGCTGAGAAACCTTTGCCCAACGAAATTTGAGGGTCCAGTAGAAAACCTCAATTCAGATGCCGAAAAAAAAGGTCTGAACTACCGGATTCAGTTGGGGTGGATATGAGGTAGTGTAATGGCCTGGAACCTGCGCCAACAAAAAAGAAATTGTTTTCGTGCGCGAGACACTCGGCGAGCACAACTCAGGAAGTGTGCGGGACAAAAAAACGGCGTATGATGATTGAAGGTCAGCCGTAGAATGATCTACAAAGTAGATTGCCCCTGCCGATGATCAATGATCAGAAATCATTGTCAGTCTCAGCTGTCTCCAATTATACGTCCACTCACGTCTTTGGTTCAGTTCTAAAACGTGACAAAATATGAAAAACAAACTTACTTACGACGAGTAAGAACAGAGTTTGTCCTCGAGTGTTTTTAGGTTCCTCGTTGTCGTTCTCTTGTGCTTGTGTCAGATAGGTACACCACTGCAGTGCGAAATCATCCTGGATATTACTACCGTAAAACTTTGCTTCAGTCGGATCATCTCCCAGTATAGTAGTAACAGCGTTATCACTACGGAAAGATTCACTGCTGGTGGTAGAAAATTCCGATGTCAAATCTGAAGACGGACCTGCGCCAACCAAAGAGAAATTGTCTTTGGGCGCGAGACACTCGGCTGGCATAACTCAAAAAGTATGCAGGGCAGAAAAAGGCCTAGGATGATGAATAAAGTTCAGCCGTATGTTGATCTACAAGGTAGATTGCCCCTGCCGATGATCAATGATCAGAAATCATTGTCAGTCTCACCTATTTCCAATTATATGTCCACTCATTCCGTTGGTTTTTCTAAAACATGACAAAAAACATTAAAAACAATCTTACTTACTAAACGAGTAGGAACGGAGTCTTTCCTCGAGTTTCCGTAGTGTTCGCCAAGTTTCTACGTTGTTTTCACTGAGCATCGTTTGTTTTGTTTCCAATAGTACATATGGAAGATTTTCTTCAATTCACTTATTTAAACTAATTTACACTTTCGAACTTATCACATTCAGCGCAAGAAGTATATTGACGGATATTCGGGTGAGGACTCGTGAGATAGGGGCATCGTGAATCATTCTTTCTTTCAACTTGCGCGTTTCAGTCATAGAGGTACTACTACAAGGTGATCTATTCGGATGGGACCAACCGAAGTATAATGAAGATGTAACATCTGTAATGAATTAAATTGTGCAAGAAAAACTGAAATTGCCAGAGGTAAAGGAATCCGACATAAAAAACTGCCATAGGCTGTTCAGCAAAAAGTTTATCTCGGATAGTACTTCTCCCGACTCGGGCGATAAGAAACCACCTATAATAGAATTTGGCAATGTTGCCATACGTGAGAAAGTTCTTAAAACTCGAAGTTTTCTCAAGTCAAGTGGAATTTTCATTCAAGAGGAACTAACTAAGCGTCGTGTAACTTTGTTCAAGTATGCCCTCGGTAAACTCCCCAAACGAAGTGTATGGTGCCTTAATGGAAACATATATTTGAAAATTGATAATGTTATAAATGGAATTCAGCAAGTAGATAATGTTGATCCGCTATTGTGAAGATGAGTATTTCTATCATACATATCTGTAAAGAAATCTGAAGTATACTTTATAAGTGCAGGTTCAATTTTCTCATAAATGAATACTATTCGAATTGCTTTTGTGTCTATGTACCTTGAAATATCAAATCTTGTATCTTCATTATAATTTCTGCAGTCATTACAATGAATTAGGATTCACACAGTTGTAAATAGTATAAGATTCTAGTTAACTCACACATTCGGCAGATTTTTTTCCGAGACCTGCTCTAGGTTTTTGGTCATCTGTCGATTTGTATGTACACAAAAATAATTTTATGGGTAGGGAGTTCTGTTGTATACTTCCTCTTTTGTTGTTTTTGTAAGAGTTTGAAGACAGCTATAGCAGATATATCAGCTTTTTTATCTTCTCTTTTTTTTTCAATTCTTTCGTTCTCCTTTGAAATAATTTACATTTATATTTTCACTACCATCTCACCTTTCTATATGATGTTGACTATATCACATATAATCGTCAGATCTCTGATTGCAAACTTCAATGAATTCAAAAATGAAGTTGTTGATGATGGTGGTTGTCACGTAAAAGGAGTGACTGAAACTTGGCTTCATATAGGAATAAGTAATGATATTGTGAGTCTTGAGAATTACAATTTCATTCGGCAAGATAGACCTACACGAGGGGGAGGAATCGGTATGTACATAGAAAATAATTTTAAATTTGATATAATCTTCAGGAAGTGTAATGATTATATTGAAAATTTGTGGATACAAATCACGTAAAAGAAAAACGTCTTAACAGTGGCTACAGTTTATAGACCTCCAAATTCTAATATACAACTGTTTCTGAACGAAACTGATGATATCTTTATGAATATATACAGTAACTACAACAATATCATATGCATGGGAGACTTTAATATTAACATGTTGGACTTTCAGTCAAATGCTACGCTACAATTCATATCCATTTTGGAATCTTTGAGATTCAAACAAGTTATTCAAGAGCCTACACGGATAACTTCAAATTGCATGTCTTTATTTGACCTGATCATAACTAATTTTGATACCGGCAGCTTTGAAAGTAAATTAAAGACACTAACTTTTCGGATCACTGCTGCTCGATACATTGTAATTTTGAATTCGATGTCGTCATTCTTGGACATGTGAAAACAATCAAATTCAGACCACTGAGTAACGTTGTACTAGATCAGTTTAGAAATGATCTGAGTGAGCTATCTTGGCACCTCATATATGAACCTAATTATATTGATGATAAAATAATGATGCTCAATCAGTTCATAAACCACATTCTTGATATTCATGCCCCTGTAACGATACGTACTTTCCGAAATAATAAATAATTTTCACAATGGATTACCGACAACATAAAGTTAATGCAAAAACTGAGAAACAACGCCCTCAAACGCTTTAAACATTCACAGTTGCAACAACTCCGAAACTTCACTAGCTCAGCTATCAAAACAGAAAAAAAGCTTACCTGAAACACATATTGAAAAATTCGACTCACAAGGAGCAATGAAATATACTAAAAAAATTCGATTTTGAAAAATAAAAAAAACGGAATCTCTCAGGAACATGAATGACCTGAATAATTCCTGGAAATCTACCAAAGTAATTCCACTTCCAAATAATAACAATCCTGAAAATTTCAATGACATCAGATCAATAAGCATTCTACCGACGCTCTCGAAAGTAATTGAAAGAGTCATTGATATTCAAATTAGACAACATCTTGATGTTAATGATATCCTACCTCTCAGACAATCTCGTTTCAGGAGTGGATATAGTTGCAGTACTGCACTTGCAGATGTGGTTGACGAAATTCTCAGAGCCAAAGGCAGTGACGAAATCTGTATTTTGATTTTGCTAGACTATTGATATGATAAACCACACTGTTTTGACCGCTCTGTTACATTTTAAAAAATTTTATGACTCATCCCGAACTATGCTTTCTTCGTATCTCAGTAATAGAACACAATTTGTTGAAATGGACAACAAAATGTCTGCGCCGTTGCAGGTGAAGTCTGGTGTGCCTCAGGGCAGCATCCTTGGACCTTTATCATATACACTTTACACTTCTAACTTCATGAGTTCTTTGCATTGGTGCAGATATCATTTTTATGCAGATGATACACAGTTATATAATTCGTTCAGTTTTAAAAATAATTCAGAATCAGTAAATCGCATAACCTCTGATTTAAATGCATTGCTGGATACGTCAGAACAACATTTTCTTTGAGTCAATCCTTAAAAAATTGCTGCTTCACTATTCAAAAAAAAATTGAGAAATCGATTACTTGATGATATTCGACTGAAAAAATCCAGTGAGAAAATTCCCTTCAGACCCGAATGTAAGAACCTGGGCCTAATTATAGATACAGAATTAAAATCCACAGAGCACGTAACCAAGAAATTGAAAAACAAATACTCTTCCTTGAAATTGATCTACTCTCAAAGAATGTTTCTGGATTCCGCTACTTGTTATGTGACTCACTTGTTCTCTCACATTTCAATCACTGTGATATCGTGTATGGCCCTTGCTTGGATAGTATTGACATCAAGCGTATACAAAAAATTCAAAATTGTTGCATTAGACTCATTTGTGGAATGAGAAAACGACAGAATATCAAACGTAAATTCAAAGAAATCACCTGGTTGAACATGTATAATCATCGCATTCTTCATATGGCTTGTCTGTTTCAGAAAAAAATTACTTTCAAAACACCTCCCTATCTTTTTCGTGAATTATGTTTAAGAACTGATGTGCATAATCTGAATATTCAAAGAAAATCACTTCTCACTGTGTCACAGCACCCAAAACAACTTTTTAAACGCTCATTCGGCTACTCTGTTGCAACAACTACACTACATCCTGATGAAGTTACCTTCCTCACTCGACATGCCACCCTCATCCTTCAAAACAACTCACAAACATCATCTATTGAACAATCAGGCATGATTTTTTTTTTTTCATCACTGATATTAATATTATTATATACTTCTACATTTTTATTCGATCTACTTTCACTTGTCTTTGGCCTAGTTTTGTTCATCTGTTCTCACTTCTATGCACTTTCTTTCTTGTGTACTCTGCTTGCGTCTCCAAACAATTTCAATAAACTTTACTTCAGGTTGCCGTAATAAAAGTGTTTTTTTTTATCTCTGTGAGCTCTGGTGGAAGAACAGAAAAAAGATGCATCTTATTTCTGAACCAGCAGCCATTTATTTGCCTGTATTTGCATACCTGGTAGATAATAAAAAATGTATTATTATTATAGTTATTAAGACCGTCAGAGCATGGAGCAGCGAAGTTCTTTGAACCCTCAAGAGCTTTCCGTGGTTATTGGTTGACGCAGTATTCCTATTCTATTTTCACTAGGAAGCTTCAAACTGCGTCAGGGCTGGAGTGTCTCGGTTGAGTGGTTGCAGATGCTCGTAGGTACCCTTCCAGAAAAATTCCACCCGATAAGCGGCCCACGGAGGCGATTGGAATAGGCTAGAGGGATTTTCGCGGGGATGTTTGTACTTTGAGAAAGCCTTCGCCCGCCTCACTGGTTACTTTTTTGCAGTCACTAGCACTCGTATCCTCTCAGGGCAATGCTCCATGACAGTAATATATAATGATAATAATAAAAATAAGTTTCATTTCGAAATAATTATCAATACAATTCAATATGATTAGTTGCGCGAAGGAATGTTCTTGAGTATTTCGATTAGGCAATTTATAAAAGAGTGAAACGAAGGATAAAAAACATGAAACATGACTGAAGACAATACTACCAAAGGTATAAATATAAAAAGTATTATTTTGAGTGAAACAAAACGAGACAAATCAACGCCATACACTATTATATAAATGGAAGGAAAAACGCATAGAAATATAAATATTCATTTCATGTCAACAATTAGACATGCATAAATTCATAGATAGTAGTAATATAGATCACATAAGATGAAATATTGTAAAATACAATTCACACAAAGACATAATAAGCATACGAGTGTGGTGAATATCATAATTCAAGACAAGAGGTATGACCTTGAAAAAAAAGGAAGAATTTGGAAATATTAATGAAGAAAAAGATTTCCTACTCACAGGCACATGTGACCACATGTTACAGATACTCATTTACGCATGCTGTCGGAATTTGGGATCGACGAATTTGCAGTGGTTCATGTCAAAATATGACGATGCTAGGATTTCCCTGAAAATACTCAACTCGCAGACGAAGCATTCAACATCATTTTGATTTCGGAGAGACATACACCTATTTGACTGTGGAACAACGCCACACCCAAGAGGTCGACTCGCTGAATTATTCTCTCGATGGCAACTATATGCAGAAACTGCGGCAGATCTGATCTTCGGAACTATCGGGCAAAAGCAACGGTTCTGCTACTAACATGCTTGCCATTCCGATTTTTCTCTATTCCTTCTGAGTAGTCAGATGACCTCAGAAAGAGTTGCAGCAACTCAAAGTATAGATTTGTAACATGATGCATATGCGCAGAACCATGCATCTCAAATCGTTCGTTCCACGGTTATATTTCCTTCGATAACTAGGAGACCGTGGACTTTTGAGTTTGGAGTGTGTCCATAACAGAATGGTACTGAATGAAGCAACTAAATTTATCGAGATTCCATATATCCTTCACTGTATCTTCAGAAACCATTAAAATGCAGGAGTTGAGGCCTTTTATTTCAAGGCAACAAGGCGTGCTGCTGATGAACTTGGTATAGTTCTCGACACCAAGCGGGTAAACCAACTCGCTGTCATCAACTTGGAGCCCGCTCGGAGAAAAGCTCACGTAAAAGCTGCAGAGAATGGTAACCCGAGTAGCACATCATATTGGCTGAACTCCGAATTGAAATTGGTTCAATATTGATATATCCTTTTAGTTTAATATTGACAATGAATTTCAATTGCATGCTGTTAGGTGCAATACTGATAATATATGAGTTCGAAAACTTATTGCCAATATCAGAATTACCATATCGGCTAATAATGAATGATATAGGTTTAACAACATAGAGATTTCAATATTGTGTGCATATTTGTATATACTCAATTTTCAACTTCGAAATTCCAATATATGTTCGATATTGTTTGGAAGCGTGGATTTCATCAAATCAGGTGATATTTTGGCAAAATACTACAATATAGATATGCGAATTCTGATATTGCCTTAATATCGTTATTCCAATCGTCATTTTCGAATAATCATAACCTAAGAGGGGTAATGGGAATTTGCAAGTTATCACTAGATATCAATATGGTAATTCAATAATTATAATGAATTATTCCTAACAAAATATAAAAAAAATTAAATATAGATACGTGGTTGATTTCAACACCAAAATATTACGTCAAGAACTTCTTATCCAACAAGGTTTACATTCCAAACCGCCTTAGACAGTGATCCTTCTGTGTTTTTTCGAATAGACTTTCATAATTAACAACTTTTCTAACATTTTGATGTTGTTTTTTAACATGACTCGAAGTCACCACATCTATATCACCTAACTCCTTGTTGAAACAAGTCTCTCCGACATTGCCATAGTGAAGATAGTGAGTTCGAGCCCCGCTGTAGCCAGAGTTTTTCCGGATAAGTGTTCGGTTAGTACACGAGGGTGAGTTGATTTCTCAGGTTGACTGTGAAGTGAAAAAAAAATTCCAATGAAAACTGAAGATTATGAGGTGGCACCAATGGATTTTTTTTCTAAATAATATTCACAATTTTGTACCAAAATGGTCGAAACTATATATCCTCTCATTGTTTTCGGATATTTATTTGATATCGTCGAATGTTCACATTTTTTAAGGCCAATATGATATTTACAATGTGAGTTCAATATTGGTCCAATATGTTTGTGCTATTTGGCAAAATGCTGCAGCTAGATACAGACAAGCATGGAATCATTTTTAAAGTCATCGACGCCATGGCTTGTCTGTTGAGCTGACATTTGCTTTCTTCAGCTCAGGTGAGCGGATGTGTCAAGACGGTGTTTACACCACTCTAATCTACCGAAGCTGAGTGATGAGTATAAAGGTCGCGCTCGAGACATCTGCTGTCATTTCGTGCAGTTTATGAGGTCTTGGCCTATATCCATTGCCAAAACCGGCTCTACGAGTGCTTTACTACTTTCTTCGGCAGCCATATGCCATAGGAGATATGGAGTTAATTGTTCGTGCTCTTCTCATGAAGAAGAACAAGTAGGCCGACTTCTCCTTCCACAATGACAATTCTGTCGGGTACTGTTTACTAAAAGCTCCGTTGTGATAATCTCTCGATCGCATCTTCTTCGGCAACAGCCACTTCTACTAATAATAAAATAATAATATTAGGCGTAACTCAGTGATGATAATGTAGTTTTTATGGATGTTGAAAAATAAAACAAAAATGAGCAGATATAAGCTCCTATCAAATAACAGGATTCAACTTCTGATTATGACAAAAAATGGCATCCAACCGGAAAACGTGTGCACCTGTGTAAACACACACACAAGTGCACACAAGCAAATATTTCACCAATCAAACTCAAATAAGAAGATGCTTCATAAAATAGTATGCAAGACACATTGAACACATGTATGATACAATAATGGAAAGTCAAGAACACATTCGAATAAAACCGATGCAAAAAAATATTAGCACTTGAAATGCAGCATTCTAAGAATTTCATTCATAAGCACAATGAACACAATACAATTCGAATTCTTCAGTTCGTTTGGAATTCTGTTAAAGAGACATGTTATATAATGAAAGACGATCTAAGATAGCGGGAAGTTTTGTGGTAAGGGTTGATAAGCAAGTTCTTGAATCTCAGATGAGGATTATGAACATCGGTACGAAACCCGATCATCCACTTGAAAAACGGACATGCTAACCTCTACACTACCAAGAACCACAAACTATCAGCAGCAACACCAAGGGATGGCATTGTCAAAATATTAGTGCAGGTGAAAATAAAAAATGTAATTGAATTGAAAATTAATTTCGCTGAATGAAAAAACAAAAAGACACACGAACAGTTCATTTGCATTTCCCCCGAAAACCCTCTAATTACTGTTTATGGTTTCCTCTGTGAGAGCCGCTAAGTCTACAGGTGACCATTTGGGAAAAAAATCCTTTATCAGGCGAATATGGCCTATTTTCTAAAAACTGTGTCGTGGGAACCAAAGCCTGTATAAAGCTCACCCCAGTCTCAAATTGTGAATTTTGTCTTCTTTGAAAGAATGTAGTCAACTATACCGGTCATAACCTTCCTTCGCGGAGAGTGAAGAGCCCAAATTTCATGGTTTTTTGGGTACACAGCCTCTCGCACAGCACTTTGAAAATTGCAAATTTGGTTTCTCAATATTGGTTCAGGTCCTACAAACTATAAGAAATTCAGAACGACCGGAACTTTCGTGAGCACAACCTAAGTATGTTTTACTTCACTGGACTATAACACAATGTACCGTTTACATCTCAGTTACTCATAAATATTGGACTGAAAATACAATACTAGAAGCAAATATATTTGCAATCATGAGAATTGTCAAACCATCAAGTTCAATTGACATTAAATCAAATTATTGATAATATTTTATTGCATGATAAAACAAACACTGAAGATGGAAATGATGAGAATTACTGAATGAATGTGGTATTTCAGAACAACCAGGAAACGTCATAAAATGTTTCAATGATCCGATACTGCAAAACGCAGTATTCTAAAATTATATGTCAATATCATAAAAGGCTTCGTTGGTCAATACGGTTTCAAGAGTTTCTCGAGTGAGGTGAAAACATGTTGAATCTCTGATGTTATTCCATAGTTTGCTAAATAAGTTGATACCATTACACATCAATAAGTACTCAACTAATTTGAATGTTGGAACGAAGAATATGCGAGTATGCATACCATCGATCCAGGATCAGTTCATCTGAAATTGAAATCACAAATGAAATTTCATATATTGTGTTTTGGAAACAAGGGTTGACATGATTCTTGCCTTCGAAAGGAAATTCATTTCATCCAATTGAAGATATAGTTGATTTTTGAACTTCTGTATTCGGTGATGGAAAAATTAAAGAGAGTTCAACTGCAAAAGGTGAGGACAATAACTCAATCATTAGGGAGAATTTTCAACTTGACTTCAGAGTCCTGAAGAGGCCTGTTTTTTGAAATCGCACCAGCCAAATGCCTCCAACGCAAAGTAGACTATACAAATTGTATCCAGTATCCACCATGTTCTTATTCGAGTTACCAACAGTTGTTTGTTATATCTTCCAATGGTTACTTGCGCCATTTCTGTCCGTTATTCTACACTATTCTCGAAATAAATTGCTATTTATTTCGGTGTGAATCAGGTGAAGGGACCGTAGGAGATATTCAGTGTTTCCAAAGGAAAATTACGAAATTCTTATTGCATATACCGATAATGTGGGAAAACTGAAAAAATCTCTTGATGTCACGAAGAGAAAACGAATACTTCTCTCACAACTTTGGTTGTTTGTATTGATTATACAATGTGATGGGGAACAGTTTACAGTGATATCACTCATCGCCAAGAGGGCGATTTCAACATATTTTCTTCAGAGAGAAAGTTAACTTTGATGGTTGCTCAACCCAGAATAGAACTGATAATTACTGGGAAACGATTGAATTGATTGAACCAGTGTAAGAGAGAACCTTAAAGACCTTCCGTGCCATATATCAGATGATCAGCTGTCCTCATTGAGAAAAATCTTCATCGTCCAGAATATGGGAGAGCCTACAATTATGCCTCTTTGAGTATGTGAACTTTGTTTGAAATCAATGTTATTATGAGACGAAGCCTTTCTACCTTGTTGACGAATATGCATTATTACGATTCCTTCTGGAAACTGTTATTGCTCAAATGTCCTGGAGTTGTTTCTGAGAAATTGGAAGAATATAGAAATATCGCAATATGAATATCGCGGAACAGCGTGATTTGGATTTGTGGAATAGTTTTTTCCCGTTATTTTGTGTTCAAAGAACGAATCTGTGCTGTTTATATTATACTGATCGTCATTTATCGCCAAATCTATGAAAAATATAAACGTATATTATTGTTTACCTGTAATTATATTAATAATCCGCGGTCGAAGAACGAAAATAATGCTCTTTTCTTGAAATCTGACGTCTATATTTTTTTAATGACAGTAACAACAACAAACTCTTTTTTTTCATGAATCAAAATCAAGTGTGATTTAAATACAGAGTGATGCAATTATTACTCGAACATTCTCCCTCCTCCTAAACTTTCTACTACATCTAAAACTAATAATTTTGAGAGTGATCGTCGTAAAATTGAACTGCCACTCGTTTTCACGTCGACAATTCTTATTTTATTATCTCTGGCAGGATAAACAGCATCGACGATGCCCTTTTGCCAAAGATTCCTCGGACCATTCGGGTCTACCAGCAGAACCACATCGCCAATTTGGATGTTTTTCTTGTCTTCATACCACTTGGATCTTTTGATGAGAGTCGGCAAGTATTCTTGGGTCCATCTTCGCCAGAATAAATCTGCCATTCTTTGTGCTGCTCTGTAACTTGATTCCTTAAAGGGGAGTGCAGCATTTTCTGTTCAATGAATTTCAGTCTCCTCAATGCATTTTTCTTACTTTTCGGAAGTACGACATTATCCTTTCTCCACAGAAGTCCAATTTTATATCTGTTCCCTACCCTTCTCATTGTCGACTCGAGAATTTTCTGTGCCCTTTTATCCTCCACAGACATTACCTTTTCAGAAATATCTTGGAGAGATTCAATCTTCCAATTGTCTTTTACCAAATCGTGAAGGAGGTCCAGATTATCCTTTTCTCTCATATCAGATGAGCTGTTAATATGACAAACGAAATGTGGACTATCTGAACTTCCATCAAGATTTCCATGGAGAACCCATCTAAGTAATGTCTTACTGACTGCAGGTCCATTCCACGGTCCGGTAATCAGATTTCTGTTTACCAGCAGAGGCCAGGTCCTGCCCAATCAATATCTTGGGTTGAGCATTTTTCATAGATGAAATCTTATCCTGTACATATGGATAACTTCTTTGGATTTCATCTAGATCGATCGTCTGTGAAGGAAGGGATAATTTTGTCGTTCGCACATGGCGAAATTGGAAAGAAGAACGATTATTTTCAGATTTTGTAGTAAATGAAACTATTCGTGATTTTTTTTGCTGATGAACCAAGTCGTCATTGGTCCATTGTGAGCATAGGCTCTGCACTGGACCAGTAAGTTCAAGAGTATTGGCGAATTCTTCATCAATCAGAGATATTGTTGAAGCGTCGGCGTCGTCCAGAAGCGCGTACTGTAACATACTACAACCGGTCAAATTTTCAACAATACACTCTTGCTACCATTCCCTTGACTGTTAGTACCTACAATTGCAGATGCTTCATTACTCATTCCAGCGACCGGCGAATGATCTTTGTGTAAAAGTTCATGGTGCGATCTTTTGCATCCATTCACACCGCAAACCTTCCTTTTCTTACATTGTCTGATGTTGTGAAATGGATATAAACAAGAAAAACATACTTTATTTTTTGTTATAAATGACCATTTTTCATCCACAGAAAAACTTCGAAGTTTCAAACACTCTGTAAGGGGATGAATACCTATCACTTTTGCAGCAAAGACATGACTTTTTCGCTGTTGTCAGGGTAACGCATTTTTTGACATTTTTAAATTTACTATTTTGAGTTTCACTATGAATGTCAAATTTTGGAGATTGAATCTGACAAGCCGCATTAGCCTTTTCATCCAGCCATTTAACGAATTCTAGCATTTTATAAATTGGTTTAGGTATTTTGGAAATGTGTTCTACCCATGAGAGTTGATAGGAGGTAGGAAGTTTCGATTATATTTCATTCAACAATATGGTATTGTGTAAATGCTCTTCTTCTTTCAATGACTCTATCGTAGCTACAATTTTTTTTATTTCATCTGCAAATTCAATGAAAAGTTCAAGGTTTTCCTCAGGAGGTTATATACCGGTGTGTTTACTTCATATAAGAATTTGTCAGCAAATCAGACGACCGATATGGCCAACTTGATGAAAAATTTGATGATGTAGGCGTAGTAGTACTGCAAAAAATCCGCCAGGTACCGGCACTCTTGCAGTGGAGATGACAGTCCTGTGTTGCCAGGTGGCCATGTCGTTGCGAATTCTGGTCCAGATCAGTAGAAACACAATGCAAATTTATTCCAACTGAGAAATTATTTTCAAACTACATGGAATAAATAACGCATAAAGTTAAACACAAATTTGGCGCGTTTTGGTGTTTTCAATAACCTCACATATCCAGTCCCAATAAATTCTCTGTCCTTTTACAAAACATGAGGATTGGCAACAGCGTGTTCCATGGATCGAGTGATCACGAAAATTAATAGAAATTTTTGATAACCAGCGCTCCCTCATGGCCACTGATGAACTACCACGCCTTGTCCACAGGTTTGTCTGAAACAATATCGCAACATTAGAAACACCAGTATATAGACATCTTATTTGACCTCTTTCATGCATGGATATTTCTTGATATTATCTAGAAGCCTCATTATTAAAGTCTGGGTGACCGAAACGAGTTTTCAGTAATGATATCACTTTATCGATGTTTTGGGGCAGAATTAGAAGAGATTGAAATATTTTTCTTGCGTTCCCTTTCAGACACTTTTGCAACCTTGCTTGGTTTTCTTCATAAGAAAATCCACAAATGGCATTGGAATTTTCATAAGTATAAATGAAATTTGGCCAATCTACGGGATTTCCATCAAAAGAGGGAAGATCCCGCGGTAGAGACTAGCGGGTCAAAACATTTGTCATTTGAGGAAGAGTCATTTGGCACAAGTAATCATCCTTCCTAGGGGTGGAATGCTTTTCCTGATTCCTCTGACTGTTTATAGATTTGAGTTATCTTACCTAGTCGTCTTCGTTTATCGTGAATACCGAGTGCTTGTCCTCACTTTTATCGAGCCTGTTATCCCATGGAACATCTCCATTCATCCACTTTACTATGTTAGGCCTTTGAGATTCATACATCGACATTGACTCACCTTCTTCACTCTCATCGCTGTCCTCCAGGTTCGCTAATTTCAAAGACAGTTCCAAGTCGAGTATTTCTGGTTGAGTTTTCAATTCCAGCCTCTTTTTCTTGATGGCGTTCTCTAATTCCATTTTCTTCACAAAGGAAACTCGGCTATTGTGATTGCTTTTTCTTGAAGTCGATGGAGTAGTTGAAGTTTCTTTTTGAGCGTCTCGTAGATTTCCAGAACTTGCTTCCAAAGTATTCTCTCGCATTCCCAGACTGCTGTGGCCACTCTTGATTTGGGAATAGTTTGTGAAAATTTTCTTTGAATTCCTTCCTGTCTTTCTGTTTTCGTCTCCTTTTCTTCAGGTATTTCTTGTGTCGCCTTCTTTTCTTGTATTCTTTTGCTCCGTCTCAAACTCACTTCAGATTCACTTCCTTTCGTGGTAAATTCACAGTGCTGTTCTTTTAAATATTCCGAAGGCTATATACAGAGTCAGGCAATTATTACTCGAACAACATATCTCGTTCATTCAGAAGCTGGGGTGCAGGGGGACTGTAACAACTGAAATGTATACAAACTTTTGTTTTTATCCAATGAAATAAATCAACAAGGAATTCAATGCTCACCTGTTCATATTGGATGAGCAATTTCATTCGAAAGAATGATACGTCTTCTGAAATGAAATATTTCTTTTTCGATAGCTAATCGTACTTTGTTCCCACATGGAATTAGCGTTGTGGCTGAACGCCGAACTCACAATCAAAAAGATATTGATTTCGATTCCTCGATTATCTATCGACAATTCCTTAGGTAATTCAAAGATTGATTGACCCTCCTCGTTTGCTAGTTCATCCGTGAACAATTATTCTGCCCCTTGGGATTCGAAACATAGTTTTCAAAGTTAATTCAACATCATAAGAAATCAAATCATATGAATTTTATGAGAGCTATAAATTAAATCAAATTGTAAACGTCGGCAAGAAAACAATGTTTCTCTTTGAATTGATCCTATTACCCAACCAACCTGTCTCGAAAATTAATGATTATATCGACACCTGATATGAATAACATTGTAACTCGAGTTACCATTTTTTCCTTCTATAACTCAAACCACTTCACTAATGAACGATCTTCATTGGAGTCCAAGAAATTTCATTGTATCTCAACTGCATTTATTATTATTAGACAAAATAATATCATCGTAACTGCAAATTCTACTTCAGTTTGTTGTTTAAACATGGTAACATAAGTTACGTTATCGCATATTCTTATTATTGATTGAGTTCAATTCATTAAAACATTGTAAAGTAACATTCAATGTTTTTCTCGAAAAATTCATTGTTTGAGTCAAAATAAGTTCATTGTAAGTTGTGATATAATGATACAATTCCTCATTATTTTGGTTAATTTACTGTGGTGGTTTTATACCTGAGAGTTGATATCGGAATGGAAATAAGATCATTGAATAAAATGGTATAGCGTTCTTACAATGTTACTATAACTCAATTTGATGTGTTGACATGTACCAACCTGTAGTTTTTGTTTACTGCGATCAGTGCATATTTCGGAAGAGAAGTGGTTGGAAGTGATCTGTGTACTTTTTGAAAGTTTCTTGACTTCACATCTGTAGGAATGATGAATCGTGGAAAACGGCTACTACATTTGGCTTTCCAGGATAATGATACAAGTGAAGGTATGAAAATTATAATTTTTGTGAATATAACCTCTAAATTACAAAACATTTTGCAGACTTCTCAAATACTGCTGAGGATCAGAATGATCTTGCAATTGAAGATTGTTCCCAGCCTCGATTTATTAAGGAGGTTAGTTAAGCATCTGATAATGTCTGGAGTCAATTGTCACTAAGATTTCCTAGGAATAAGAATAAGGGCCGTATTCGCCTGATTTTAGAGATTTACTTTCATTGATGGACTTTTTAAATTTGAACTTTCATGACAGTTTTGTTTTCATTAAGTGTTGATTTACTGAATTTCAAGAGAAAACTACGTCATCAGCCTCGGCAGTATCTTGCTGAAGAGTTTGAAATGGACGAACCTTTTTCACCGGATGTTTTGGATCAAATCAAATCAATATCATTTTCATAGTTACATCTCATTATTGTTTTGGTATATTTTGAAAAATGAAAAATTTTTGAGAACAAATATATAAATTACATGTAATCTGTTTTTGTCTTGTTGGAAACTTCTATTGTAGATTATCGATAACTTTCTTTTTTAGATTCTGCATCAGGCTCTTCTTATCAAGTTGATATGAATGCAAGGGCGCATACCGAAACCGCTCAGTGTGACATAAATCTGAATATTGTACAGGAGACCCCAGAAAGTAAATAATTATCTTCAGGAAATCAGTCAACAAATAATGATGTACCCATTGTATCAAACAATCAAGATTCCCCTGTAGCTGAGACTTCCACATGCACTGAAAGTCCGAGCACATCATCCGCTAAAAAAAAGTATCCAATGAAAACAAATGCTGGAAAGAAAAGACGAAGAGATCCTTCTGTTTGGAAAATGAATATTTTAAAAAGATCAAAAAACTCGGGTCAAGAGTATGAAAACAAAAAAGGGGAATTGGTAAAGAAGAAAGAATTGAGTCCTGGATGTGATGATGAATGCCGTAGAAAATGTAGATCGAAAGTATCTGACGATGATAGACTTAATTTATTTACTAACTTCTGGTTGATGGCTGATCACGATAAACAAGGAGAATATTTGTGTAGGTATGTCGACAGATCAGAGAGAAAATTGGTGAGATTGAACAAAAAATCTAAAAGAAATTGGACATATAAATATAATCTACAAATAGGAGAAGGCCGAGTACATGTTTGTAAGAAGACATTTCTAGATACTTTCGACATTACCGATATGTGATTGACCACAATGTTTAAAAAAAATGGATAGTCATGGATGTATACCAGGAGATTTGCGGGGTAGGCATAAAAATAGAGGAAATGCTATTGACGAAAATGTGAAAATTTCAGTTCGCGAACATATACAATCAATCCCAGCCAAAGAATCTCACTATGTAAGGAAACGAACGTCTAGACTTTATTTTAACGAATCTTTGACATTTCCAAAATTATATTCACTATATACAGAATGGATAATGAACACTCAACCAGATCACGTAGCTGCCAGAGAACAATATAGACACATATTCAATACAGAATTCAGTATCGATTTTTTCGTTCCGAAAAAAGATCAATGTCTAACGTGCGAAGTTCAAAAAACATCAACTCATGAAGAGAAAGAAAAATCAAAAACTGAGTACACTTCACACCTTGCAAATAAATTTGTCGTGAGAGAACTCAAAAACAACGATAAGGCAGCTTCTCATAAATCGAAAAATATTATGACTTGCAGAAAATTTTAACGACACCTCAGTCGGAGGTATCATCATTTTATTATAAAAGGAAATTCAACGTGTACAATTTCACTATCTTTGATATTGGATCTGCAGAGGGCTACTGTTATGCATGGGATGAAAGTACAGGTAAAAAAGGGCCCAATGAATTGAGCAGTGCGTTACTTGATTCTATTAAAAGAAAAGTTGCTGATGGAGCAGAAGAGTTCAGATTCTACTCAGACTGTTGTGGAGGGCAAAACCGGAATCGAATAATCTTTTTAATGTATGTCAATGCTTCTAAGCTATTGAAAAATAATTCTTCGAAGTAGGACATTCTCAATCTGAGGGTGATTCAATGCACGCTCTCATAGAGCGAAGAAAGAAGAATCAAGTCATATACATTCCACAGCAATGGTATAACAAAAAAGGTACCAAATTGGGACTTGGACCAAAACAAGCAAAAAGTTTTTTGGTCGAAAATGAAACATTTGAAAATATGCAAAGATGAACCTCACTCATATATATTTTCAGTTTGATTTCATTTCTGATAAATAGTCTTGTATTGACCTAGCATGCAAGCCGCAAATCAGCAAAAGAACTTACAAAAATATAAAAAATATTGAACATTTATGGGTCGATGCAATACCTTTGGCGTATCAAGGATTACATCCTATATCCACATCAAAATATAATGATCTGGTTAGTTTATGCTCTATCGTTGCAATTCCAGAGCAATATAGATGCTTCTACTTGAATCTCAAACACTCACAGAATGATTCACAGTTATCTGATGATGAAGATTGAATATTTCACCCTCTGGTTCATTATTCTTCTGTAAGAAGAACTCCCAAGAGTGCAAGGTTTGATTAAAATGTCTATGTAGTTAATAAAATTGCGCAAATGTAAATTTCATTCATTTTCATTAAATAACAGACAATTAACAATTATATCTGCTTAATTTCATATCACTTACCATTCATTGATGCTCATGTACTTGTACAAACAAATATGTAAATAACATTGTATGTATAGTCACAATTATTTTCACAGGAATATATTGTAATATACGTCATCGTAACTCGACTAAAACTGTATTTCCGCTAATTTCACAAATGAATCGTTCAAACCAGTAGAAAGACGAAGAAAAAACATAAGATTGGTTCCAGAAAATCATTGATAGGTGGAAAAATAGAAAGTTACAATGGAAAATATGGGCCAAAAATATTCAAAGTGCTCTCCTGTAAACTAAGTAAAATACAGTTATAATGTTATTCATATCATGTGTCGATATCTGTACCTTATGAAGTAAATTTTCGATATCGGCGTCTTGAATGAATGTATTGATATCATCCCTTGATGAAACTTCAAATTTATTTTCCCGATATCCGACGCCTTTGTTCCTAATGAGCATAACCCACTTTGAAAACTTCCTCATATCAATATTCTCCTCAACATTCAATGTAGTTTTCAACATTGAGTTAACACTCCAACAGGTAGAAGGATTTATTATTTTCGATTTTTCTTCAAAATACCATACAAGCACATTTTCAGAAACCTTTTTTGCATGTTTCTTCTCACATCATTCACAAAATTGTTCATATGTTTTCTGATATACTAACTTGGATTCGGCCGATAACATATTAGATACTATTGCATTTGTTTCTCAGATATATCTGATGGGCTCTCACTACCGCTATCATAATCAATAGTCGACTATGGTATCCTTGGTTTATGGCATACCGTGCACCTGTACGAAGGTATACATCGGCATCACCAAAAGATCTACGCAAACGAGGCTAAAAAGGCATGAAAGAAACCGCAGACTAGGGCTAACTGCTGCTGTGGCGAAACACGAACTCAGTGAGGCAAACCACGCGATTTTGTTTGAAAACGAGAAACTCATTGCCCCCAACCAGGGACTACATAGTCAACTGATATGGGAAGCAATAGAGATCCACAAACATACGGATAATTCCAACAGAAAGGAAGGAGCTTTGAACCTCAACCGAATATGGGATCCCATTTTAGGAATATCAAAAATATTAAAAATGAAAACCCTCCAAATCCCGAAAAGTTATTAGCCTGAATCTATATAAATACAGTCATCGGAGTCAAATTGAAGATGTATGAGCCTCTGAAGAAACTAGCCACTCGGCATTCAAACTCGGACAAAAGTAGTGATACCAGTATCATTCACTTTGGATTACTGAGAATGTTTCCATTTCATCATGTTGATGTTCAACGTGGTTACGTGATCGAGTGGCCGGCATCAGGGTCAGTAACAGCGCAGTAGGATGAAATTCTAAGAGAGAGATGGGCATTCTGCACTTCAGTGTTTTCATTGAATACAATGTACTCCAGAGTAGATTGAGAAAAACTCCACCCATCAATAAGGGTAACTGAATGAATTTTTGATGTAAGTAACTGAATTTATTGTGTAACTAGCAAATGAATATGAAGTGCATTTCATAATGGACATAATGGACATGAATGTTGTCTCATCGAATACTTGATGAACTATCAATGTTGGCAATACAATATTAATTATGATTATTGAAGATATATACCAAATATCCGATATCAAATGGGATGTTAAATGACTACCGCTTTACCATAAGCGATTTCTCAAACAAAGTTATCTGTTGATAAATACATTCGTAACATTACCTGAAAAAAAAAAGAAAAACGTTTATTGCCCTAAGAAAACGAGTTCCTGTCACAAATGTATCAGGGGCCATATTGAAAATAGTATGAAAGTGATCACTATAAACTTCTTTGGGTAGAGTAAGTTTCCTCAAAAAAATCAGAGCTACCATAAATAAATTCATTCCTTCTTTTTCTTAATCTTATTGTACAAGAAACGTTCACAAAAACTGAATAGTTGTCCTATTCTCAAGAGTCACAATAGAAAGTGGGCACTTCTTTCAGTTGTTTTGTTCCCGATGGCCATCTGAATCAATCAATTTCCTGTTGAAAAACTTTCTATCTGTTTGACACTTGTTCTTTCTCAGAATTCAATTGTCTATGGAAGATCGAGTAACATAGGATATTGTCGACCAATCTAGCAAAATACCATCATTTGATGTAAACTGATTCCTTAGAATGTTTCGTTTCCAATTAGACAGTTAGATTATCAATCCTGTATTATCGGATCGATCGAACATGTGAACTAATCTCGACACAGGCCAACTCCAAATATGGTTGGGCTGATTTCGATTACATCACGTCTCGTAACTCCGTGGGAGTTATGGAGCTCAAAGTGGCGAAATCTACCGGAAAATAAGCTCAAACAATCTCAGGAATATGTTCAATAGATGCAAAGCAAATATAAATTGGATTGAGGTTAGTTCACAAGAGCGCTTTAGGGGAATTTGGGTGTGATTACGAATCAACATTCAGTTGGATCTGTTGGAAAAGGCAGCAAGTGTGTAAAAAAAAAGAATTGGTTAGCAGTACCAACTAGCACGTGTATGTATAACCACGTTGAGAAGTTGGGAAAGTGTTGAGAAGCCAACCGTTACCTGTACAAGGTGTTGGTATTTGACGGAAAGAGCTGGTAATCCATTTACTATTGTTAGCATTCTGTGTTCTGTGCAATGTATGTAAAATGTTTTTGGCAACACTGTTGCTTTTGTCGAATGTCGTATGGGTGAGCATGACCACCATTTTTGAGTTGTTCAATTTAGAAAGTTACAAAATTAAAAGTATCTTCTCAGTTATTTTCATTATAACACTGCCTAACAGGTTATGGGCCCAGGACAATAAGTGGCATCAAGTTCATGAGCGTCACCACCGAGACTACCACTCCGTGTACTTCGGCTGTTATCTATTCCCAGCCGGTAGCTGTAACAACATCGGTACCTAATATGGAAAAACTAGATGGCCAAACGAATTATGCCAGTTGGAAGTTTGCTATGAGGATGAGCCTTATTTTAGAAGGATTGTACAGCCATGTGGATGGGACATTAACCCCTACCACACCTGCCGATATGGATAGAGACAACAGAGCATTAGCAAAGATATGTTCATCTGTTAAACAAAACTGTTATATTCATGTCTGTAATGCTACAAAGGCAAAAGAAGCGTGGGATAAGTTAAAAAAATGCTTTTGAAGGACACAGCATGGCCACCGTCTTTGAAATGACTCGCAAGCTGTTTGGACTTCGACAAGAAAAATTTTCCACCATGGAACAATACATTCATGAAATATTGGTTACTGTTCAAAAATTGACAGATCTTGGTGAGCCAATGGAAGATAAATGGGTGGCATTCATTATGATGAATGGTGTTTCCAGAGAATATGAAGCCCTAGTATCTTCAATAAACCAGCAGGCTAAAGATAAGATCACTTCAGATGAGGTGAAGATAGCGCTGCTTAGTGAAAGTGAACGGCGTAGAGTAAAAGAAAAAGAACCTTCATCAAGTAATTCAGCTTTTTTCACTAATAACAAAAAGGAGAAATTCAAAAGGTTTAAAATGCCCATAAAGTGTTACAATTGTGGGGATCCTTCTCACAAGAAGCCCGATTGTCCAAAACTCAGTGAAAATGGTGCGAGAAGCCAAATCAAGCAAAGAACCTTACCTACCAAGTCATATACCAGGAAGGCATCAATATCTAACTGGATAATTGACTCAGGAGCGTCGTCACACATGAGTAGGGACAAAGAAGTGATGTCTGATTTAGATGATTGTGATCCTATGATTCAGATTTCTGTTGCCGATGACTCTCTAGTTGAATCTCAAGGAATTGGTAAAGTTGAACTTGATTTAGATATTAGTGGTTATAAGGATACAAAAACTGTAACTGAGGTAATGTATGTACCTTCTCTTTCCATTAACTTGCTGTATGTTTCAAAATTAACCCAGAAGGGATATCATGTCTTGTTTGATGATGTTTCATGCAAAAGTTATGATACATGTAATTTCTCTGTAGATGGTATCATTCAGGCAACTGGCACCCAGAAAGATGGTTTGTATATGCTGGATTTGTACTGCCCAGAACCAGTGAGGGCTTTAACAGCAGGACAAATCTCTGAACAAGAACTTTGGCACAAAAGGCTTGGTCATCTCTTTAGCAAAGGCATGAATCAATTGAAAAGAGGCATGGTCGAAGGTATCAACTTTACAGAAAATGAACATAAGTCATGTATCACATGTCTTGAGGGTAAACAGACTATTGAACCATTTAAAAATAAAGGTAAGAGAGCTAAATCATTATTGGAACTCGTACATAGCGATTTGTCTGGACCCATGGACGTAGCGTCCTGGGGTGGATCCTATTATACCTTGATCTTTGTTGATGATTATAGTAGAAAAGTATTTGGATACTGCATGAGTAATAAAAGCCAGGTTTTTTCAAAATTTTTGGAATTCAAAGCTTTGGTAGAAAAGCAAACAGGTAAACAAATCAAATGTTTACGATCTGATAACGGTGGTGAATATACCAGCAAAGAATTTGAAAGTTATCTACTTGCTAATGGCATAAAACACCAGAAAACCGTTCCAATTACTCCACAACAAAATGGGGTAGCTGAGCTCTTGGAGAGAAAGTTAGGTGTATGCTTTTTGAGTCAGGCTTAGACAAAAGATTCTGGGCAGAGGCAATGAACACTGCTATTTATCTGAAAAATGTGTGTCCTACTGCTGCAGTACAGGGTGTAGTCCCTGAAGAAGCATGGACTAATGAAAAACTTGATATATCTCATTTGCGTATATTTGGGTGTCAAGCACAGGTACATATCCCAAAAGAAAAAAGGCGTAGCAAGCTGGATAAAAGATCAGCTTCTATGATTTTTGTTGGGTATTGTGCGAATACAAAAGGATATCGATTGGTTGAAGTTGAAAATCCAAGAAAGATTATAATTTCCCGAAATGTTGAATTTATTGAATCTGTACCAAATACTATTTCTAGTAAAGAAATTATTCACAACAACGTCAATAAAGAAACCGAATATTCTACTGTTGTGAATGTTCAGTTACAAGAATCCCCTGTAGTAATAGATCTTTCAGATTCTGGTTCAAGTAGGGAATCATTAGAGACAAGGTCCAGTGATGAAGATCTTGAAAATGATGAATCAGAAACTGATGATTTGGAAATGCAAAGTCACACTGGGGGTAGATACCCAAGTCGTGCACGAAGGCCAAATCGTGACGAAAATTTCGAGTACTCATTTTTAGCTATAGGACCACATTAAGATGCCTAGGAAACCCTGGTGTATCTAGTTATACCTGAATAATTTTGGGATAAACTTGGCGAAAACTGATTGCTTGATTTCTGAGATAGCAAATGCTTCAGATCACTATTGTAGATGGCGATCAGTCATGTACCATATGAAGCTTAATTTTCAGTAGAGAGGAATGTGTAACCGAATATTCTACCACTGTTTATTATTTGCCTACTGAGATTTTGAAAGCCAATCAAATGCGTTTCAGAAAGCGTGCATGTAACGTGGAAACCTACCGTTAACAACCTGTCAATACTGTCACTGTTACCTCTACAAGTTTTTAGTGTGTTTATATCAGTTTGTAAGACTAGACTTTGATTCCGAGAAAATTCACTTTGCCCATTCACCTGAGAATTTACGACAAAGTTCATGCTAGTGTATTGAAAGTGATAGACTGTCTTGGAATTGGGGATACACACATCAGTTATGCAACAGTTCAAAATACGTATCACATCGATATTTCCTTTATTTAAACAAAACTTTGTTTTCAATATCTCATTGATAAGAGCTACAGATGTTTCCTCCTCGATATAAGACTTTCGCTTAAGCTGAAACGAATAAAATTAGCTACAACGCCACATTCATGTTATTATTTTGGGGCGATTTGTTTTGTACTTACCTTAGAGGTGCTAAACAAAGAAGAATATTTGGATCCCCAGATTTTGACTGACCACACAAAATACGAAATCTTCTACACATCGTGAAAAAGTACTTGTAATAACCAGAGCTGTCCCAAAGCATTGTGCTTAGTGCTCGTGAAAGCACTTAGAGCACTTTTGTGCTCGTAAGCACTGTGCTCCCGAGCACTTTCTTGAACCAGTGCTTAGTGCTTAGTGCTTCGAACATTTTACCAAAGTGCTTAGTGCTTAGTAATCCCGAAAAGTGCTCCCGAGCTCTTAAGTGCTCGGGGATAACGTCGTGTTATCCCCTTTTTTAGGCAAAACGTCACACTCGTGATTTTTCATTCATTTATTTTTACATTTATGATTCTCTTTGCCGAACACTCTTACAAGTGCGCCCAGAAGGCAGAGCCTTGTGAGGGTAAGGGTCGGTTAATCATTTTGTGTGCCGAAGCGCTGAGGGACGATTTTCACGGTAGCGTTTTTGCTATTTCAACTGTAGGGAACCAGAAAAACCCACAGTGCTACCGGGTCGGTGGGTGTATTGGTTTTCGAGGGCGATAAATCGATCTAGCTAAGGTTTCATTTGAAAAAAAAAGTTTTTTCGTGTTTCAGGCAAAACGTCACACTCACAATTTTTTTTTAATTTATATTGTTCTCTACTTTCTGACGAGTGTGTCCAGAAGGCAGACCCTTGTGCGGGCAAGGCAATAAACGAAGCATCGGCTCGAAATATAATTCTGATTTCAGGATTCAATATCTGACTGGATTTGCTTCTGGTTGGTTTATTTACAAGATACTCGAGAAGAATTCACAGGGCGAGTCGGAAAGTTGATCGCTCCTGTATGTTTATTTTGACAGAATTACATTCACTTTGTATGGCTTGTTAGTAGTTGACATTGATTTCGATTTAAAGGGTCATTCAATGGATATGCATTGAAGACATTTTTTGGAAATCTTTCTAAAATTCAAATTACGATAAAGTTGGGGAGAACTATTTGCCTTCGTACTTTATACGGGGTGTTTCAATATGAGTTTGTTAGAGAATTGACGTTATGTTTTTCTGTTTTCTGTTGGAGATATGTATTTATTTATATTAAATGATATTAATAATCATAATGCGAGTCGTATTCATTCCGCCTCCACCCCATCAGTGTATTCAATGCTATACTTACGAATAATGAATCATAGGCAAAGCATTGGGTTCGACTCAATATGCTGTTTCATGATGTTTAGGATTGAATTTTACATGAATAATCTACAAAAAATACAAAAACCATGTCAAAAAGTAATTCAAGTATATAACAGTATCATGTTTTTGAACAGTGCTTAGTGCTTAGTGCTCCCCATATCGAATTACTTTTCGAAAATGCTTAGTAATCGCGAGCACTTTGTCAAAATTAGTGCTTAGTGCTCGAGATTCCGGAGCACTCTTCAAGAGTGCTTAATGCTTAGTGCTCGAAGCACTGAGCGTCAGTGCTCGGCACAGCTCTGGTAATAACTTCAAAACTTATTCTTGTTATTTATATAGACTCTCAAACACTGTTGAATGCGAAGAAATAATTTCAGAGTTTTCGTTGACAACAATAAACCTCAGAGTTACGTCAATTCGTCAAAACCGACATTTGACAGATTTTCGAAAATGCTCATATAACGCCCCCTATACAAAAATTAGAAAGCTTTTGTAATCGTCGATTGTTTTTCGCCAAGAAATTCTAAACAATATCGAATCACTAGATACACCAGGGTTTCCTAGGCATCTTAGACCACATGATCCACAGAGTTTTCATGATGCTTGCTCTAGATCTGATAGGAATCTGTGGGTAGAAGCAATGGATGAAAAAATTAAATCTCTTGTTGAAAATACAACATGGAATCTAGTGGATCGACTCTCAGATGAAAACGTTGTCCAATGTAAATGGATTTATAAATTAAAGAAGGGCTTAGACGGTACAAAAAGATACAAAGCCAGGCTTGTGGCCAAAGGCTTTACTCAAGTGCCAGGTAGAGACTATGACCAGACCTTTGCACCTGTTATAAGACTTTCATCCTTGAGAATTCTGTTTGCTCTGAGTGTTCAATTAGATTTGGAAATTGATCACATAGATGTGACAACTGCCTTTTTGAATGGGGACCTAATTGAAACGATATATATGGAACAGCCAGAAGGTTATATCGATAAGGGTAAAGAAGGTAAAGTTTGTAAGCTGAACAGATCACTTTATGGTTTGAAACAGGCAGCCAAGTCATGGAATGATAAAATTCATAGTTTTCTAGTGAAAAATGAATTTATCAGGTCTAAATTCGATCCATGTGTGTATATAAAAAATACTGTTGAAGGGTATATTGTAATTGGTTTACATGCAGACGATTTTTACATATTTTCAAATTCTATCCATGAAACTAAAATTTTTAAAGAAAATCTTTCCAATTGTTTCAAAATTAAGGATTTAGGACCTGTATGTGAATGTTTGGGTATGCGAGTAACTCGTAACAGAGAACAAAATACTCTTAAATTAGACCAAGAAAATTATACCAAGGATATAATCAAAAAATTTGAAATGGAAAATTCTAAACCTGTTTGTACACCTTTTCAAAATGGCCTTAAATTAGATAAACCCCAAATTGTTGGACAAAATCCACTGTATCAAAAATTAATTGGTGCTTTAATGTATCTTGCAGTTGCTACAAGGCCAGATATTTCATTTACCGTTAGTTATTTAAGTCAATTTAATAGCTGTAACTCTGAAGAACACTTTATTGCTGCCAAGAGAGTTCTAAGGTACTTGAATAAGACAGTTGATTTAGGTATCACTGTTTGTAAAACTAATAACTGTAATCTAGTAGCCTATGCAGATGCTGATTATGGTAGTTGTATTGTGGATTGGAGGTCTTTTACTGGATATATATTCAAAATGTCAGGAGGTGCTGTTAGTTGGAAATCTAGGAAACAGCGGTCCATAACTGTAGCCCCTAGTACAACATTTGCAGAATATGTTGCAATTAGTGAGTGTGGCAAGGAATGTATATTTCTGAAAGGTCTTCTAGCCGAGTTAAATGGTCATTCAGAAATTGTTACAATTTTTAATGACAATCAAGGTGCAAATAAATTGTGTAAAAATCAAATATCACATAGCAGAAGCAAGCATATCGACGTCAAATTTCATCAGATACAAGAATGGGTTGAGAAAAAGGTGGTTCAGGTTGAATACTTACCTGACTGCGATATGATTGCTGATGTATTAACAAAAGGTTTGCCGGGACCAAAACATAAATACTGTATTGCTGCAATGGGCATGAAATAAATATTACTTTACATTAAATGGATTAAGTGAGGGTGTTGGTATTTGACGGAAAGAGCTGGTAATCCATTTACTATTGTTAGCATTCTGTGTTCTGTGCAATGTATGTAAAATGTTTTTGGCAACACTGTCGCTTTTGTCGAATGTTGTATGGGTGAGCATGACCACCATTTTTGAGTTGTTCAATTTAGAAATAAAGTTACAGAATTAAAAGTATCTTCTCAGTTATTTTTATTATAACACTGCCTAACACAAGGCTCTACTTTCTGGGGCCTGTTTAAAGAACGTAAAAGTCTACAAGAGAAACACAAAGAAAGACGATGATGAATAATTGTTTTTTACTCGTTTTTTACCTGTATCTGCATTGTCTTTCTCTTAGCTACAAGACTTGTAATTTTATGGAACAGGCCCCTGGGCGCACTCGTAAGAGTGTTAAGCAAAGGAAAATATAAATGAAAAATTGGCCCAACACCAAATTGATATGATTTGCACTCGACTCGTGTTTCGCTCAAGAAATTAGTATCTTTCAGAAAAAAAAACTGTATTACGAATAATATGAGTTTGGTGCTAGGGTAATTGATATCTATAATACTTTGTTTTCCACAGAAGAATGATAAAGAGTGTTCGTAGCGATCGCTGTGAAGAATAGTCTGGGGCAGAAACACATGTTATTATATTCTAATATGTCGTAATTTGTTTTCTATATTCTGTACCATTTCAGTGCAACTGGAAAAGGTGCTGAACGCTTGCAACTGGAAAAGGTGCTAAACGCTACTTCTGAATTGGTCAGATGAGCTATATTCATCAAAACATCTACAGACATGGGCGTATTACCTTCGCTTTTTCCTACCTATAATAAAAAAGATGGGATGTCAAAACTCATCGAATGATAGTGAGAGGATTTCAGTTTGAATATGATGATGAACTCTCGTTCTACCAAAATAAATATTTCCTTAAGTACTGTGAATGATTCCTAACCCTACCATTGATCCTCTTGTTTCATAATAATAATAATCACACCAAACTATAATAAAGTGATTACCATAAATCATCATGAAATAATGGAATGAGCCACTTGGGCCCAGGAGTCAATATCAGATGTATTGGTGAAGGAAATATCGTTAGGGCTAGATTATGAAAAAGACAACGAATTCAAGTTTTTATGGTGATGGATCACGGATATTGTGTCAGAAGTCAACAAAAAGTATGCAATGAAGAGTATCCGGATATACTGAAAGACCATTCAATCAATTACTTGCAAGCAGAATTCATCACTTGTTCGAACAAGCTTGAATTATCGTTAGTGGGAGCAAGACCACTTCTCAATGGATATTGAAACTCCAAACCTAATATATTGAACTCCTTACACAAAATCCACGAAAAGTCAATGTTCGATGTGGCATGATTGGAGATATAATTTTGTGTATATTTTTCCGAATATCCTGAATGCAGTGTTGCCAGGAATTTCTCGTGTCCGAGCTGTTTACGTTATTTTCCAAAATGTTTGGAATTGACAGTGAACCGGATGAAGAGCTAGTATAATTACGAACCAAATATTTTCCGATTGCAGGATCTATAGATGAGCTCTTACAGCATGACGACTTAGGTTTCCAGATATCAGACATTATTTTTTTATTGGGTTACTCGAAGGTTGAAGGAGATGGTTTATTGAAATAACGCACGGATTAGCTTCGAGGTGCGTAGCATTTCTCCAAAAACGATTAGTGCAATATTACAATTATTTTATCATAGGCTGAGCCAGTGGCAACAAGTAAAATGTATTTTCTTCGAAAAATTCTGGTGTGAAGCTTACTTGTTAAAAACTTCTATTGAAAAATATAACTGGTGACATTATGTCACATTTATTAGGAAGGAGAGTTACTATATGTTTATGGGCGTTCAAATGAGGTTGTCAAAGCACTGGGTTTCCTAAAAAAAACTTGGGACTGCTGAGAGTGAGTAGAAGGGAGTTGAAAATGATAATGACTTCAACATTGATGAATAATTCCATCGACCTGTTTTAAGTTTCCTCTCAAAATATTTCGTACCGGAATCATCGATGTTATTCCTAACTTTTGCAATACGCTGTATAATTTTCCTGCCTCAGCTGTGTTCTACGTTCCTGGAAATCTACAGCACTGTCCAGTGACATTTTCCACGTGGTATTATTCCCTTTCGCATGTCCCAGTTGATTCGCGCGCTGCCACACGCCATTGTACCGCGATTCCTGTTATATGTCGCATCGAAGCAAATATTTCTGTGAAAACTGTGGTTTGGTCGTATCCTGTTCGGGTTTTTGTCTGTGTTTCAGAGGAACTAACCGATTTATTTTGCGAGGTGATAACATCGTCCCATGGCGATTTTAAGGTAAGTCACAACTGTTTGTTTACATTTGGATACGGTTCATTGGATATGATTTTTTCTGGTGTGATAATACGATCTTATTTAAATACCCATGAAAAAATAGGTTTGGGGTGAAGAGGACGAGGACTCTGTGATTTGAGGTAATTTTTGTCAGACATAACGTAAGATATGAAGCTAGAACCATAAGATCTAAGTACTTAGATTCTTCAAGATTTTTCATGAGTATTCATTTCAAGTAGGTACCCCAGTGTGGATGTGATTAACCTTCGACAGCAATGTCATTATCATTTCATTGATATTCTGAAGTATTGGCACATATATACCATGTGTAGAAGAAACTGGGGCACATAACACAAACTTCAGTTGTTAATTTTCTAGATTATTTATAGTTATACGTTTTTGAATCTCGATGTTATATTTCCCTACTTTTTATTTTTCATATTCATGAATAAAAACCGATAATTTAGGAAGCAAAAAGATACAGGTATTTTGAAGGCTATCAGATCGAGCATCACTCATTGAAAATTAGTGAAATTTTTGTTGAATATCCTTATCTCTGAATTTGTGAATGAAGTAAAAATAACTTATATCGGGTAAGCCAATGAAAAAAACCACGCCGACTTCTCATAGTTGACCTTCAGAAAAAAACCTGTCAGTTTTCATTTCAAGGGAGAGATCTTTCCAACATATTTTCAACCATGTCAGTTTCACCTTCTCGGCGGGGTGAGTTCCAACCATAAAATATTGAATAGTAGAAGGGGTCGAAGCGATACTTCGAGAAGTCATCATTATTTATCTTCTCATTGCTTTGTAGAGTTTTGAATTTGATGCAGTAGATATTGAGAAATAAAATGTGTTGAAATCGAATGTATTTCGATTTGCTTTCATTATCAGGAGGACTAATGGTGCATTGTGCAGCTGGCACGATCTTTATCGTGAATTGAATAATTGTTAAAAAACCTCGACATAGTCGGTGAGCACACCTAAAGACTGGAGATGAATAATGACACCTCGATTCGTTCAGGCCACTCTCAACTCACTACAGGATATGTTCATGGGCTGACAACTGCCAGAAAGCAACTACTCCCCTGGCTCTCATTTAACCTGCAATGTATGTACGTATGTGGGTATCTGTTTGTTCGGGTGAAATCTTGCAACCCAATTTTGAAGCATATATTCTCAATTAATTGGGGAGGCATTATGTATATACGTTTAGTTTGAATGATAATACCTACATGGAGCACCCAAGATGGCGGACTCGTTATTTCAAATGCACTCCTACGGTATCGGTATCATATGGATGGGTTTGATAAAAATAAATAAAAAAATTAAGAGACGTCTCTCTTAATCCAATATATTTCTGGAGCCCTCGATTATGATATTGAGATCGAATTATTGTTCGAGTTTGTAGCATCGGTTAGTTAACTTTTAACTGTGTAATTTGGAGAGATAGGAGTCGGAAACATGGGTTTGCAACCTGTCAGGGGAAATAATAACTCCGAAATAAAACCCGGAACTATCTCAAACTTCAACCTGAGATAAGTAGAGCATTCCTCCAAGCACCCAAGAGGAGGGGGGTTGTTGGATATTTTTTCGAAACTCGTAGTACTATCGCCCATGCCGTTTATACTTGCCTCGAAGCCTTCCGTTGCTGGTCGAGCACATATTGCATTCAGAATGGGGAAATCATCAAAACCTTTTCCCATTCGCGAGTTAGATTTTTCGGAATCAACTGGCATGCGATGAATGAGATGAACAATCTGAGAAACCTTTCCAACGGCAAGTGAAGAGTGACAAATGAACTGAAAGTGATTTTTTGATACTTTCAATTCATTACATTCGAAATTATTGATCATTATCTCTATTGAACCATAAAATTTCTTGCACCTCCACTCACATATGTAACCGAATGATTTACTGAAAAAGCACTGACTATTGCGGGGCTTGAACTCACTATCTCGTGTTTTTTAAGATTTTCATATGAACATTTCGTCACGGTGATGACTTGAGTTGTGAATGAGTTACGTTGTGAAGATGTGGCCCCTTCGAGTTGAGTTCGAGGCAACATCACATTGTTAGTGAAAAATCATTATACTCTCTGTATGAAGGATATTAGATGAAAAGTTTGGTTGTTTAGTGTCTTATGTGAAGATGATTTTGTATAGAAATTCTTCATCTACCGTCTTAGGAATGATTCATGGTCAATATTATATTCTCTCGAAAAATCAGTTGTTTGAAAAAGATATGGTACCAGTTTGTTCCGTAGTTTTCAGGGTTTGTAACCTACCACAATCTGATAAAATGAGAATTATTATTGAAAATATGCCCTTCTACACTTGTTCAGATTCCAAAATTATCTCTAATTTTTTTCAGATTGTGGTAGGTTACAAACCCAGAAAACTACGGAACAAATATTGATCCAATACAAAAAAAAAAATTACGTTCAAACAGTATTTTGATACCATTGTTGAAATATCACTACCACTCGTATCGAGTGAATCGAAAATCACCATATGAATATTCCTATTCCAGTGTGAATACAATATTCAAGCAATATCATAATTGAAATATCTATATTGCAGTATATTCAATATTGTTATATACTTTTCCGAACAATATATGACTGGTATTGAAATTGAAAATAGAGTTCGAGAATGAAATGCAAACATTTGCAAAATCTCCAAATTTATCCAACCAAAATACAACAAATATACTATCAATATTTGATAACATTCAGTTGGAATTTTTTGATAGAATTCAATCGATATTTATATCGAAATATTGTTTTTTCATCAATAATCCATATTAGTGCAACACATGCACATTTTTCCACTTACGATGTACGTCTATTGAACCGATCCGAAATCGAGATTGGAACAGTATGATGTAATGGGAAGTATTCAAATGCAAATGAAATATGACAAAAACTCTCTGAATGGAATTTAATCACCACCTGATGATGAAGTACACATAAATTAGTCATTTATCTGGGTATAATAATCTACCAACAGTGCCAATGGGTTGACTAGTATTAATTCTGATGTATTAGTGACAATTGTATTGCAGAATATCTAGAGAAAATGAATGAATAGGCGAAGTATATCCAAAGCGAGTTGGATTAATATGAAATTGAATCAGGTGGCTGGTGGCTCTAACTCCGATGGCTGACAGAAGGGTCACTCTGGTGCCCTGCAGGTCAGTTCTAAGTATTGACTACAGTGGCGGATCCAGGATCAGGTCGAGGGGGGGGGTCTATAGCTCAAAATATATATATATATATATATATATATATATATATATATATATATATAGAACAGAAAATTATGAACTACCGTATAGCAACAACTAGTCAAGATCCAAAAAAAAAGTGAAAGAGATTGACATGAGCAAAATTTGAAGGTGTAGCCAGGAGGTGAAGCAGGTTCGAAACTTAACTTTTTTTAAATCGAATCGAGTTGATTCAACCTAATCAACAGCATATTCTACTCATACATAGTATATTCAAATTAAATTTTACAAATACTGCGTCAAAAAGGATCCAATGGCAGCACTGTCAGAAATTTCTCGAACTTTTCCTCGATAAGCCTGACAAGTGTCAATTTTCTTTAGAGTGTCATCGAGAAAAATTGCAATTTGATAGTTGAAAAAAAAGCATTTTATTTTGAATCTACATCATGAAGAGGACTCTATTTTCATATTTTACTCGGCTTGATCCAGCGTCTGAACTGACTGAACCAGAAAAAAAGGAAAGAACAATCGGTGAGTCCAAAAATTTCATGCGAAATTTGTTTGTTTGTTCGGATAACATTCAATCCAGATCTTGTTTGTACTATTTTTAATTCTTGAGAATAATTTTTTTAGGAATTGGAAGATTATTGAATTGAATAAATTGATGAAATTGGTTGTTGAAAAACGAAAATTTACTAATGTTCGAATGTAGCCTGCTCTTTAGTTTTCAATGGAATGTAATAATAATTATTGAAGTTCTTCAATTTTAAAGCAAAAAAATTTATTCTATTTTATTTTTCTGTCTTGCTCATGTGACATTTTTTCGTTCCCTAACAAAATTTGGAAATCAGGAGCCGATAAAAATTGAAAAAAAAAAAACTCTTATTTTCCCAATGGGGGGGGGTCCGGACCCGAAACCCCCCCGTGGATCCGCCACTGATTGACTATGTTATTTAATACATTCTTGAGTGTGAACTTGCAATTTCTCTGTATCCAATACATATTTCGGTGGCAAAAGCCAAGCTCTGTTTGCATCTTCTTGATAAGCTAAGACCGGCAACCAACATGAATGTTGAAGTGCTTGACTGCTATTTAGACCATTGACCATTGAAATGTTATATTTTTAAGGCCTAAGCGGGCGTTTCTCAGAGGACGCAATTTTTTTTGTTGTGTGGGAGGGGTAAGGGTAACCTCAGATCCAAGTTTGTGAGGTTGCAGCTCTTGTTCCGCGGTCGCTTTCTTGAAAAAAGGGCTTTATCTGGAAAACTATTCATACTACAGAAAATTTACGCAGACATCTTTTGTTGAAAATTAAATATTACCCAACTTTAGTCTCATTACATTCTATTGTTGAATCAGAAAAAAAAGTTATGAACGAAAATATTTGAAAATTTTAGAACAAATTCTCGGCGCAATAATTTTTTCTCTGGTCATTTCACAATGAAAAGACTCCGAAACGCTATTATACAGGGGGTTTCAATGAATAATACATACTATGAATTTTTGTAATTTTGTTCATTCAGAGTTTTCCAGCGCTCCGAAGTTTACCGTATTCTCAAATACAAATGATTTTCGCGCGTTATCTATTCACCCCACAGAAATATTATAAATGGAAAATTGAATTCTCTATAACTTCAATACTCTTACTCTTTATCATGAAATTGAAAATTACAGAGTTATGAACGAAAATATAAAAAAAATTGTGAGATATTTTTTTTTCGGCGGAGTAATTTATTCTCTAGTCATTTTACAATAAAATAACATCGAAACGTTCTCATAGAGGGGGTTGCAGCGAATAATGTCCACTGAAAATTGTCATAATTTCGTTCATTACAGTTTAACAGCGTTTCGAATTTAATCATATTCTTTGATGATCCTTAGGATACATATGAAAGTATATAATTAGGCTTATTTTCTCATACCGTTTTCATTATCCATATGATTTATAATTTTTTCAATATTGCTGCGTTATTATTAATTAGTTATCGACCCTTCTCTCCACCATGAACCGATTTTATTTATTATCAGTTTTTACAATAATTTTCAATCCGAGTGTATATTTAGGAGATTCATATGCAGGAAAGAAAGACCCAGGTAGCCTGCACAGTTGGAAACGAGAAAAAAAAGTCTGCTACTATCATAATCATTTTGAAGGTTCGGTTCTGAGTTCTGTCGGCAGGATTTTTGATTTTGTGTTGAGCATTTTAACTTTTTTCATCGTAAGGAACTTGTTAATTAAAATCAAGTGCAGAGGCGAATGCAGTTAAAACTTGCTTGATCACCAATCGCAAAAAATGGTGTGGATAATGAACAATCATTACGAATTGTTCCGGAGTTTACTGTACATATTGCATGTCACCATTATCATGGTGATAGTGGAACGAATTATGCCGTTTCCGTCCATAAACGGTTACTTTCTTACCTGCATATATACGATTCTCGTAAATATCCAATCGAATTTGAGATTATTTTAAAAACCAATAAAATGAAGCATAAGTATTATGGTGGGGAAATTGTCAATAATGGAATAACAATGAAGAAAAAATTTTAATTTATACCGAAAATAAAAAAGTAATAGAAAACTAAGCCTATGTTCCTCGAAAGTATTAACTTTAATAGATAAACGAAATTAAAAAATGTATAGTGAAAACTTTTCGTTGGAACCCCCTTTATAAAGATCTCATGAGGTCATTTTGTTGAAGAATTACCAGAAAAAAATTGTTCCGTCGAAAAAAATATGTTACGAAATTTTGAAATATTTTCGTTCATAACTTTGTTATTTTCGATTTTGCGATGGAGGATGAAGAAATTGATGTTGTAGACAATCTAATCTGCAACAAGAAACATCTTCATAAGTTTTCTGTGGGATAAATTAATAAAGCGCGAAAATCATGTGCGCACATATATGTATGAATGAGTATTTGAGAATACGGTCAACTTCGGAGCGCTCTAAAACTGAAATAAATTAACGAAAATACTTAAATCCACAGGGAAGATTATTCGTTAAAACCCCTCTTATAATAATGTTCCGATGTATTTTTATTTTAAAATGACCAAAAAAAAATTATTGCGCCGAAAAGAGAATTTGTTCAAAAATTTTCGTTCATAACTTTTTATATTTACGATTCTACAATAAGAAGCGATGAAATCAAAGTTGTAGAAAATTCAATTTTCAACAAACAAACAATGTTAATAAATTTTTGTGGGATAAATAGTTTGTCAGATAAAGCACAAAAACCATTTTCACACATATGTATTCTGGAAAGTAATAAATTTGAGAAGACGGTCAACTTCCGAGCGCTGTGAAACTGTAATGAATATCGAAATCAAGAAAGTTTATGGCGCACTCGAAAACTCTTTTTTTTACCCCGTTAGACGATGGATTTCACGAAAATACGAAACACGTCTTCCATAAATTCTATTCAAGAAGATTAATGCAGAATATTTGAAGTAGATTGGACTTATGAATCACGTTGCCCCATATAAAATTTGACCCATTTTCACACCCCCTTAAGGCTGAAATTCCGAAAAACCCTTTCTCATTAGATGGGTACATTATACAAAGAACACAGACTCAAATTTCAGATCTTCAGGATCAGCGATTTAGGCTGTGCGTTCATTCACCCCCAAAATGACACTCTACCCCTTTTTGACCCCGTTAGGCGATGAACTCCTTTAAAATACGAAACAAGTCTTCCATAATATATTTCCTCAGAAAACAATGAACCGTAAGTAACTTGGAAATATATGGGTGGAGATGACCGTACAGAAATGGAGAGGTGAAATTACCGCGACCATTTATTTAATTTTTGCCAAATTGTGACATTTGCGGAATTATATTTAAAAAAATAAGTTTACAGTGTTGTTTAATATAGAAGATAGAATAATACATAATGATCGAAGCACTGAACACAAATTAGTTATTTAGTTATTAATTAGTCGGCACGATTTACTGAGCCCCAGTAGTGGCGTGACTTCCAAATCATATTTTTCTATTTGTCTGCTGAACAAATTTGCTTTTATGTAAGTGTGGAACGCAGCATATGATTGATTCATATTTATCTTCGTATTCAAAATAGCTTTCAATACTGCGAAACTCAACTGTTTTATAACTTGTCCATATGAAAAATATAGCATATTATATATATATCCATACACATTGTGCGACAGCGATGACAGTGAAGCACACATATGCAAGCGACTGCTCAATCGGACACCAACTAGACAATGATTTCATGAAATTCACGTCTGCAGTTCTAGTAATGATCATATTACTCTAATGACACCATTGAAATTTTAGGAAGATTTCGGCGCGTTTTCCTTCTAAAATCTTGAGGTGACTATTTCTGGAACAAATATTATGACATTGCAGATTATGATTTCAGTATTGAAATTTTTGATCCTGAAAGGTTAATATAGAGGCTCCCGAACGTTCAAAATAAAAACAATGTGAACTATAATGTAAACTATGATCAACTTTCTTCAGATGCTGTTTCAATTACCAACAGCTCTTTTCCTGTTTTTTTGAACAGAGGTTCACTAGAAATATGTGAAACACGCAGGGGACCAACAAACAAGTGGCATATGTTTTCTAACCTAAATATTAGAAGTTTGGTAACATAACACAGATGTGGGATGTGGCATTAAAAATTTCTTAAGAAGTGGATCTTTCCGCAAAAACTCTCGACACATTCACTGCAACATCTGCCGGATGCTGCGTTTGAAAGATCTCGGTGAATTATATATAACATTCTGATTGATTTTATTAAATCATTCCAGAAATAGCAATATGCAAGAATAGTATGAATGGTGACAAAAGGCCTATCCCTTTTTGACATTATTTGGTTAATTGTTGACGAAATAATTGAAATAAATAATCTAAACAAATGTCTCTGAGTTTTTGAATATGTCGCACGTATGCATTCACATGCGTTTATACTAAAATGTTTGAGGACATAAGAATTCGTTCGGGAAAAATTGAGATTTCAAGGATGGGAATGAATGAAAAGAGAAAGATATTTTTCTGATTCAGTCCCGTTTTTATTCCTTCTGTATAAATAAATAAATGAATGATGATATCTCAATTTGAGACATAAAAGGAACAAATATGGGGAACTGAAAGAAATTCGATAAATATTTGGATCAATAATGTGGTACTAGATGTAGACTGGGAAGAGATGAATTTTATTGATCATAACATGCTACTGTCCGTGATCTTTTAGGACAAAAACAGCATATCATTGTTGATACCCGTTCTCTCGATATTTCGATTTGAAATATTTCGAAGTGTTTCATGAGTACAGAATTATAAGATTCATCACCAATTGGAAAGGGCAATAGGTGGATGAATAGTTATTTGTGATATAAGTGCTAAAAGTGATAATATATTTCATTTTGTGAGAAGGGAAGTTTGGGACACGACGCCGAAGGTGGAGGTTTCCATCCCTTCAAACAAAATAAAATCACTTTCAGCAGGTATATCATACACTAATTTTTCTACAAACACCATTGAAAGTTCAAATTAACGCATACCTATTTTACAATAATTTATTGATAAAATAATAGCCTCGAGATTTTCAGTTTTCAATCACTAAATCAAATGAACTTACCTGTAATGAAGTTCGATTGTAATTATATGAAGTCCTCGTGGAGTAAATAAAAACAAGCGTAGTTTCCCTAGGTCACACCGAACATTACGAATTTCAAAGAAAGCAACCCACCCACTGCTCACAGGTTTCTATGGTGCTTTGTGTACACATCAAACTCATTATTTAAAGACTCTTCAGCAGTTGTAGCAATTATCGATGGGTTTGGAACCTTAGACAGGGTGGGAGGGACTTATTTACTCCACGAGGACTTCATATAATTACAATCGAACTTCATTACAGGTAAGTTCGTTTGATTTAGTAGTTGTATTTCGTCCTCGTTCCGTAAATAAGAACAAGCGTAGATGTTTAAAGAAAAGGTAATTGTACAACTGTAGACTGAAAAATAGTCTGAACGATCATGATATCTATATTTGACTAACAAAGAAATAATAGGAACATCCAACATTTCGGAAAAAATATACACCCTTATAAACTTATATGCGTATAAAAATATTAACAAAGAGAAAACATCAAACCATATAATTAATTACTCTAGTATTGCTCTCGCATAAGCATAGGAATCATGAACAGGTCTGTTATAAAAATTTGCAAAGGTGACATCTATTGATATGCCCCTACGATTCGCTAAGGAAGTTGATGCATGTCTTGTTGAATGAGATGTATATATGGTGGTATCAATTCCAGCCTGAACCAGAACTTTACGAATCCAGCGTGAAATTGTTCGTGATGAGGCATTATGATACGGTTTCTTGAAGGTGATTAATAACTTGTTACATTCAGAAGTTCTTATAGATCTTGTCTTGTCAATATAACACAAAAGAGTTTTAGCCACACAAATACATTCGTCTTTTCCATAAAACGGTGGAGTAATAATAGGCTGTGCCTTACCTGGTCGAGAAGTTTTGATACGACTGCGAATAATTATCTGAACTCCCTGAGATGAAGATTTTATGTCATCAAGTTCAATGAGCGAAAGGGTTTGGACCCTTTGAGCGGAGGTAAGAGCCAACAACATAGCTAATTTATATGAAATTTGTTCTAATGAAATGTCCTTATTAGTTAATATTCGTAAATAATCTAAAAAAAGTAAAGGATCCCAAGTATTTTCATACTCTGGCAAACTGGGTCTCAAATAGAATACACCTTTAAAAAACCGTTTCATTCGAAAATCTTCCGCTAACGAGGGTCCTAAAATTTGGGCTATTGCGGACCGATAGGAATTTAATGTACCATATGATGCCCCTTTAACATATTGTTCCTGTAAAAACTCTAAAACGGATGAAACTGATGCAGTGAAGCAACATACGCTTCTCAGCTGGCAAAACCGATATTATAGTATAGAAATCGACATACTTGTGGAGTCATAATTGAAACCAAGATATCGTGCTTTTTGAGATGGTGTTAATATGCTTTTTTCATAGTTCATAATAAAACCCAAGCTCTCAAGCAAATCGATTGTTGATGTAACATTTTTTGTACACTCGTTTGAAGTTTTCCCCAACAGCAAAAAATCATCTAGATACACCACCGAAAATAAGCCTTTTTCTCTGAGAAAAGAAAGAACAGGTTCCATCAATTTTGTGAATATAAATGGGGCACAATTGAGACCAAAAGGCATGCAATTATATTCAAATAATTCACCATCAAACAAAAAAGCTTAAAAACTTCCTATAATTGTCATTGATGGCAACCAAATAATATGCATTTTTCAGATCCAAAGTTGACATAAAGAAATTTTTTTTGAATAATATTGCATACGGTCCTATGGTCTTCAAGTTTAAAATGTTCAGCTTTGATGAAAGTATTGAGTGATTTTAAATTTAAAATTGAACGCTTAGAACCATCAGGCTTGGGAACTAAGAAAATACTAGATATGTATTCTCCCTTACAATGTTTTACTTTGTGAATAACGCGAGAAGCTAATAATTCCTGAATGGATTCCTTCAAAAGTAATTTTTCCGAATGAGACCACTGCCTCTCGGTGGGCTGTATCCTTTGTGTTGGTTCAGTTAGAGAAGGAATTTCTAAACCTGAGATCCAAGATAAAAATTTTTTATCTTTAGTAATATTTTTCCACATAGGTAGATAATTTCGCAAACGACCAACTGTGTTACCCACCTCGCAAGAATCTATTGATTCTATCTGTGGTTTGGACGCCTTTCCTGTCGACGATGATGTACCTGGTCTGTGGTTTTTCTCTGAGACTGATAGGATCCTCGTTGGAACGACTGAGTGACAACTGGGGTTTTTAATTGCCGTCTACTTCGACTGATTCCTGTTTGTACTCGACGAGGTGGACGAATAGAGTTTACCGGAACCTTTCTGGTGGTTTGTTTGAACGGAATATTAGATGAGGATGCCTTAGGTAGTTTCAACTCTAAACCTGACTTTTCTATACCCTTAGAAGCCTTTATTCGTTCCCCGAGGTTGTTTCCAAACAACCATCCGTCCGTAGACACAGTCGTCAAAATATCCTTTAGATCTTTACGCAAATTGAGCATCAATAAATCACGGCGAATAACAGAATATTTATGATGGAAATCTAGGAGCAACCTGCTGGCATCACTGGCCAATTCGATGTACTTATGCTTCACATATCCTTCTTCCGAAACCAGATCTGTTGTTAACTGGCCCAGAGCCGAGAGTGCGGCTCCAATCTGATTTTGGAGGTTAATGAGATATGAATCTCTTCGAGTCACTTGGTCGTTAATAGCGGGGGCGACTTCTGGGTTTATGCGAGGTCCTTTTAAAAGGGTGCAGTTATCAGCTGGTGGATACTTTTTCATCAAAGTACTAACCGATTACTCACCCAGTCCATTGCTCAGAATAAAAGTCCACCTACTAGCTAGATCTACCTGAATTTTTGCCCCAAGTAACTCTGGAGATGGTCTGTCATTTCCCAGAAGTACTAGAATACTGGGATCTAAAGTGGAACTCTCTTCTTCTGAAAGAGAAAATCAGTAATATTAATCATCTCCCAATAATCTAAAGAAGGATGTTATAATTCATGTCCATAAATGAAGTTTCTTTTTTTTTTCAAGCCTTGATTAAAAAGCAAAAATCCATTGCCAAAAATAGATTAACACTTATTTGTAGATCTAAAATATACAAATACAATACAATACAATACAAAATTCTGTACAAAATACCATAATGATTCACAGAATTGAGCTGTCATTCTAGTAGCAATATAATGTAAAATATACCATAATATTTTACAATTATAATACTCAGTAAATGAATGGAATATATACCATAATATCATCTCTGTGAAATATGCCATAAAACTCATCAATTCCATTCGACAGCGAAACAAACAAAAAACATAGCTGCGAATATCGGTTCGCTTCCTCCTGCGGCGGCAATACCGGAATTATCGGTTGTAAAAACTGATAATGGTAAATCGTCGTTCAGGCAAGCTGAAAATATCATCCTGGTGTCTTTTTGGGCGTAATGGCCGAATGCTTGGTCTTTCCAAAAATCTCTGAGGAGGAGAGTCATGAATGGACACACCAAAATACTTCCAATATTTCCTAGAACTGTAAAAAAATACCGGGAGCAGGTGGGTTCAATGAGAATGACAAACTTAAAGAAAGTTTCAAGAAATTGACAAAGAAATGAAACGCATTACCAAAACTGAAGTAACTGGAGCAAACTGCGAAAACAGATGGAAAGTACTTGGAAGGAATTATAAGGTGTTCATTGAAAACTCCGAACTCACAGCCAGGGGCAGGAGTGTTTGAATACGCCGAGATCATGGAGAGTATTCTAAGATGAAAAAAAAATATTAATTCTGTTTTACTGTTATCATCAGATACGATAAATAATCCATCACTGAACCAAATGTGCAACAGAGGATGGAAACGCTAGCTCACACTATCCCAACTTATTAGTAATATGTATAATGTTTTTTTGGATATTTATTTTGTTTCATTATTTTAGTATTCTATTCCGTTCCAGTTGTTATTCTTCTTAAAGTTTATTCTTATTTGATACTACGAATGTCATTTTGATCTTGAATGTTGTTAAATAAATGTTTATTTAGCATTTCAATATTCCTCTTTGTCGAATTGAAACAATGTGTAAACTGTTATACAACAGTGACAATGGATATGATGAAATTTTGTTATTTTTTTGACCTGCTTTGGGTGCGGGTCTGAGTAATAGGCTTAGTAATAGGCTTTTTGGTGGACTTGTACGATCAGTGAGTAATATACGTTTGTCTTGAGAGGACGGCTAGTATTTTTTTTTACAGTTCAGGTGTTGGGTTATTCGCGTGCTTTCGCTACAGTTGGTTATTTTTATCAGTTATTTAGTTAGTTCTAGTGGTGTTGTGTAAAGTGGTTTAGTCAGTGTGTATTGTTATAAATTGTTTATAATTATGGGAAAAAGACGGCATTCGTCAAGCTCAAGTTCTACGAGCGATAGTAGTGATAGAGATAGTGATGTTCAGCGCTATGGAAATAAAAAGTCAAGAGGGCAAGGGTCACGGACACAAGATTTTAGAAAACGTTCTAAATCTCGTGATGGAAAACGTTCCAAATCACGTGACCGGCCTAGTCTTCGTTCAAAAACTCGAACAAGTGATTCCAGAAAACGTTCTTTTTAGAAAACGTTCTAAATCTCGTGATGGAAAACGTTCCAAATCACGTGACCGGCCTAGTCTTCGTTCAATAACTCGAACAAGTGATTCCAGAAAACGTTCTGAATCACCTGAAATGTCCAGAGCCGCCAGCTCACACACACCAGACTTAATGCCACCTTCAGGATTCAGACATATGGAAGATACACAAAATCGTGTTAGGTCCCGAGTTGTTGAGGTACAGAGTAGAAGTAGCGATAAATCAGCGACGCCTTATACCGGAGAATCAGATTTTAAAGCAGCACAAGAAAGAATTAAAAAGTTGGAAAGTCAAGTAAGGCAGTTATCCAGACAAACGCATTCCATGGGACGTAGACCTGATAATGTGCCCAGATTGACGGTCAGAAGCGATTGTATTCCAGAATTTTCGCCTGAAAACGATAATTTGACCCCTCACCAATGAATCACCAAAATAGATCAATTGAAAGATATAAACCAATGGGACGAAATTACAACTATATATCATATGCAATCAAGGTTAGTTGGTATGGCGAAAACCTGGTATTATAGCTTACCAAATTACAATTTCACTTGGGATGAATGGAAGGCCCTAATTAAACGCAGCTTTCCGGATCATACCGACTATGCCACTCTTTTGCAAACCATGCTCAATCGACGCAAAACAGCATGTGAATCAATGACGTCATACTACTTTGCAAAAATGGAACTCCTAAGAAGCTGCAGTATTTCAGGAAAAGAAGCCGTGTCCTGCCTTATACACGGTATAGATGATGTGGTTATTCAAAATAGCGCACGTGCCGGACGATACCAAAATCCTGAGACCCTTTATGAAGAGTATTTGTCAGCTTTGAATATTGATATCCAAAAACCCAAGGAAACTAAACCGTCGACCATTAGTTCTGGAGATTTGAGAAAAAACTTAATGAGAAAAACTAAACACAACAAATTTGAAACTAAGTGTTTCAACTGTGGCCAACGTGGTCACATAGCTTCAAAATGTTCGAAGCCTAGAAAAGAATGTAGGCGATGCAAGTTATTGGGACATGATGAGGGGAGCTGCCCGAAAAGCAATTTTACCAAGCCTGGTAAGCCAAACCATATTTTTAATATAGAAGCCTCTGAAAAATAATTGTCATTCAAATGTTTGTTATTTTATTGATTGTTCTATAAACCAAAATATTTTACGTGGATATGTTGATTCCGGCAGTAGCGCTGTCACATTACGCGAGTCTTATGTCAAGGCTTTGCGTTTACGACTGCATCCCGTACAGAAACGTCTGAGCGGATTTGCAGGGGGTTGTTTGATTGTGAAACATAAGGTTTTTATTAATTCAACAGTAGCTCTTGCAAAAGCACAAGTTGAAGCGCTTGTTGTACCGGATAATGTACAAAATGTGTCGGTTATCGTTGGTCAGCCTTTTATCAATAATCCAAATGTTGTTATGGTTACGAGTGGAGGTCAGGTAAGGCTACTTAACTCTGATAAAACGCCAATTTCAGAGATTGATAGTTTACCTCCTCGTAAAATAACTTTGTGGGCTAACTAGTCTACTGTCATACCACCCAATCATATTGGTCATC
>JAVJAQ010001052.1:0-110000 GCA_032362365.1 Zygogramma bicolorata
ATATTGAAATTGGGCAATAAAACTCGGTAGTTAACTGCACACATATATATTACCTACTGGGGCAAGTCAGTCAAGTATGAATCATTTATGACAGCAATGCACTATTCAGTTCTGGGTTCCCTGGCATCCGATTATAGCGCGCATGAGCACATACGTTTATAGGTATACGAGGAAACACAGAAGTAAACAATTCCCAGAACATTACACACTCCCCCTCTTAATCTACCCTTAATTTTAGTCATAAATGAGCCTATCAGGAGCCTTTCGATCCCGCTTAGGACGATCTACTGAAGGAGTTATAACATTGTCACTTGAAAGTGTGATAGGTAGTTCCATTGACGAGCAAACCGGTGTACCTGAATTTTCTTCAGGGGGAGAATTAGCATTATTATCGCAATTGAAATACGTGCTCCCTAACGTGAATTCGTCGTCAATGCAATACCTGATCTGATTGAAATGTCTCTTCCACTTGAGATTTTCACTAAATACCTTTACAATACAAATATTTTTGCCTAGGAATTTTTGAATAACAGCCTTACACCAAATCGGTTTTTTCCCGCGATAGTCCTTAGCAAATACCATCTGCCCTATACTGAAATTACATTTCCTCCTTCCCCTGTAATTACCTTTGTTTGTATCCTGCGAAGACGCTAGGTTTCGTTTTACTTCAGTATAACTTTTAATACTATTATTCTTATTGAAGTGCGGTCTTAACAAATCAAGGCGAGTTCGCAGGGGTCGTCCTAAAAATAATTTAGCAGGGGTTTCCCCTGATGAGCAGTGAGGAGTATTTCGATATTGCAATAAGAATTTATTCAATGATAAATTGATGTCGGCCAATTTATTATTAGACATCTCTTTCAATAAAAATTGTTTGACGGTCTTTACCGAATTCTCCGCAGCGCCATTCGAAGCTGGATTATAGGGTGGAGTAGTCACATGATCTATACCATTAACTTTCATAAAAGACTCGAATTCTTCAGCAGTCAGTTGCGGCCCGTTATCTGACACCAACATTGATGGTAGCCCAAAACGGCTAAAAAGTTCACGTAATTTTTGAATTGTCGCCGTGGTAGTTATCGATGTCATTGGAAATACTTCGAGCCACTTCGACAAAGCATCCGTAATCACAAAAAAATACATATTTTTCAATGGACCTAAAAAATCAACATGAATGCGCTGCCAAACCTCTCCAGGAATTGGCCACGGCTGCAACGGAGTTTTTTCAGGTGTACTTTGAGTTTTCTGACACTCTTCGCAGGTTTTGCTTACTTTTTCTAAATCCTTATCGAGAGACGGCCACCATACATAAGATCTGGCAAGGGATTTCATTTTAACTATCCCAAAATGTCCACTATGCAGCTCAGCTAAAACCGCCTCCCGCAATGAAGAAGGAACCAGCACGCGATGCCCCCAGAGGAGCACGTCTTCCTCCACACTTATTCCATAGCGTCTACTAAAAAAAGGTCTGATTTCCTCGAAACAATTCGAAGGCCACCCATTCCTGACGTAGTTTAAGATTTGGGTTAGAATAGGATCTACAATCGTTGCCTCTTTGATTTTGTTAATATCGATTGGAAAGTCTTGTGAACTAGATAGGTAATTCAAATTAATGTGCGAATTCTCGAAGTCCTTTATCTCGTTTTCGAGATCGAAAGATTTTTCTCTATATTCCGCGTCTTTTTCAGCAACCGGCAACCTCGAAAGAAAATCTGCAATGTTACTAGACGTATGAACATATTTGATAGTGAAACTGAATCAGCTCAGAAAATAAGCGTATCGCTGTAGACGATTTGCGGCCATCATTGGTATCCCCTTTTTAGGGCCAAAAATACTGACCAACGGACGATTGTCACTGAGCAACGTAAAATGTCGCCCATATAAAAATTGATAAAAACGCTTCACTCCGAATATTACCGCCAATGCTTCCTTATCCAGTTGGGAATAACGTTTTTCGGAATCTGACAGAGTGCGGGAGGCAAAACATATAGGACGTTCTACCCCATCTCTGCATTTCTGAGATAACACTGCACCCAAGCCATAATCGCTACTATCCACAGCTAACGATAAGTCTAGGGTTGGGTCGAAATGAACCAAAAAGGTATCAGAAAGAAGAACCATTTTGATTTTCTCAAAAGCGTTCTGACAGCTTTTCTCCCAATGCCACGCCCTATCTTTTTTTAATAATGCATACAACGGACTTACTATATTGGGCATATGAGGTATGAACCTATTATAATAAGTAATCATTCCCAAAAAGGATTTGAGTTGAGTCACGTTTTCAGGCACCGCCATTTTTTCAATAGCCTTCAGTTTTTCAGGATCTTTGTGAATACCATTTTTATCAATTACTAAACCAAGATATGAAATACTTTCTGCAAAGAATTCACATTTCTCCTTCTTAATTGTCAGTCCAGTTTCTTGTAGAATGTGAAAAACCTTTTCCAAATTATCTAAATGAACTTTTTTATTTTTCCCTGTAATGATGATGTCATCCAGAAAACACCCTACTCCATCCAACTTCATAAATAACTGTTCCATGATTCGTTGGAACTGCGCAGGTGCACTAGCTATTCCGAATTGTAAAGAATTGTAATAAAACAACCCCCTGTGTGTTGAAATAGTGGTCAACAAACGCGAATTAGGATGTAAAGGTACTTGCTGGTAGGCGTGCGCTAAATCAATTTTGGAAAATTGTTCTCCCCCACTCAACCTTTCTAACAAATCTTCGATTCGAGGCAGCGGGTATTTATCAACGATCAAATGGGGGTTAACCGTTATTTTATAGTCCCCACATAACCTCACCGAATTATCTTTTTTGAGTATAGGTACCACAGGGGTTGCCCAAGGGCTGTACTCTATCGGAGAAATTATACCATCCTTCAAAAGCCTATCAATTTCTTCATTTACTTTTTTCTTCATTGCGAAAGGCAGCGGACGGAATTTACAGAACTTAGGTATGGCGCTCGAGTCCACTTTTAACTGCAATTGAAATTTGTTGAAACACCCTAATGTATCAGAAAACACCCCTGGGAATTTATTTATGAAATATTCTTTTATAGGAGTGTCACTTTGTAAATTATGAATCTCCTGGTGGGATTCCTGAAACAACATATTATACTTTCTGATAAAATTTCTACCGAGCAGCGCGGGTCCCTTAGTATCTACCACGCAAAAATCCAGTATTTTGTGCTTAGATTTGAAAGAAATTTGGAACTCCGCGATACCTGCCGGACGAATCTTGTCTCCCGAAAAATTTATAAGGGTAATGTTGGTTTCAGATAACTTTACGTCAGAAAAATAGTTTGCATAAATGGAAATTGGTAATATTGACGTCGCCGCGCCTGAATCTAATTCCATTTTCAGCGGGACATTGTTTAAGTAAATATCAAGGATAAATGGTTCATCTGATTTCTGCCTTATACATAAAACCGGTGAAACGTCAATTTCATCGGGGTGTTCTACAATCGAACGCTCTTCTTGAGTTAGATAATTCAGGCTGTTTCCTTTCTTTTTGCAAACAGAACTCAGATGACCTTTTAATAAGCATTTGTTACAGGTGTACTCACGATACGGACATTTATTAGCATAGTGATCCTTGCCGCACCGGTAACACACTATTTCACGAACACTTTCACTACTATTTCTTCCGGATCTCCCACTCGTAGTCGCGCTCTGCATATTTTGAACTCCTACATTTTGGAATTTGCCGCCAAAACCTTGCCGGCTTACTCGATGTATATCGGCTTCGATCGGCTCACTCTTGATTTGGCTATCACACTGTAAAATTCCAGCCTGAGCTGCTTCTTCCGTCAAGGCCGCGGTCAATGCTGCAGAAAAAGTAATCGTACTTTTTTCGCTGAAAAGCCGATTGCGAACTTTTCCTGCATTGTAACCAGTGATAAATTTGTCGCACAATTTGGTATCAAAAGATGTACCGAAATCGCAGTACATGGAGAGTTTTTTTAGCCGCGCACTCCACTCCTGAGCACTTTCAGAATTCTGCTTCGTAGCAGAATAGAAATTAAATCTTTCCACGAACACCACATTTTGCTTCTTGTAATAACTATCCAAATAGTCGGTTATGGCTGTCACAGTGCATGATTCTGGATCACTTGGAACACATAAGGTTTGAAGTAAAACGTAAGCATCCTGATGTAAGCTGTTCAGTAATATTGCTCGCTTTATTGTATCATCGACAATACCATTTGCGATGAAGAATTGCTGCAAACGCTTCCAGTGCACTGTCCAATCACTGATTGCTGGATTGAATTCCAATTGAATTCCCTTTGTCGACGCCATAGCTATTTCTTAGTATACCCTTACCGGCACACACTATCGGTTCGACAAAACAGCTGAACAGCACAGCCGAGGTGAACTACTAGGAAAAAGCACTTGGAAGAACAATTTAACTATTCACTTTTATCAGTTTTATCCTCGTCGCCAGTTTTGTGATATATTGAAATTGGGCAATAAAACTCGGTAGTTAACTGCACACATATATATTACCTACTGGGGCAAGTCAGTCAAGTATGAATCATTTATGACAGCAATGCACTATTCAGTTCTGGGTTCCCTGGCATCCGATTATAGCGCGCATGAGCACATACGTTTATAGGTATACGAGGAAACACAGAAGTAAACAATTCCCAGAACATTACAAAAAGTATTTTGGGATTTTGGGAGTTCACTCAGTTTTCTGTTTGTTCGTCATTCGTAATCGCAGTTTGAATCATTCTTTAGTTTTTTTATATTTTCATTATTTTCTTTAACATTTTTGGTACCATGTCAGGTGAACATTGAGTGAAAAAATGCATGGTCCCGATATAACTAAAAAATGAATATTTTTCAGAAGAATATCAGTTGTCAGATTTTCTAATATAAAATGAAAAAAATGACGATAGGGATGGTGATAACTTTTTTAACAGGGAGATAATCCTAATACTTTTGGATTTGTATAAATCATACAAACCAAAAGTAGGTAGAGGAGAAATTGAGAGTATGAAAAAAATGTGGGAAAAATTATCCATAGGCCTCCAGTGGTTCCAGTGTGCCTTATATGCAATAAAACCGTCGCTATTATTGAATGTGGAAATTTGAAGCGACACTACGAAACAACTCATCAGCAATTCCACAAAAACTTTTCTCTTGGCAGTCAGGCTCGTAAAGGAAAATTCAGTACAAATCTCAGTTGCAGATGCAGCGTTCCGTGTGTGCTGGACGCTTGATAAAAACCAGGAACCATTTTCAGATTCTGAGATAGTGAAGGAATGTATGTTGGCAGTAGTTACGTCACTTTTCGAAGAAAAAACAGGTGTCTCTGCAATATAAAGTATTTCATTGTCAGCGAGAAGTGATACACGAAGAACTGAAATTGTATCTGCGGAAATTAAAAACACTCTTCCTGAACTTCTGCAAAAGGCACCTTGCTACGCCATAGCACTTGATAAATCATTTGACATTGTTGATGAAGAACAAATGTCAATTTCCGTAAGATTTCGTGACATTGAGTGTCAGATTTTTAGGGAAGAAATGCTAGCCCTTTCGCCATTGAAAGGTAACATTCGAGGAGAAGATTTATTCAAGGCCATTGATGATTCCAATTTTGATGAAATGGTTTCGCTCTCAACTGACAGGACCGCAGCAACGATTGGCAAACAAAAAGGTGTGGTAAAAAGAATCAGAGATGAGAATTCAGGTCTAATATCGTATTAGTGCATAATTCACCAGGCAGTCCTTTGTGGAAAACTCAGTGCTACACTCAAAGAAGTGATGGACAACTTGGTCAAGTTGATTAATTTTATAAGATCCCATTCTACTCTTCAGCATCGACATCTCGAAGAGTTCCTTTCTGAATCCATAGGTTACTGGGTGTTACCATATCAAAGTATAATATCAAAAATGCTTGAAATAACTCAATCAAATTGAACTCAGTATCCAACCTGAAGAAGATGTTCTCAAAAACTGCAAATAACTGAAAGGTACCCAGATAACTATCAGTTTGATCTGACCTTCGAACCAAAAAGAAACATGAAAAATACTCTAAAAAATAATGACATAACGAGTTATATTGAAAAAAATCGTAAATGGGATCGCCTATTCTGCAGAAATACTGAGAGAAGAGAATAAAGAAGAAACTGTTGAGAACCAAAATCACAGTGCGCCCGCAACACCAAAAATTAGGTCCCGAAATACAAAATCTGGCATTGAAATCGAAATCAAAATACGAAAGAAAAAAAGCAATCAGCAGTCAGATAATGTACAATCACCATGAAACCAGAATTTGACTAAATAACTACAAAAAGTGAACTCAAATCTAGGCCAAGCAGCTACGGAAAAATCACGATTCCGCTCAAGGAGTGCAGAATAACTTCACAAACCCATTTTCATTCATATATTGTTCATCAGTATGTGAGGGATCACGAGTACAAATACCGCAATACATTGAGATTCCAATCTGTAGAAGAATACAATAAACATATTTCACATTAAACACACAATTCCATAATTTTACACACACGAAGCATATCAAAATATTGAGATATGAAACTATTGATGACTTTGCTATATTGTTTCGAAAGAAGCACGATGAATTGCTAATGTTGAATCATTTCACATAGACGATTACAACACAGCATTTAACGAAGAAGATGCTAATAAATAGTAGGATGGAGTATTGATGTCCATTACAACTAGCCTACAATATGACTTTGAAATAGGCAAGGATCATTTTAGTGTATCTGCTATATATTACTCTGATTCGAAGCAATTCAATAATTGTCTGAACGAATATTCGAGTGAAGTTCAAGAATATTCTGCAAGTCATCACGTTATTGCAGGTGATATCTTTTTGAACTTATCGGTTGAGGGTGATATTGTTTTCGACTAGCTGAACTTTAATTCGTTACTAAACTGTCCAACTAGACTACAAAATATACATAGTTGGACCATACACGTTATAAAAACTAAAAAACGATATTGCTGTATCATCTGCAGTGCTAGGAAGTGATTCAAGAGACCACTCTACTATACTGATGGAGTCGCTATTCAAACAAGTACTCCAATGAATCCAATTGATACAATCACTTCTGTCCAATATGATGAATTAAGAAATACATATAAAAATCATGATTGGAATCTCTTTATTCATCACAGGATGGTGAAGCGTGGACCGATCACATCATACTCCTCCCCGAATTACAATTCAAAACCGTTTTGAATCATATGAAATGAAACACAATGGGATTGAAGAGAAAAACTGGATAACAATAGGTTTCATTCAAACTATAAATCACAGAAAAAGAGAATGAAATGGACAGAAAGGATGACTTTCTAAAAAAAATATTCGAGATACCGAAATCTATATTGATATAAGTTATCAATACATTAATTGAAATAATCTGAGATCACTCATTATAAAAATTCAAAATCGTCGGCAGCATAGGTGAAAGTAAAATCATATCGAATACAGTCAAAGGCCAAAAACGAAATATTTTGAATCAAATACAATATAATGACATAACAATTACTGATATAATTCGAATAGCATGAACATTTACGGTGATACTATTGAGACGTCCATATGGAACATAAAATGAATTATTCAATTTCAAATAATTCCAATGACCAAAAAGATTTCGAATTTGATAGAATAGGGGCAGAGTTATTGAGAGAAATCGAAAACGTAATTTCCTAGCAACGCAACGGTAGCATCTTCAAGAGACGAAAACTCAGTATCAATTTTTTCCTTTTGCAGATGCTTACTTTGTTAGCGAAACGCTCGTCGAGTGCAAAAATATCAGTTTGGTGCTAGAATGATTGATCTCGACAAAAAATTCAAAGACAAACTAGTATCTTCCCGAAACAGAGAAAAATAGTAGATAATCTGATATAACAGATTGAAATTTCCTGCGGTAGTGTACTTTGAAAGATGACATACTTATATTGAAGAGATTGTTTCATAAATTGGAATTCATTCTTCAACGAAATAATACTATAATACAATACTGTTGTAATGTTTATGTAGTAGAGAATATTATTATTAGCATCATGTTGTTTGTTTCCTTCAATTAGAAGACATTCTGTTCGAGTAATTATACAAAATTGTGCTATGTTAAAATACTTTATAAACAGGCGCGGGCTTTCCAGCCCTAGTGGTTTATTTGTTTTTTTCCAGAATGCAGTTTCTATATTGAATAATGTTGATTAACGCTCATCGGTCGCGTTGCTGAAAAAAATTAAACAATTTCGAAAGTTTGGACCTATTTTTCACTAGAAAATCAAAATATATTTCCTTCCAAGAGGGGCATATTAGGAACGTACAGGCTGTAGTTCAAATTCAAGATGAGCCCTGAACTACTCATTCTCATGATTTATGTGTATTCAATACTTAGTTACAGTTTATCGGGAGTAATTATACAAGTGCTTCAAAATTACCGAGTACTTTCCATGAAAGCATGTTTTCTAAAGACTGCATGGGTTTATTTTCATATTTTGTCGAAAGAGCCCGACTCCGAAGCAAAATATGAAAATAACCGAATGCAGTTTTTTTACTGACAACATGCTTGAAAGGAAAATTATCAGGTTTATTTTGATGCACGAGTGTAATTCGGTAGAATATTTCCGGAGTTAAAACAACGACGTTTGCAATTCAGTGTTTATGCCTGTCAAGATGACAAATGTACATTTTAACAATCGTTACTATAGATACACGGACCGAGCGGGTATTTTTCGATACCTACCGGGTATATACCAGCCCGAAAATGTCCCGCCGGGAATTTATCACTGTAATTGATCGAAAATGTCCCGCTTCATATGGAATTTTCAACATACGATGGAAATATTCAGGAGTAGGTAATTACACAAGTGCTTCAAAATTACCGATAATTTTCCATGAAAGCACTTTGTCTAAAAACCGCATGAGTTTATTTTCATATTTTGTCGAAAGAACCCGAATCCGAAGGAGGAGGGCCCTTTTAGCAAAATATGAAAATAACTGAATGCAGTTTTTTTACTGACAACATGCTTGAATGGAAAATTATCAGGTTTTGATGCACGAGTGTAATTCGGTAGAATATTTCGGGAGTTGAAACAACGACGTTTGAAATTCAGTATTTATGCCTGTCAAGATGACAAATGTACATTTTAACAATCGTTACTATAGATAAACGGACCGAGCGGGTATTTTTCGATACCTAACGGGTATATACCAGCCCGAAAATGTCCCGCCGGGAATTTATCGCTGTAATTGATCGAAAATGTCCCGCTTCATATGGAATTTTCAACATACGATGAAAAAATTCGGGAGTAATTACACAAGTGCTTCAAAATTACCGATAATTTTCCATGAAAGCATGTTGTCTAAAAACCGCATGAGTTTATTTTCATATTTTGTCGAAAGAGCCCGAATCCGAAGGAGGAGGGCTCTTTCAGCAAAATATGAAAATAACCGAATGCAGTTTTTTTACTGACAATATGCATGAATGGAAAATTATCAGGTTTTGATGCACGAGTGTAATTCGGTAGAATATTTCCGGAGTTGAAACAACGACGTTTAAAATCCAGTATTTATGCCTGTCGAGATGACAAATGTACATCTTAACAATCGGTACTATAGATACACGGACCGAGCGGGTATTTTTCGATACCTACCGGGTATTTACCAGCCCGAAAATGTCCCGCCAGGAATTTATCGCTGTAATTGATCGAAAATGTCCTGCTTCATATGGAATTTTTAACATACGATGGAAATATTCGGGAGTAATTACACAACTGCTTCAAAATCACCGATAATTTTCCATGAAAGCATGTTGTCTAAAAACTGCATGAGTTTATTTTCATAGTTTGTCGAAAGAGCCCGAATCCGAAGGAGGAGGGCTCTTTTAGCAGAATATGAAAATAACCGAATGCAGTTTTTTTACTGACAACATGCTTGAATAGAAAATTATCAGGTTTATTTTGATGCACGAGTGTAATTCGGTAGAATATTTCCGGAGTTGAAACAACGACGTTTAAAATCCAGTATTTATGCCTGTCGAGATGACAAATGTACATCTTAACAATCGGTACTATAGATACACGGACCGAGCGGGTATTTTTCGATACCTACCGGGTATTTACCAGCCCGAAAATGTCCCGCCGGGAATTTATCGCTGTAATTGATCGAAAATGTCCCGCTTCATATGGGATTTTTAACATACGATGGAAATATTCGCTGTAATTGATCGAAAATGTTCCGCTTCATATGGGATTTTTAACATACGATGGAAATATTCACAATAAATCTAACAGCGCGACCTTTTATGCCTGTGGATTTTTCATTGTTTCAGAGATATGCTTTCAATATTTTCTTCTTCATTAATTTCATTGCTCCAGTGGAAATGACGAGTTTTTAAAAGTGGAAGAAATATTCATTTCTATGCTGATAAAATTCAAAACACATGATTTGAGTTTTTTCTCGTGCATTTTCGAAATCCTTATTCGTTTTCGAATATGAATAATGTGCCTGAGAAGTAGGTAGAACATTATTTTATTTACAGATTCATTCCGAAAATTTGAACACTGTGGAAGAAAATTCACTGCACTCTATTTTTTGTGAGAGGTCCATTAATAAATACCACATGAAGGTACCATTTCATCACTTATGACAGAAAACTTATTGAAAGTTAGTCAACTGCTTTACACAGTTTGATTTATTTTAAAAAATGAAATGTTTTTCATAATATAGTTAAGATATTTTTTCACATGTCATAATGTAACATTTTTGGGATTTCAACCAACAGTAGCGGGTTTTTCTAGCCAATCATTATGTTTCATACTGATAAAACTGCCTGGACCTTGATGAAATCTGGTTTACCTTTGAACTGTCAAAACTATAAGGTTTACCGCGTCGAGTCTATTAAAATGGCTTATATACAAAATTAAAATATAAATTATCATGAATGAAAAGTTACCTCATTATTGATGAATAAACAAAAAAAAAATAGCTCATGAACATAACATACCCAAGGTTAAGTCAGTTATTGCAAATTGCAAATGACGACTTAAGTCATAGTCAAAATTGTAGCCGCTGTCAGGGCGGGTTGTAAAGGTACGCGTCCATAGGTATGCATCGTACGGATCGTATAAAACGGATCGATTTGTGGTAGTGCGTCCACTGTATCCGTAGCGATCAGATTGCCGATGCGACGGTCGGCTTTTAAGTAACATTCGCATTTTCGTTGTGAGTGGACGATCGGAAACATTTCAGTGTGTAATGTTTCCGATCATGGAAAGTGATGAAGAACTTGTCATTATTGCTTTGTTATTAGATGAAAAAGAAAGGAGGGGATATAAGAGAAGACATAGATTGTGAATACATGACATATTCAAAAAAAGATCACAATTTGGAGAATATCATACACTATTCACTGATTTGCTCCATGATATGCGTAATAACAAATATAATTAAAGCACGTGTGTGTGCTTAGTGTCGAAATGTAACAAAATTCAAATGATCTGTGAGGCGACCAGTGACTACCTATTGTGACATGCGTCCACTTATCGGCAATCCGCATGACGTCATCCGCACCAGTCGGAAAAGTTGCCCCTTCGATAAATTTCATCGGCATTACCGACGGACCGATACGTGAGTTACGTGAGGCCGTTCCTGCTGGATCGACAGAAGCCGGCGGACTTTGCTGATACTAGCGGATATCATATTACAAGACAAGCGAACATCATTTCTCATTGTAAAACACGAAATCAGTCTTAGCCTGATTTCGGTTGGAATAAGTTGTATGTACTTCTAATAAATCTAGTATTTTTAAAAAGTCGTTAGTTCGTTCGAAAAACATAATTGGTGCAGTCGGTAGGATTTGCGCAGTCGCGATAAATATTTCGTGGCGTGGTTTTTCAACTCTTTGGCGCAAATTCGAGAAAATACCCATTTTCCGGGACTTTTTGGACGAACTTCGAGCCCACAACGATATTTCCAAGCCGGCTTGACTCGGAGAAGGACTAGGAGACTACGAGATCCACAACGTCGATCAACGTAAGTGCCAAGTTCCTTTTTGCCTTTTCTGAACCCTCTGATTAAGGATTTCAGTTGAGATAGTTAAATTCAGTTCATCGAGAACAAGTTTTAGTTAGCTTTGAGTTAAGTTTGAAAACAAATAATATTACAAATTTATGAATGATTTAGAGAACGTATTGGACAGATTGAATAATTTATCATTGAACGAAAATAATTCAAGTTGCATTATTTTAAATCCGAATAGAACGAACTCTATAGCATCAAATATGACTGAACCAAATCGTCAAGCTTCTGCATCTGTGCCTGTACCACAAATGAACTGGGATCTTTTCAAATCTAGACTTGATATTATTAAGCCATACGATGGTGATAGTAACACTTTGAACAAATTTTTGACTCGTTGCGAAAATTTAATTAGAAGCTATGCTATATTCCGAGATGATGCCCTCAATCAGCACATTCTTGAGTCAATTCAAGAAAAACTAATAGGAAAAGTAGAAATAATGGTTGGCAATCGTACTGAAATAACCGATTGGCCCTCTTTGAAAAATGCTCTCGAACAATGTTTCGCAGATCGTAGAGACTTAGATTGTTTAGTACAAGAATTAACGAGATCTAGACCACTGAAAAGTGAACATTTAATAGATTTTGGGAGTAGGTTACAGCTAATTAGAAGTCAAGTAATACAGAGAATAAGTAACGATCCAAATATTGCAAATAATGAAAAACTATGTTACATCTCTCATTACCAAAAAACCGCTCTCAGCACTTTCATTGCAGGATGCAGTGGTACATTGAAAAATAATATGTATTTGAAAAAACCAACTTCGTTAGAAGACGCTATGGCGCACGTTAACGAATTTGAAAATTTTGAAAAATTATATGGAAACTTTGGTGAACCCGCCAAATATACAAAATTGAACCCTAATGCCGACAGGCAAATGTCGCATATTCAAATGTATTCTGGTAACGCCATTCCTAATGCGGTTCCCCACAGATATTCATTTCCCACTCGTAGTACAAACATGAATTCAAATTTTTCACCTAGACCTGTTTGGCCCAGCCAGCCTTTGCATTTACAGCCTAGACAATTACCTCCCCAAAGATATCCCACTAATAGGGAAGTTTTTGGACAACCAGAAAATGTTTTCAAACCAAAGCAAACCCCATCCAATCAGCTTCCTAAGCCAGAACCTATGTCAACAACATCCCGCACCCCTACTATGACGTCACAAAGACCTACCAATAATTATTTCAGACCTAACTATCAGAACCAAAACTCACAAAAACCATCGAACCAATTTTTCAACCGAAACACTCCAAAAATGAATTATATTGCGGAAGAACTTTTTACTAATGAATGTGAAGAGACATATACGCCTCAATTTGTACAGGACCCACAGAGTTCTTATTTCCATGAAAATCTTGATTACGCTTATGACCCTTCACAATCATTCGAAAATACACATGATGAAACTCAAGAACACTTTGATTATGAAACTAAAAGATGTACTGACAATCATGAAATCGAAACCGAAAATTTTCAGACAATTCGCCAGCACAGTCAACAGATTTAGCAGAAATAAATATAGCATCCAGTAATGCCTTACCATACGTTCAAATAAAAAATCCAGAAATGAGATTACTTATTGACACAGGTAGTTCAAGATCAATAATAAAGCCGTCAATAGCCGAAAAATTTTATCCGAACTTAATATATCATGCTGACAGTGTAATCAAAACGGCCATCGGTAGTCAAAAAATTCGTTATCAAGCGAATATACCTGCCTTTTCGGAATTTAATACCAACTATGTCATAAATTTCATTTTATTTGATTTCCATGATTTCTTTGATGGAGTCATAGGCCTGAATGATCTAATCAATATGAATCTGAATATCGATTTGGTGAATAAATCCCTCGTAGGAAAAAATATAAAAATCCCCTTCAAATACAGGCAACCACAAGAAGTAAACTTCTCATTTTCGGTAAACCCACACGAAAAATTGATGAAAAGTTTACCAGTCAGTGTTTTTGAAGGCGATATAATTACGATTGAAGGTTCGATCAACGAACTAATATTACCGTCAATTGTGACATCTTCAAAAAATGGTTATGCCCTGATGGAAATCGAAAATCCAACAGATAAATCAATATCAGTTACAATCAATCAACCTTTTCCCGTAGAGCCTTTTGATGTACGATCTTATGAAATTTACAACTTCGAAACCTTCACTAATAACGTAACTAAAAACAACAATGACAACAATAACATCACGAACTTGATAAGGACAGACCATTTAAATACTGAGGAGAAAAAAGCTATCATAAAACTCTGCAAAGAATTTTCTGATATATTTTTCACTCCAGGTAGCGATCTTTCCTTCACTTCCAAAGTCAGACACGAAATTAGAACCACTGACGAGGTACCGGTACACACTAAATCGTATAGGTATCCCTATATTCATAAAGAAGAAATTCAGAGGCAGATTGATGATATGCTACAAAAAGGCATCATCCGTCCCTCCTGTAGTCCTTGGTCATCCCCCATTTGGATTGTTCCAAAGAAGATGGATGCCTCGTGTACAGGAAAGTGGCGAGTAGTCGTAGACTACCGCAAACTTAACGAAAAAACTATAGACGACAGATACCCGATCCCGAATATTAACGATATCCTTGATAGGTTGGGCAGGGCTCAGTATTTCACTACCCTAGATCTGGCCAGTGGGTTTCACCAGATAGAAATGAGTAAGAATTCAATTGAGAAAACAGCTTTCAGTGTAGACAACGGGCACTACGAATATCTGAGGATGCCCTTCGGTTTGAAAAACGCGCCCTCTACATTCCAAAGGGTAATGGATGAAGTACTGAAAGACCTCCAGAACAAAATCTGTATGGTCTATATGGATGACATCATCATATTCAGTACGGGGTTGCAAGACCATATCCAAAATTTGAAATCAGTTTTCTCCAAACTACGGGAAGCCCATTTAAAAATACAATTAGATAAATCAGAGTTTCTGAGGAAAGAGGTAGAATTTCTGGGACACGTAGTGACTCCGGAAGGGATAAAACCCAATGAGAATAAAATCAATGCTATAAAACAATTTCCGATACCTAGGACACAAAAAGAAATCAAATCCTTTTTGGGTCTCTTGGGGTACTACCGCAAATTCATTAAGAATTTTGCAAAACTAACCAAACCAATGACTCAATGTCTTAAGAAGGAACAAAAAGTAGAACATACGAAGGAATTTCTTGACTGTTTTCGCATTTGTAAAAATGTACTCACTTCAGAACCGGTATTGGCTTACCCAGATTTCAGTAAAGATTTCGAATTAACTACGGATGCCTCAAAATACGCAATTGGATCTGTACTCTCACAGAATGATCATCCTATCTGCTACGCATCTCGGACGCTAAACCCAGCCGAGATAAACTACTCCACTATCGAGAAAGAGCTTCTTGCGATAGTCTGGAGCTGCAAGTACTCCAGGCCCTACCTTTTCGGCCGTAAATTTAAAATTCTCACAGACCACAAGCCCCTCCAGTGGCTATTCTCCCTCAAAGAGCCAAATTCAAGACTTGTCAGGTGGCGCCTGAAGCTCGAAGAATTTGACTATACTATAAAATACAAAAAAGGTTCAACAAACCAAGCAGCGGACGCTCTCTCCAGATACCCCCAAAATACAGAATTGAATGCCATCGAAACATCGTCCGTTCAAAATAACCCTGGCGATGTAGATGAAATGATCAGGGACTATTTGAGGAACCCCCAAGATCTTCCCAACATAAACAGTCCCTCGATGCAAGACTTTTTTCAAATACCGAACCAACGTAATGAAAAAAACATTAATATAATTTCCAATATTCAAATCAAACCCCCAAATCAAATCCCAAACGAAATATTCGATGATATCCAAATCACACCTCTAGATGGAAATAATATCGTTTCCTTAGACGATATCCAGATTACACCCTTAGACAATAATCAACCAGAACCTCTCAATGAACCCCGAACGGACATCTGCGATGACTTACAAATCGTGCCAATCCCCAGCACTCAACCTAGGCCCGATCTTCAAATTATACCAATCAATAACCCATCCGAGCATAATAACGAGCAGAACGATCCCCCAAACTTCACCGAAAACAAAGAAACGGATCTAGAAACCGTGCACACCGCTCAAGAAAACCCAATATTTTCAATTCCCATATCAGAACGCGTTTTGAATAGCTACAAAAATCAAATAATCATCACCAACAGTGATGTTGATAAAATAATTTGTAAAAGACAAAAGATTTTCACAAACTCTCGACTTTACGTTACCTTGCCAAACGTCAACGCGGAAGAGCACATAATAAAATTCGTCAAGGAATATATCGATCCAAAACAAACATTTGCAATTTACTCGAAAAATCCTGCAATTTCGCTGAATTTTACCACGACAATACAAAACACCTTCAAACACTCGTCTTTCAAAATAGTCCAATGCACAACAGTACTCGAGGACGTGCAAAGTGAAGAAGAACAAAAATTCAATGTCGAATATTATCATGTCAAGAAAACATGCCACCGTGGCATCAATGAAATGAAACAATCACTTTCTTCGCGATATTATTGGCCGAAAATGTCCGTTGATATAGAAAATTATGTGAACAACTGTGAAATTTGTAAAAAAAATAAGTATGACAGAAATCCACCTCAAATCAAATTCAATTTGACACCTACATCTTCTCGACCATTCGAACATATACATATCGACTGTCTCAAAATATCGAACAATAATTTTTTGACAATTATAGATTCATTTTCGAGATACGGCCAAGCCTATCCCCTAGAAGCCTCGACAGGAATATCGATTGTAGAGAATATACTGAACTTTGTTTCTCATCACGGATTACCTCACAAAATAACTACTGATTCTGGCACCGAGTTCAAAAATAAGGACTTTGAAAATTTTTGTCAACTTCATCGAATAGAACTACATTTTACTACCCCAAAAAACAGCAATTCCAACTCTCCAGTCGAACGTTTTCATTCGACTTTGATTGAACACTTTAGATGTCTTAGAGAAGAAAATAAAGAATTCAACCCAGAACAACTAATGAAAAGAGCAATACTAGGATACAATAATTCAATACATACTGTGACAAAATTTACACCATTCGAAATTGTAAAAGGACATATCGATAGCTCCGACCCTTTCGATCTAACAGATCACATAATAACATCAAACTATGTCCAAACTCACAAAGAAACAGCTAAAAGGCTCTATGAATCAATTCAACACATGAATCAACAAACTAAAGAAAAAGTAATTTCCAAAATCAATCAAAACCGCGATGAACCTCCAAAGTTTTTGAATCAGAACGTGGCTTATATCAGAACCAAGGCAAGAAACAAAAAATTACCAAAATTCAAAAGGACCCAAATTCTTGGAGAAACAGATATAAAGTTGGTTACAGATAAGGGCACTTATCATAAAAATATTTCAAGAAGACCTCAAATTAATAAAAACCCACTTTTTCAGGGAAACAATGGACATGAGACTTCTGATCCTTCACCTGATCTTCCGAGTACTTCAAGTTCGAAGTAACACTGAGGATGTTCAGATAACAACAATAAATAATCCTATACTTCCTATACAGTTAGGAAACTCTAGGTTAATATATAACAAACACACGTTTCTACATTACTTAGACCTAAAACAAATCATCATACAACTAACCAATCTGAATGATTCCTTCACTCTAATAAAAACTAATTTTAACAAAGAAAAGATATCCAATCCAATCTCATATCATGGCCTAGCATCTCACATGTTATCAAGAACAGAATATCTAATAGAAACGACTCAACAGAAATTAAATAATATTCAACCTCATACGAGATCTAGAAGAGGTCTCATAAACGGAGTAGGAAAAGTAAGTAAATGGATTTTTGGCACATTAGATGCAGACGACGAGAAACGGTACGATCATGCACTCAATGAACTCGAACAAAATCAAAAAGATATAGTTCGAGAACTCAATTTGCAAAGTTCTTTGTCAAAACAACTCATTGAAAATTACAACAAAACAATTGCAACCCTAACTAGTAATCAGGAAAAACTTGAGTTTGGTTTGAAGACATTCCAAGATTCAGTTCAAAAAACTATAAGAGATCTTGATAGCTACGTGGGTTTTCAAAACATTCTCTCACAAATAAACCTAGATTGTCAAAATATAATTACTTTTATTGACAATCTAGAAGATGCTATAACGTTCGCCAAACTCAATACCTTGCATAATTCAATAATTTCTAGTAGCGAACTTTTTGAAATGATAAATTATTTGAGGAATCTGTATACTAATGATAATATTCCAAATTTTCAAAATATTCTGACCTACTACCAATTCCTAGGAACTCAAGTAACGTTTTCTAATACCAAACTAATTTTTGCTATACATGTTCCAATAATTCGAACTGAAATCCTGAACTTTTACCACCTATATCCCATAATCCAAAATAACCAAATTTTCATTCCCAAATACCGATACTTGGCACGAACAACTTCGAAAACCCAATTCCAAGAAGAGGCTTGTCCAGTGTTGGAAAACACCTACTACTGCGCAGAGGAGTTTCGTCCCGAAGACAACTGTACCTTACGACTGATCGAGGGAAATTCCACCAACAACTGCGATACTATCCAAATTCGAATCGAAGAAGCGATCACCGAACAAGTGACACAAGATGAAGTAATCATCATTCCGAATGAAGAGGAAAAAGTTTTCGCAAAATGTAAAACCGATCGATATTTGGCGATTCTATCACCCACGCTTATCAAAATACCAAAATCCTGCGAAATCCAAGTGAATAACAAGCGGTTCACTAACGACTTGAGGATTCAACAAGGAAAACCCCTTTTCCTCCCAAAATTGGAAATGGAGAAACTCCAAGCATCGGTCGCATATGAAACTCCCAAGTTTCAAAAACTGAGCCTGGAAGAAGTACGCCAAATAAGTGAAACAGCTAAACAACTGATGCCCTTACAAATCAATCATCAGCCACAACATCCGACAGCTGTTTTCAGTATTCTTTTTGCCATAATAGCCATACTCTTCATTTGGTTATTCTTGAAAAGGAACCAAAAGCTTTCACAAATGATTAAACCACGTTGCAGCCGAAAAAACAGAGAGGACCCAAGAGTCGAGATGCAAGAAAAAGAGATAGCAGCTACATCGAAAACGAACTCCGTTATTTTCTCAGCTTAAGGAGGAAGGAGTTACGTGAGGCCGTTCCTGCTGGATCGACAGAAGCCGGCGGACTTTGCTGATACTAGCGGATATCATATTACAAGACAAGCGAACATCATTTCTCATTGTAAAACACGAAATCAGTCTTAGCCTGATTTCGGTTGGAATAAGTTGTATGTACTTCTAATAAATCTAGTATTTTTAAAAAGTCGTTAGTTCGTTCGAAAAACATAATTCGTGCGATCCGTCCGCTGCCGGTCAGTGGACGCATATGTATAACTTACTATACTAATTATTCTAAAATCCGTTTCATACGATACGTACGATGCGTACCTATGGACGCTTACCTTAATACGACAGCTTAACTGTGGTTCAACTGAACCGAGGTCAGTTGCTGAGCATTAGCCAATAGAATCGTTTGATGCTTGACAACTGAACTCGGCCACAGATAACCTTTTGTGTTACAACCCGGCCTCAAACTAGTATTCAAATACTTAAACTTAAGGTTTCCTGAACTCGAATGTAGATGGCGTACGATTGATTTTTTGTTGAATTCAATTTGTTTTTTGATGTGTTAATGGAACACTAATGATTTGAATTGTTCTTCCTTTGATTTGATCAATGAATGATCTATCAAATACAACTCGTTCTTCAAATTCGGTGAGATAAATTTTTATTTTCAAAACACCAACTTTTTTTTTATTTCGAGGCAAAAGCATCAAAACAAACCGAATTAGATGATATCACTCGTCCTACGGACTCGTGATTTTATCAATCGGTTTGTTTTCATACTTTTCCCAAATAAAAAAGTTTTCGTGGAAAGAAAACAAAAATTCATCGATAAAATTTGAAGGACTCGTGGTATCACCTTTGATAAACTCTATCTGTAAATTAGAATAAAAAATATCCCAACTTGATGAGTAGATACTTGAGGTGTTCAGTGCGTAATTAGGAACTGATTTTTCTAGTTGAAAAATAAGGTCAGAATCAAAAATGAAGACATGAAGTACCAAACTGATATTGCTTGCACTTGACGTGAATTTCGCTAACAAGATCATCATCAGAGAAAAAACTGGTATTTTTTCTCAAGATGCTGACCATATCTGCATCAATAGATTAACACCTGAAACAATTATTTTCCTGGCTCATACCACAAGGGTGTTGAATCGAATCCAAACGAAGGGACGTGATTTTCAATTGTAGGAGACAATCGACTTTGAGATGATGGTGTACTGACGGAATGCCAAATAACCCGAAACCGGTCTTTAAGTGTGCTCCCCTCAATAATTTAAAATAAATTCTTGCAGTTGAGTCCCCAAAAGCATGATAATATGCAGTGACTTCTTCTGAGAAGCATGATTCACCGACACCATACTGATATGATTCAACCTCCTTCGTGGTATAAGATGGGGAAATAGGAGTTAGTCAATGAACCGACTCTATAGGGTAATTTAGACTGTCCTGAACGAATCGTTCCTTCGATTAATTTGAATTACAGTCAGACTATTTGTGAAATATGAGAATATTACCCATATCGAGTCGATATTAAAATGACCCACTTGGCGAATCACGTATATCTCAGTCAATGGATAATTTTTGACATCTTATGAAAATGCATTCTCTCTTTCATCGCTAGACAGCTAGAGGAATGCGTCTTGAGGCAAGTTTGGTTGGTAGGGCTAATTCGATTCAGATGACGCCTATAAAAATGATCGAGAAGTATATCCACCAATGAACTAATTCGTTAGATTTTAACGAATCAAACTGTCAAAAAAGAGGGTTCAATCTTTCATATATAACTTGTGAACCGTTAATGTCAGGGGAATTCTTCGGATAGATTCTCGAAAAAGATGTAATATTCAGAAGATGGGATGAAACCAAAGGATGCAGTTTTGCCAGGATCACCCTGGGCGACCCTGAGAAGCTGGATCCGAATAAATATTTGGCGATGACCAGGAAGAACCTACGATTAACAGTGGGATTTCTGACTGGACACTGTCAACTTAGGAAACACCTCCTTATTATGGGGCTAGTGGACACACCTCTATGCAGGATGTGTGAACAGGAAGATGAAACTGTCAGGCATGTCTTATGCGAATGTCTGGAGCTATCGTCGATAAGAGAGTGTGTGTTCGGTGAGTCTTGGCCTACATCTGCCGATATCAAGGAGATGTCCCCTGGTGACCTGTCCTCCTTCCTGGATAAGGCAGGATGAACAATGTCCTAGGAGGGCGACTCCTTGGGAGGATGTACAATGGGACATATTGTGGCCTAAGTGCTGTGAGTCTATACTCACCCTCCCCACTCTACAGATACAGATACTGAATATCGATTTGAAAATTCAAGAATATTATGATGTCATCCAGACACCGGAGGGAACGATATGTCATTGGAAAAAAATTAACATCGATTTTCATTAAAATAGGTGTATTCATAGCAAACATTCTTTTCATTGGGTTGTTAAATGGAATATCTTTTCAACGGAAGCCATAAAAAATTGTGCTAGTGGAGTCTTTATACTCCAACTATACTTTACGAGATTTCATCTTCCCGGTGTTTATATATCTCATGATCTGTTAATTTTTGAATGTTGATGATAAAAAATGTTCAAACTTAGAAGATGGATACTCAATTTTTTTCCTTCGCTATGTTGATATTTTACCATTCAAAAATACTATGGGATTGGGGGTAAACTTTCAAGCTTTCGCAATTATTCGTTTGGAAAAAAAAATTGAATTGGGAAAGTAATTATTAACAATTAGTAAAGTAACAATTTTAATTTCGTCATTTTATTTGTCAACAAATATAATGATTTTTCATGAAAAAATAAAAAAAATTCACGAAAAAATAGTATTTTGGATTCCTTACGAAATGGACAATCGAAATCAACGTTTTCTTTAGATATCATTCTATCTGTTAATGAAGAGTTTGTGAAAAAAATTTTTTTGACAAAATTGAATCTCAAAAACTAGCATATACTTCAAAGTATAACGTTGAGTAAAATAAAAAAAATGCATCAAGTGTACGCTTGTTTATAAAATTCTATTATCTGTATAGATGAACACAGAATTTATTTTTAACATATTTTTGAGCAATAGATCAAATGAAATGCAAAATAATTAGTGATTTTCATCATCCTTTTTCAAAGAATCTGAATTTTTGTTTGGGAAAAATCATTTTCCGAATATTTTGTTAGAAAAATTGAAATACTGAATAAACAATTTAAAACAAGCAAAAAAATTTTCAACGAATGATTTTTCTTTATGAAGAATCATTATATTTCTTGACAAATGAAATGACAGAAAAATGTTTTTATGAACAAAATCATTATTACCTCAATTCATAATTTTTTTTGAACGAGTAACACTGGAAATTCGGAAGTTGTGTAATTGCTTAGTATTTTTGAGTGGTGAATCAACAAAGATGAACAAAAAATTTAAAAGAATAGTTTCCATTTTCGATTTGTGATTTCTTTGTCAGAATAAACATTCAAAAAATCACAGATTACACAAGGATGATAGAATCTCGTGAAGTATACTTGTACTAAAAACTCCACGAAGCGAAATATTCTTGACGACTTTCTTCGACGAGATAAATATCTTGCACGTATAAATGGAAACTTGAAGAATGTTCATTATCAATACGCCCATTCTGCTAGAAATCGATGTGAATATAATTTACATCGACATACTCTGGTGTCTGGATGACACCATGTTATTTTTGAATTTTCATATTGATATTTGGTTTATTTTACGATCGCAAAGTTTTCAGGTTTGAGGGCTTGGATTTTTTCTTCCAGAGCTTCCGGTCATCTTCACGTGTTACGATCATTTGCAGGGTGGTGTAACGGATAAGCGAGCGTTGCGCGGACCTCTATTTTCACCACGGGATCGAAATGCCTACTACAAGTGATGGAGTGTTGATGATTGAAACCCTAGTTGAAATATTATCTTATTCAAGGATCTGTTCGAAGAATTCGCCCAATATCAACCAACGGTTTTCAAGTTATTCAAGACTGAACTTCTTTTTTGACAGTTTAATTCGTTAATAATTATAGAATTGGTTTACTGGTGGATGAAACCTTGCACATTTTCTATGTGTCATTCCGAATCGAATGAGACCTTAATCATATTCTAAGGACCACTATCATGAGATTTCTTGATTTTTAACTAGTGAATGAATCATAACCTCAGTGCACAATGCATGAAAGGTAAACACATTGTATCCAATTTTCTGGTTCACTTATTTTGTAGGGCATACCACATAAAGGATTCTCATAATAATTGATAACTTAGAATTTCCAACTTGTTTTATGCATTATTATGATATGAATGAATATGAAATTGCGCATGGATTGACTCGGGAAATCTGCAACTGTTTCTGTGGGGATGCCTATGTAATGATCAATGACCACGCACCATTTCACGAAGAGGAAGAATCATGCATAACACGTTCAGTGAACCACGTTTCTCTTAGGCATTGTGCAGAGATATCCACTAAATGATGAGTTGTGCATTATTAACTGAATTGTTTTTACACGTTTTCACATCCTGCCATTACTCTGTCAGACTCTTACGGGCGATAGATTTCAGTACGTTATATTGGGTGGAGGGCGGCTCTAGTGAACAAATAAGCACAATTTAGTGGATAATTCATAACTTCAATGCACAATCCATTAAAGTTAAACATGTATCCAATGTATTTGACATTTCATAATTGATAACCTGAAATTTTAAACTTTTTTTTGCATTATAAGATGAACACTAACTGAAAATGCGCATGTGGAGCCCCAGGAATTTGAAATTTTCAATTGTTTCCATCGGGTCAATGATCAAGAACCAAGCACCATTTTATGGATGGGAAGAACCAGGAATTACGTATTATGCATTCAGGTAAACACATTTCTCTTAGGTATTATAAATTAGAGATATATCTATTGAAATTGGTATCAGCAAAACTATATCTTTTATTATGTCAGAAGTCAAAAATTATTTATAACAACTGAAGTCAAATATATATAAACAAAAAAACAATGAATAATTATGTATATAGGGTATATCATTGTGTTGAATTTACATTCAATAATAAATTTTAAGTTATCGGTTTCATTATATTATATTATATTATTTCAAATTGATATTTTCAAATGATTTTCATTTTGTTTTCAATTCGCTGTTGGTTAATGATCTGACTTTTTTCATCCTCGGTATATTCATCAATTCATTCCACTTCATTTGTCGCATTTGGTCACTGATTCGATGTTTCCGAGAATGGAGCAAAAAGTGCTTTTTTTTGCAAGGTCGCACCAAGCCAGGTACATGAACCTGAACTGACGAATATAGACGCTACGATTTTTACGAATGATTATTATTCGCCGGTACAAGAATTTTCGCTGTTTTATATTTGTTTCAAGTTGTCGCTCTTATCAAAGTGAATTTGTTGTTTCGCATTACGCAATCTAGTGTAAACGGAGAAAGTATTGACAATAGTGGAGTTTTCTACGAAACGCATCCTCAGAAGAAGTCTCGTCGGGAGGGCTCCTTCCTTGGAGTTCAACCGAAGAAGATCACATATTACTGGGAATTATCGGAAGAGGCTCTGTGGTAAGTCGTTTCAGTGACTTCAATTTCGTTGTTTTGCCTACTTGTAATTTAAAGTCAGATATTGGCCATACGCACTCTCTAAAATCGAAAGGGCATACTATCCATTAGGCAATCCACATTTTTCTTTGGGTTATCGAAAATTCTACATGGTCCTTCGAGCCGGATAGCCCTTTGATTTTGGAAAGAACAATTGAAAATTTTATTCTATATTCCTCAATAATATTTAATATTTTCGCATTTTCTATTCAGTTTGTCTGAATTTCACGCCATTGATTTTCAATACATTCGCCGTCACGTGACTGCATTTACAGAGAAGAGTAATAACTGAATGCGCAGGTCTGATAGTTGAAGCACTCAGGGGGAGTCAGTTTTCTGATTTTGTGATAATAAATCAACAAGTTAACTTGCACTATGACATATAATGAACTAAAACTACGTCGGTACACTTCCATACGTATTAGTTGTATCAACGAAATGGAGGTTCTAAGTTCTTTGGCAGATGCTGCAAAGAGAGATAAAAGCCAAAAAACATTCTTCAGAGTTCGGTTTGCTGAAATAGAAACTATTCATTCTGAATTCATTAAAAATCATTCTAATATAATCTCTTTATTATCAGCTGATGAAGGAAGTGATTTAGATACTGAGGATAAAGTGAAATCAGATTATAATCAAAACCTTTACAACGCACGCGCTATTTATTCTGAGCTTTTCGATTCAGATGTGGATCCGAATGTTTCGCGAAGTGGTAACAATAATGCAGGAGTAGTTCATCAATCACATGCTAAACTTGCACGTATAGAATTACCAAAATTTGAGGGAGATTATCGCCAATTCCAGACGTTTAAGGATATGTACGATGCTTTAGTTCATTCGGATGATTCGCTGAAAGATATCGAAAAGTTTAATTATTTGGTGACTTCTCTGCAAGGCCCGCCTTTGGCACTGGTTCAAAGCACCCCAATGACAGCTGCTAGTTATAACATTGCTTACTCTTCATTTGTTAAACGCTATAGCAATCGCCGCGCTCAAGCTAAGGCTTATTGGTCTGAAATTGAAAATCATCCTCCTCTGAATTCCGCAAGTGCTCTTTCTTTACGAAAATTAATGGATACCTTTTTCGATAACCTAGGTGGTTTGAAAAATTTAGGTTTGTCAGTTGATGAATGGGATTTCATTTTGGTTCATATGATGCTCAAAAGATTAGATTCAGATACCGTGATAGCTTTTGAAAAAGAGCATCATAACGCAAACGATATACCTACTTATAAGAAGCTCCAAAGTGTTTTAGAAGACCATTGTACTGCCCTCGAATCACTATATTCGCCTCAAAAAGAAATCCCCAAAAGTGCCAATCAGGCAAGTTCGCAGTCTTTCAGAAAATCACCTCTATCTCAGTCTATGACTACTGCTCGCAAAAACGCAAAATTCTCCACCCCAAATACTTTCGTTACAACAACGGAAAATAAAGTATCACTCCAAAGATGTGTTTTGTGCAAGGAAAACCATCCATTGTTTCGATGTCCAAGCTTCCAAAATAAGTGTCAAACTGTAAGATACCATTTTTGTAAAAATCCACGACTTCGCTTCAATTGCCTTAGTAGTGTTCATGATTTGCGCAACTGTCAATCAAAGTCAGCGTGCAGAAGTTGTGGATCGAAATCGCATCACACATTATTATACAGAGAGCAAATCAATTCCATTGGCACAACGTCTAGAAATTTCGAAACATTTCCAACAGAATCGCAACCAAGTATTCCTTCATCTCAGCCCCCTCAAGTCAACACTAACGCCGCTACTGCATCTAGGCCTTCTCAAGTGTTGTTATCAACTGCAATGGTTGCAATTCGAAATGGTCAAGGTATTTATGAGAAATTTCGCGCACTCCTCGATTCTGCCTCAGAAACTTCTTTAATTTCGCAGAAGTGTTTCAACCGATTGAATCTCAAAAAATTCAATTCGTCCACAACTGTTCAGGGTGTGGGCGACGCTAATAAAATTTTTAATATGGGGGGAGTTACCATTTTTCTTAAACCATCGTACGCAGACAATCCAGTTTTTCTCATTGATGCACTAATTTTACCGAAAATTTGTGAACAGTTACCCACAACGCAAATTTTGCCAGCTTCATGGCCGCATCTATCTAATTTAGAATTAGCTGATCCTAATTTCAATTGCCCTAGTGATATTGACATATTATTAGGTGCAGATATTTTCTCACAAATTTTATTAAGTCGTCGAGTTTCTGGCGATGTTGGGGGACCGACCGCGCTCGAAACAGTTTTCGGTTATGTGTTAATTGGTAAAATCGAAAATTCTTTCAATCCTAATGTAAGGAGCATTTTCTGTAGCTCCATTGATGTTACACCTTCCGATGAAACTATAAAAACATTTTTTGAAATAGAGAGTGTGCCTATAAACAATCCGATGTCACTTGATGATCGACGGTGTGAAGAAATTTATGTGCAACACACAACCCGAGATAAATTCGGAAAATATATTGTACCCCTTCCGTTTAGAGAACCTTTTCCGCATTTTTCAGGTAGTCGTGAATTAATTAGCAGTGCGTCGTTTTTTATCGCTCGAACGAAGACTCTTGAAAAATCCTGAGCTTCACACAGAATATTGCCAAGTAATTCAAGAGTACTTAGATCTGGGCCATATGAAACCCGTATCTAGCATCCCCATTCCCGATACAAGTTTTTATTTACCTCATCATTGTGTGGTACGCCCGGAAAGTAAAAGTACGAAAATAAGAATTGTTTTCAATGCCTCCGCAAATTCAGGGGACCAATTTTCACTCAACCGGTGCTTGTACGTTGGACATAAACTGCAAGCCGATATAGGCAAAGTTCTATTAAATTTTCGCTTTCACAAAATTTGTTTCACAGCTGATATTTGTCAAATGTTTCGTCAAATATGGGTCCATCCTCAGTTTCGAGACTACCAACGTTTGATATTTCGCTTTTCTCCCCGAGACAAACTTTCAGATTTCAGAATCGAATGTGTCTGTTTCGGAATAAATTGTAGTCCTTTTCTTGCCCTTCGCACTATCGATCAATTGAGAATAGATGACGGCCAATCATTTCCCAAAGCCGCTGAAGTATTGAAATCCGATATTTACATTGATGACATTTGTACAGGTGCCAATTCATTGATCAATGCTGAAAAATTGAGAGATGAATTAATCGCTCTTTTGAAAATTGGAGGGTTTTCCCTTCGTAAATGGACAAGTAATAATCATGAACTTTTACAAAAACTTCCCCCTGAACATGTTTCAAGTGATCCGCATGATTTTGATACTGATTATCAATCTACGAAAATCTTAGGTCTCCTCTGGAATCCGTTACAAGATTCCTTTTCATTTTCAGTTTGCACTTCCGAACGTGTTTGTACCAAAAGAAATTTCTCCTGTAACTTTTTTGACAAAACAATTGATTAAGAGATTGTGGGCTCTCGGTTTACATTGGGATGATCCACCCGATGAAAACGTTCTTCGCATCTGGTACAAATATAAAAATGAATTGCCTCTGTTATCATTCCTCGCAGATTAGTTATCGACGAATTCTCTTCCGTAGAAATTCATGGTTTTTCGGACGCTTCTGAAAAGGGACATTCCGCGGTAGTTTATTTTCGAGTGATAAGCACAAAACAAACCTGCGTGTTTTTTGTCTGTGGGAAGTCGAAAGTAGCACCTACAAAAATATTGACTATACCTAGATTAGAACTTTGTGGTGCTGTTCTCCTGACTAAACTCATCGCTTGGGTGGTGAATAGTTACGAGGGGAGGATAAAATTTTCTCATACCTTTGCTTATACGGATTTCAAAATTGTGCTCGCATGGCTGAGAGCAGAAGCCACTCGATGGACAACTTTCGTTGCCAATCGGGTTTCTTTCATTCAAGATGAATTACCATCAGCTTTCTGGTTTCATATCAATTCAAAAGACAATCCTGCCGACTGTGCCTCCAGAGGTTTATTTCCATCTGAAATTTTAGATCATCATCTTTGGTTCAAAGGCCCATCATTTTTGCATTTATGGGGTAAATGTCCATCTGATGTTGATAGTGACTTCAACACTAATGAAGAGGCACGCAAAGTTTCGCTCGCAATAAAATCAAATTCAAATATTGTCGATTTTTTACTCATGAAATTCTCTAGTTTTACAAAAATCAAAACCATTTTAACTTACGTTCTGAAATTCATTCATCATTTTTCCAAGTCAGCTGATGAACGCTTGCTTAATACGATTTGTTTATCACAAACGCCACCTAATGAAGAAAATGCCTTGGATTTGATAGTTAAACGTACGCAAAGAATTTATTTTTCCAATGAACTGGAATCTAAGAGTTTTTCAAAACCGCTTAAGAAACTCAACGCATTTTTTGATTCGAAAGTTATTCTCCGTGAGGGAGGACGTCTTACTTATTCCAATTTGAATTTCGACAAAAAACATCAAATCTTATTACCTCAGAAATGTAGGCTTACAGAGTTACTAATAGAATTTTTCCATAAGAAATACTTGCATGTTGGTTCGAAGACTGTCCATTTTCTTATTGCTCAAAAATTTTGGATTTTATCGGCAGTCCGCGCTATTCGCTCCATTTTAGGAAGATGCATTCAGTGCTGGAGGACTAACCCCACACCCTTGCAACCAAAAATGGGTAACCTGCCCATTTCTCGCATCTCACAAGTGAAATCGTTTTCTCATACATAACTAGACGCCGCGGGTGTAAGCCCAGTAAGATGTACATCTGTTTATTCGTCTGCATGGCAACAAAAGCAATTCACTTGGAAATCGCCTCCGATCTCACAAGTGAAGCTTCTTTGGCCGCGTTGCGCCGTTTTATCGGTAGACGCGGACGATGCTCGCATCTCTATTCCGACCAGGGCAGTAATTTTGTTGGTGCGAGTAAAATATTAAATTCCATTTTATTTTTTATTTATTTTATTGAATGTAAATTCAACAATAAATTTTAAGTTATCGGTTTCATTATATTATATTATTTCAAATTGATATTTTCAAATGATTTTCATTTTGTTTTCAATTCGCTGTTGGTTAATGATCTGACTTTTTTCATCCTCGGTATATTCATCAATTCCACTTCATTTGTCGCATTTGGTCACTGATTCGATGTTTCCGAGAATGGAGCAAAAAGTGCCTTTTTTGCAAGGTCGCACCAAGCCAGGTACATGAACCTGAACTGACGAATATAGACGCTACGATTTTTACGAATGATTATTATTCGCCGGTACAAGAATTTTCGCTGTTTCATATTTGTTTCAAGTTGTCGCTCTTATCAAAGTGAATTTGTTGTTTCGCATTACGCAATCTAGTGTAAACGGAGAAAGTATTGACAATAGTAGAGTTTTCTACGAAACGCATCCTCAGAAGAAGTCTCGTCGGGAGGGCCCTCCTTGGAGTTAAACCAAAGAAGATCACATATTACTGGGAATTATCGGAAGAGGCTCTGTGGTGAGTCGTTTCAGTGACTTCAATTTCGTTGTTTTGCCTACTTGTAATTTAAAGTCAGATATTGGCCATACGCACTCTCTAAAATCGAAAGGGCATACTATCCATTAGGCAATCCACATTTTTCTCTGAGTTATTGAAAATTCTACACATTGAAAATCCAATACTCCTCCTCAATGATAGTCCACCAATCCAATCATTTCTCTCAATTTATTCAAACGAGTTGCTGATAGTGGTTTCGTTAACAGATCTGCTTCCATATCTTCAGTGGGACAATAGACATACCTCAAGATACGTGAATCTTGCAAATCCTTCACAAAAAAGTATTTTGTGTCCATGTGTTTAGTTCGATTACTATATTTTCCCTTTTGAATCATTTTTAGGCAACTTTGATTGTCCTCCAATATAACAGTCTCATGTGTTTGCACTTCCCCAAAATCAGTTAACAAATTTCGCAACCACACTGCTTCTTGGCTTGCTTCAATTAAAGCAACAAATTCTGCCTCTGCCGTTGAGATCGCTACTGTGGTTTGTTTCCTAGATGCCCAGCTTATCGTACCACCATTCATTTTGAAAACAAACCCACTGTTTGACTTTCTATCTTGTTTGTCTTCAGCCCAATCAGCATCTGCTAAGCCAAGAAGTCCTTCGTTTTTCTGGGTGTGACTCAGTCGTAATTTCAAGTCACATGAACCTTTCAAGTATCGCACCACACGTTTAAGTTCACTCCAATCAGTTTGGTTTGGATTAGAGATTTTCCGGCTCAAAATAGAAATGCTTGCAGAAATATCTGGACGTGTATTGATAGCTAAATATAATAGTTGACCAATGAGCTTTTGATAATGTTTATTGCATTTTAAAAGCTCTGGATCCAATTTATAGTAACCAGAATCAATAGGTATATTTGAAGGTTTTGCATCGATTAAATTTGTCGAAACAACAATTTCTTCTATATATTTCCTTTGATGGATGAAATAGTCACCTTCAGCATCCTTTTCAACTTCAATGCCTACATAACATTCAACGTCAACCAAAGAAATAATTTCGAATTCATTCTGCAGATTTCCAGCTACCCGATCTATTATTTCACATTTTTCACTGGCGATGAGAACATCATCAACATAAATCAGAACAAATCATTGAGGAATCCTGCTCGTTCAGAATATATAAACATTGATCAATTTTACTCTGTCTGAAACCAATGTTGACAATTGCCTTGTGGATAGTTTCATTCCATGATCGAGCACTTTGTTTCAATCCATATAGGGACGTACTCTAGTAGAACGACTAAGAAGCTGTCCGATTGACAGGTTAAGCTCGCGACTAAACTCTAGTGGAGACGGGAGTGGGTCATACAGACTAAAATATTCAAGATGTTAAAAAAAATGGGCGCCAGTTATATGATCCTGAGCTAACCCTTTAGAATTTATACTGATTCTCATATAACACGACGTCAGTATTTATAATACACTCGGAAGTAACAACAACTAATCAAGTTCAAGTAGGTATGTAATTAGCGTAAAACAATTTTGATATACAGCCAGAACCAAATAAAACTAACTAGGAACTGTTGAAGGGTAGGTATAACCCAGTTGAATGTCAATAGATGGTCTCATCAATTATACAAAAAATATATATATATAAATATCTATACCTGTACAGGGTCTGGTACGTTTGGTACCAAAAACAAAACCGCAACTACGTAGGGTGCACCTTACCTGTAGCGTTTACAGTATAGTCAACTTGTGACCATTAATGACCATGAATACCATTTCAATTATAATAGAAAAATTCATAAGACTTGTGGTTTGCGGAGGAGACACTAAATAGTTTTCCAATTTAAAATAAAATGTAAGTTTTATAACTTGCGGTGATGATGACCATGAGCTATTCAGGAAGTATCAGCTAGTTCCAGTGGACAGTCCAGAGAGTACAGCCGCAGCTCTTATCAGGCATTCACCTCTTCCTCAGGCCCTACTGCAGGAAGACAACTTCTCTGACGTATCGATTCAGACCAGCACACAGAATGATAGCCTCAAGCCACACCGTACAAGGATAGCAGTCTAGATCACACTCCACAAAGGAAGCAGTCTAGAACCCACCGCACAAGAATAGCAGTCTAGATTCCACCGCACAAGGACCCTGAAATGAAACTCATGACTCTTCGGTCACAACGTTGAATTGACCTCATACCTTTTCCCAGGAAGGCCTAAGTATAAATGATCAACTAGACTTTCAGAAGGCTTCCAAATGATGTTTCAAATCCTGGTCAAAGGGTCAACGACACTTAATCCGATCAACTGGATGTTCCAGATAGTAATCTACAATGCTTCCAGATAGTTGAAATCCTGGTTCAAGGGTCAACGACACCTGATCTCCTGATAAACTGGATATTCCAGGTAGTAACCTACAATGTACATAGAGGATTGCCCAGGGCTCAAATAACATAGTTTTGCTGCAATGCGTACCTGAATTGAGCTGAATAGAAGATGAGTGGTTATAATCCCCTCAGCGGGTAAGTTTCCAAAAATTAGATGCCTCACAGCAATACCAAATACCAACGATATCAGGAAACTTCATACAGTTGGAAAATAGAATCCCAAACACTGGATGGTTGATGAAATATCAATTTTAACAATTTTCCAACACGATGCCACTCTCTTCTACATCAATCTCAAAAAACAAGACACAAAAACAGCGTCCCTCTAGCACTTCGGCTGTCAATCCCTGTGGCCCTGTTGCCGGATGACCTTCTCCAAGGGCTGTCAAAATTGCACTTCCGATTCTATGAAAATCAGATCATTGAACCAGATTTGCCGATCTAAATTTATATAATACCTAAACTTTATAACATCCTGAATTTATTGACTACCCGAAATTTATAGAATACCCGAAATTAATGTCATACCAAAACCCCTCATGACAGATAACTGTATAATCGGCATAATGTCAAGATACCACCAAACATACGTCGAACCGTCGAGTAAAAAGTGAGATTCCTGTCGGCCATAACTTCGATCATCTCCTGATCTCGAAAACATAATTACCATCCGAAACTTATTGCCGAATGCGTCCAACCTCACTGGTTAGGCAAGCTGCAAGCTTATAAATGCCTAACTTCATACTGGAAGGAGGAAGGAACAACGGATTCCCGAATGTTGAGAAGAAGAGGTGGACAGCTGATTTATTAAATGTAAATAATAACCTAAATGTTGAAATACTCGAGATGTAAATAATAATTAGGAGATGAAATACGAATATGGCCAAACAATAGGACCGTAAAGGCACGATGGATTTATCCGATGCGAGTATGTTTGAGAGGTAAAGCAATCAGAATATTGTAAACATTTTGGCCAACGAACCCTTTCGTCCAGACTAGGAAACATTAACGTTACAAATTCTCCCCCTACTTTAAAGAAAATCAACCGGGAATTGGTTGATTTTGCCTGTGTGAAGTATCCAAATACAAAAAAAAAACTTATATCAACCCCAAAAAAAAAATCTTAACATCCGAACAGGATGGAGGCTTAATATTTACGATGACAAAGCACCTCAACTTTGTCAACCCCCATCAAAATTTCCATGGATGGAACCCAGCCCGTCAGACCACTCCAGCTATCCGACTCCGCTCCGAATCACCCGAAGACCAGTCATGGTTGGACGAGAGATGGAAGAGAATCCAACAAAACCAAAATTGCACGGCCCAAGCAGCATGGAACGTCTCGTTTTTTGGTCACGTCCAGCCTCCGAACAACTCAAAAGCGAACCCCAACAGCCCAAGCGATCCACCAAGCCGAACCCACACAGAAATTGTCCAGCATCCGGGAGCTGCCATCCCAACAATAGTTATGGCCTATTGTCAGTGCCGAAACTCCCAAAATTCAACTCGGTCCTTGAAGAGGTACTGAGCGGGAGAAATTCAAAAATAACACGAAGAAGGATATGTGAAATGAAAAGAATTAAACCTGATTTGTAGTCAAGATGGTTCAGGAAAACAATTACCACCCACATCCAGAGACTAACATGAACGGGGTCCTTCAAATACAGATGAAGCTCTATTGATGGATAACCTTTTAGGATAAAAGAATGATTATTCTGGTGGTGCTCTCTAAGGACCCAACGTATCCTAGGACCGAACTGAGATCCTGTAGGGAACATTCCATGTTCTATAAAACTCCCCAGAACAACCATCCTCCAAAAAAAATAACAAAAATAGGGTGGGAGTTATCTTCAATAACAACAATAGAGAGATTACAACAAAAGTACGACAGACCACCATTCATATCGTTCGTCGGAATGCTAAGGAAAATAGATTAAAAAAAAAAAAAAGGAAAAGAGAGAGAAGGGAAGACAAAATCCTTTATGGAGCATACCTACAGCATATAGTATCCAGAACATAGAGCATATGCAAATGACGGAAAAGTAATAAGAAAGAAGGTACCGGAAGACACAAAAAAAATTCAAAGCCAACTGCAACCAAAACTAACCTAAGACCTCAAACCAATAGCACATATTTCTAAAATGCACCTTAACTATAAGAACAACATTATGCATTTTGAAATATTATTTCTCAACAGCAGAATTACTGTCATGGACCTGAAAATACCTTCACAAATAATAAAAAAAGAAGTGTATTCTCAGCCACTAGATGGGGACGGTGCTAAGTCCAAGTTGCTTTATGCCCAATGCAAGGGTCAGCCATCTTCTAACCCACATCCAAAAGTCCAGCCCTATTATGATGACTCTTCATCAGGGGGATGAGCTTTAAGATCTTTGACGTGCCAAACTCCACGATCGTTACCAGCATCGTCTTTCAGCTCATAAGTCCAAGGAGATACCCGTTTCGAGATAATGAAAGGACCAACAAATTTAGGAGCCAGCTTGGCACTAAAATATTGGGCAGCATTAGACAAAACATGGTTTCGTCTCCAAACGAGTTGATTAACAGAATATTGAACATCACGACGTCTAAGATTATAGGTCTTGCTATTTTGTTCGTAAGCTTTCCCTAACTTGACCTTCACCTCAGCATACAATTTTTCCAATACTTGCTCACGGTCTTCAGTGAGTGCCGATCGATCAAAAGTAATCTCTTGGGGAGGAGCGTTATTTCCCCTGCGAGGTACTTCTCGTCCAAATACTATAAAATTAGGAGAAAAACCCGTCACTTCATGTTTCGTCGAACGGATTGCTAATCCCACTTGACTCAACCGTTGATCCCAACCTCTCTGATCTTCTGACAGGTAGGATCTCAACATAGTTTTGATAACCCTATTTACTCTTTCACAGGGATTTGCCTGAGGATGATATAAAGCTACATATTGAATTTTAACATGATAACTGGCCATAAACTTTACAAAATCTTTAGAGCGGAATTGAGAACCATTATCCACGATGATGGAATTGGGTGCGCCAAAGACTGAAAATACATGAGCATCCAATATTTTAATGATGGCTGCAGTTGTGGCTGTACGAAGGGGAAACAAGAGTGGAAATTTACTAAAACAATCAGAAACGACAAAAATATATTGATTACCAGAACGAGACTTGGGTAAGGGACCTACTAAATCAGCGGAAAGTAATTCAAAGGGGCGAGATATCGCTACTTGCTTTGACAACATCAATCCCGGAGGGCGTTTTTGCTCAGGTTTGATTGACTGACAAGTTTTACACTGACGAATAAATGAAGCTACATCCGAGCGCAGTTTCGGCCAATAATATTTTTCTGCAAGTTTGTGGAACGTTTTGAAAACTCCTACATGCAACAACTCAGAATGGACCTGCTCAATCAAAGCCTTCCTCGAAGAACGAGGGATAACCTCTTTCCAATGGTCAGAAACGGTAGCTAGTTCAGGAACGCGGGGTGTTATATTCTTAAAAAGTTTTCCCTGGAAAAGTTGCCAAGAAGGAAATTTATGCGGTGATTTTGATATTCTCTCTACCATTCTTTGATACCATTTGTCTCCTTTTTCAATGACAGGCCGATTGGTACTGTCTACAGCAAGGTTGAGAGCATCAACGATAGGAACAGCTCGAGATAAGGTGTCCGGTACGACATGTTCCTTCCCCTTTCTATGAACAATGGTATAGTCGAATTGTTGAAGACGTATAGCCCAGCGGGCCAAACGACCAGAAGGAGATTGTAATCGGTTTAACCATAACAGGCTCGCGTGATCTGTGACCACCGTGAAATGAGATCCTTCAATGTAAGGTCTGAGTTTTTCGATAGCCCACAGGACTGCCAAACATTCCCGTTCCGTCGTAGTGTAATTACGCTCCAGTCGAGAAAGGGACCTAGATAAATAGCATATAACCTTCTCTCCCTCAGGGTGTGATTGTGTTAACACCGCTCCAATACCATAGCCAGAAGCGTCGGTCTCAATCACAAAAGGCAATGAAAAATCGGGACAAGACAGTACCGGTGCACTTATAAGACATTCTTTCAAGCTGTTCAAAGCTTCATCACATTCCGAACTCCAATGGAAAGTCTTATTCTTGCGCAACAAATCGCAAAGAGGCGCTGTCAGAGTGGAAAAATTTGGTACAAATCGCCTATACCAAGAGGCTAAGCCAAGAATGCGTCGAACTTCCGCAACACTTTTGGGAATAGGGATATCTAAAATTGCGCGGACCTTTTCCGGATCTACTCGTAATCCAGTAGCATCTACGATGTAACCCAAATATAACAGTTCAGGACGACAGAAGTGACATTTATTTTTGGAAACGGTTAGATTCGCCTTTTTCAAACGGTCAAAGACTTCCTTCAGGACTTCGATATGCTTCTCAAATGTTTGAGTGACAATGATGATGTCGTCTAAGTAAACAAAAACATGGGGCTCTAGCTCAGGGCCCAATATACGATCAACAAGACGCTGAAAAGTAGCTGGACTGTTAGATAAACCCATAGGAAGGCGACGAAATTGATATAAACCTCGATTCGGAACAGTAAAAGCAGTCAAGGGACGTGATGATTCATCAAGAGGGACCTGAAAATATGCGGATTTAATGTCCATTGAAGAAAGAAATTTAGCATCACGAAGCTTATCCAAGGTCGCAGAAATATATGGAAGAGGATAGGCATCTCGCTCCGACACTTGGTTTAATTTCCGAAAATCAACACAAAATCGGTAAGTATTGTCCTTTTTTTTGACCAATAAAATAGGAGAAGACCACGGACTGGTTGAGCGTTCAACAATTCCCTCTGCCAGCAACTTGTTCAATTCAGCATCAATATGAGTTTGCATAACCGGACTGACCGGATAATACCGTTGCTTAATAGGGGGGGAAGAAGTTTTAATAACATGATGGACTAGATCCGTACATCCTAATTTGTCGCCCATTTCCTGAAATGCAGTTTGTACCAATTCCTTTAAAGTTTGTGCTTGTTCCGGAGTTAAATGTTCTTCTGACTGTAAGGCAATTGAATCAATTGAAACCTGAGGATTATTTGCAAAAACCCACTCTCCCCTTCGAAGATCAGGAACAATCTCTAATTTTTTCCAAAAGTCAATCCCCAAGATTAAAGCATGAGGTAAAGCCGGAATGATCAAAGCTGTAATTACTTTCACCCGATTTTCCAATTTCATGGGAATATCTACCGTACCAATGCTGGAACAGGTTTGTCCATTGGCAACCCGACACGTAACTACATTATCAGTATTCAGTTTGAGATTAAGTTTCTCCAACAGTTGCCAACCCGGTCCACCAATTATTGTATTAGAAGCACCTGAATCAAGAAGCCCAAGCAAATTAATACCAAAGACAGATACCGACAAGTAAGGTCGCTCATCATTCTGCGCATGAGCCAACACATATTCAAGAATAACCTTTTGTTTCATAGGTAAACAGAGATCAGCCGGATGTAACAAGGAGGCACCATTACGGCTATCCATGGACTCCATTACTAGTTTCCCGACCGCTTATTACATTTAGGGCAAGTCCGTACTGTAAAATTGGGGAGACCACATTTAAAACAATATTTACTACGAACAGAGGAGGGGCATTGCTTTGAAGTATGTCCTTGATTTTTACAATTCCAGCATGTAAGTACTGCATCCACCTGACTAAATGAAGAAGATGGCCCTTCCGAATAAATATAGGCTAAGTCCGGTTCCATAAGAGCATTTTTATTTCTTGGAGGCGGAACAAAAGACTCAATTGCTTCTTTACGCGCTTCTAATTGGCGTCCCAATTCTAAAAGGTGACTTATCGAGTCAATTTTAACTAAGCCCAACTGACTCTGATAAAAAGGTGCAATATTTCTCATTAATATTTTCAAACGAGTCTCTTCATTTACTGATATGGTTAATCTATTGAACATATTATTCATAACTGCAATATACATTCCAATGGTCTCAGTGGGACCTTGAGTTCTCTGTTTCACCTCCTGAAATAATTTTTCATTATAATTGGGCGGTAAAAATTGGAGCCGTAACTCTTTCACAAGCTGTGACCAAGAATGAATCGTTGGTCGAATTGACCTAAACCAAATAAGAGCTTTTCCAGTAAAAAGATCACTGGCCGAAGTGAACAACTGAGCTTCCGTAACACCTCGAGAAATACAAAGTTCCTCTACATTTTCCAAAAAGGCACTAAGAGAACAACGAGAAACATTCCCATCAAATTTACAAAGGTTCCATTTAGAAACCACCTTAACCGCTGTGTCTTCATCAGAATCCTCAGATTCCGAAGTACTTGAAATAACAGTGGATGACATCAAAACACTCAATTCCAAAGGAGTATGATTTTGCTGTGACAGCCTTTTATACTTCCTAACCCGTGATTTCAATTCAGATTGACAATTGAGGAGTTGCATTAAATAGTTTGTCTTGGTTGCATTCTCTTCATCTGAACCTGCAACTGCCCTTTCCGCTCGCATGAACAAATGCATAAGTTTGGAACTAATTTTTAAAAAAAGTGAATCAGATTCCTCCCCTGCAAAATCGGAAATCAGATTCTGAATTTCTGGAATTTTCACTCCAAGGTAATCTGAATCATCCTCAAATGAAAATGGATACTTAGGGTATTTAATATCTGTTTTACTTTTTTCTAACTTTAAATATCCCCTTAAACATTTTCTCATCTCTGCCACTACAGTTTTATCAGTGACTCCTCGAATAGCCAATTCATAAGTTAATTCTTCCTTATCAAGACGGTCTACATGCAATTTCCCTTCCATATTAAAATCAAATTTGTCAAGTTCAATCAAATAAATATATCACAAACCTATCTTATTATCGCCCCCTTAATTATCAATAAATAGTGAAGTAAATTTAAAGTATCACTGAAAATGTGTCACCCTGTATAGAACTCTGCAAAAATATTGAGTAAAGAAATTTTTGTGTCACCTTGTGTAGCGATACTACTTCAACAGCTCTCAAAGTCAACCTCCAAAAATATTAATTACCAAAAAAATAATCAGTGCCACCTTGTATATAAATACCACTTCAACAGTTCCAGCTGACAAGAAAATGATTTTATTTACCCAAAAACGTGGGCGCCATTTATTCTGCCACGTACTCTAGTAGAACGACTAAGAAGCTGTCCGATTGACAGGTTAAGCTCGCGACTAAACTCTAGTGGAGACGGGAGTGGGTCATACAGACTAAAATATTCAAGATGTTAAAAAAAAATGGGCGCCAGTTATATGATCCTGAGCTAACCCTTTAGAATTTATACTGATTCTCATATAACACGACGTCAGTATTTATAATACACTCGGAAGTAACAACAACTAATCAAGTTCAAGTAGGTATGTAATTAGCGTAAAACAATTTTGATATACAGCCAGAACCAAATAAAACTAACTAGGAACTGTTGAAGGGTAGGTATAACCCAGTTGAATGTCAATAGATGGTCTCATCAATTATACAAAAAGAATATATATATATATAAATATCTATACCTGTACAGGGTCTGGTACGTTTGGTACCAAAAACAAAACCGCAACTACGTAGGGTGCACCTTACCTGTAGCGTTTACAGTATAGTCAACTTGTGACCATTAATGACCATGAATACCATTTAAATTATAATAGAAAAATTCATAAGACTTGTGGTTTGCGGAGGAGACACTAAATAGTTTTCCAATTTAAAATAAAATGTAAGTTTTATAACTTGCGGTGATGATGACCATGAGCTATTCAGGAAGTATCAGCTAGTTCCAGTGGACAGTCCAGAGAGTACAGCCGCAGCTCTTATCAGGCATTCACCTCTTCCTCAGGCCCTACTGCAGGAAGACAACTTCTCTGACGTATCGATTCAGACCAGCACACAGAATGATAGCCTCAAGCCACACCGTACAAGGATAGCAGTCTAGATCACACTCCACAAAGGAAGCAGTCTAGAACCCACCGCACAAGAATAGCAGTCTAGATTCCACCGCACAAGGACCCTGAAATGAAACTCATGACTCTTCGGTCACAACGTTGAATTGACCTCATACCTTTTCCCAGGAAGGCCTAAGTATAAATGATCAACTAGACTTTCAGAAGGCTTCCAAATGATGTTTCAAATCCTGGTCAAAGGGTCAACGACACTTAATCCGATCAACTGGATGTTCCAGATAGTAATCTACAATGCTTCCAGATAGTTGAAATCCTGGTTCAAGGGTCAACGACACCTGATCTCCTGATAAACTGGATATTCCAGGTAGTAACCTACAATGTACATAGAGGATTGCCCAGGGCTCAAATAACATAGTTTTGCTGCAATGCGTACCTGAATTGAGCTGAATAGAAGATGAGTGGTTATAATCCCCTCAGCGGGTAAGTTTCCAAAAATTAGATGCCTCGCAGCAATACCAAATACCAACGATATCAGGAAACTTCATACAGTTGGAAAATAGAATCCCAAACACTGGATGGTTGATGAAATATCAATTTTAACAATTTTCCAACACGATGCCACTCTCTTCTACCTCAATCTCAAAAAACAAGACAAAAACAGCGTCCCTCTAGCACTTCGGCCACAGTAAAGGATAACCAGTAATTTCACTTCGTGTTTCGATCCAGAGCGCGCATGATCGACTCCGGAAGGGAAATTGTTGGATGCGCAATGGATCACTCATTTTTTGAGCAATGCTTGCAGCTTGTTTAAAATGTTCCTAAATCTGCTACTTTTCAAATTTTGAAAGGCAACTTTTTCGTATTATGCGCGCCGAAATATATGAAATATGTATGGGTCAATATCTGAAAGCCCAAGCCTTCTTTTTTAATTGAGTTAATATGTTTATTATTCGAATTCCATTCGATCACTCTTATAATTAACAGAACACAGACAAATTTTATTTGATATTGGCAACACTGCTAACAGGTAACAGGTTGTACATATAATGTCAATTTTTGGTGTATTATGTTTACGGTAACAAGATTTTTTAGGGCCACGTTTGTCCTGTATGATCTTTTATTGTGTTCAAATTATCTCCACAGATTAGCTTTGCTAAACAATTGATGATTTATAGATCATATGTTAACTGGTTTATTGTTTGTGAATTCTTCTGTGCTTTGCTGAAATCTACATCGACGATGGCTGACAATTTGAAGAAAGCATCGAATTATTGTGTGATTTGTTCAAGTAATTCGAAGAAAAATCCCCAAATCAGCTTCTTCAGATTTCCGAAAGATGAAAAGAGGTGAGTTGAAACAATTCCACTGAATCCAAGGCGTTAATATTATCATTGTAGGCAATGAATTATCGTCGATTTCATTAGAAGTTGACATTTTCGTTTCTATCTTTTTGTTATACCTTCTCACCTTATTCTCAGTGATTTCATGTACTCACCACATCAAACAGATATTGTTGAACTTTTCTCAGAAAGAACAACTTCACTGATTCGATACTCATATATCTCTAACGTTGATGATTTATTTTTTAGATGCAATGAATGGAAGTTGAAACTTCACAAATCGAAATTGGACAATTGCTCTGCAGAGGATTGCTACAAGAGATACAGAGTCTGTAGTGCACACTTTGAGGATTGCATGTTTTCCAGTATTCAGAAAAACAAATTGAAGCTGAACGCTATCCCTACCAGATTGATAGAAGTGGAATTAGACAGCATCAGCCAACCCAAAGCATCAGGTAAAATATATATAATTTTATAAGCTATATGCTGTATCTTTACTTTCCTACGTAAATGCATTCCTTCAACTTAATTTGGGTAACTTGAAGCATACATATGTACAGAATTTTTTCCGAATAGGTCAGGAGCAGTGTCGTTATGTGAACAAATATTTATATTTGATATAGTCGAGGCCCGTTTTTTTTTATTCATTTTTTCTCAACAAAAAACTTACTTTTTTGCAGGCTGACGAGCTATTATTCGTTGAATTCCTTTCGAACTTTTTTTTAATATCATTATATATTTTTGTCGAACACTCAAATAAGGAACAGAGAAAATTTACAGTGTTGAGAATAAATAGACCTCATCTACTAGGATTGATATCTAGGCAACCAACAATTGCTTATCACATAGGGTCAGCCTGAAAATTTTCTGTTGTGGCTTGGGCATGAACTAGCAGTGAGAAAAGTGAATCAAACACAAATCAAGCGCCTTTGCTCATTTGGCCATAAACTCTCCATGATGTGTAATCTAAATCCTGCATTTTATAGATGGAAAGTGTCATTTGCGTTGGTATCATGTAGAATTCTGCATATTTTTGATGTATGATTTTTTTTCAGTGAATATCCCGGGAACTTCCGATATTCTCCAAACAGAAATTGATCTGAAAACAGTACCTCTTTCAAGTTCCAGTTCTGTTCAAAATGAAGCTTCTGATATGTCGCTTCCAAGTACAAGCCAAGAACCCAACTGTGATCTGTCTATGAATTGGGAGACTTGTCTTAGTATCAGTTGTGATGATGATGAAGACAATATAAAGGACACCTCAAGTAACAGTGATACAGAACGTAATGCAGAAGGTATGTTTTTTATAGGTGTTTTCAGTCCAATTTCTTTTCAGAGATCGTGTTCCCTAACACCAAACTGATATTATTTGCACTCGAAGCGTGTTTCGCTAACAAGGTTAGCATATTCAGAAAAAAAATTCTGACCATGCTAACCTTGTAAACAGAACGGGCGTCGAGTGCAAATAATATCAGTTTGGTGTTGGGGTAATTGATCTCTGAAAAAGTTTCAATCTTAAAAAAATGTATTGATTTTATTATTGAGTATTATAGAAGTAGTGCTCCACTTTCTGGTTGAACCTTTCATAAACATTTCTGTCATGAACTACTAGTGAATACTTTGCTTGAAATATAATCATTTTGAAGTTCAGTTCCTGATGATATTAAAAAAAGGTGCATCAACATTGTTGATTGTACCTACCCCAGTCAAGGATACAACATCAATTTATAATGAAACAGTATATCATTTTTGTCACTTGAACATGAAAAAAAAATATTTCACATGTTGAGTCCTATTCAAGCTGATAAACCATTGAATAGAGTGCTCTGAATTGTTAGCAAAAAAATTAATTTTTGCATACCCATTCTTAGTAACATGTTCTTTTGACTTATCTGAGATAGTTTTACATGCCAACAAGAAAATTTATCATTTTATTCAGAGAATATTAAAAATAGAGGTAGATTTAGAAGTACAAATTTAATTTATTTCGGACGAAAGTATTTTGAAATTTATTTCTTCTGATCCCAATTTATTGGTGTAGATTTACCTTCATCTCTTTTCTTATATATAGATTCTCCAACAGTTTTATTTTTCAGACATAGGCACACAGACCTCAACGTCTCTATCCAAGAATACGCCAAGAAAAATCCACCTGAGAAATAGAATAAGACATCTTAGGAGGAACTCTACAGATCGGATTAACCCTGCCAACAGAAACATTTCGGGCGAAGAAGTTGTGGAATTTGTGAAGCAATATTGTTCACCATCTTTAGCAACTTTTTTGAAAGCTCAAATTGAACATATTAGTAAATCTAAAAAAGGTTCATGGTACTCCAATGATTATAAGAAGTTCGCATTAACAATATATTTCCTAGGCCCTAAGTTTATAAGTATTTATCAGGAATTTTTTGCCTGTCTAGCAAATCAACATTATTTAGAGTCACACGAAATTGGTTTTAACGATTTTATATTTTCCACATTGAAAATCAAGGTGGAAATGTTTCTTGAGAAGAACAGACATTGTATTTTATGCATGTACGAAATGTTGATCAAATCTAATCTGTTTTATAATATCAAAAGTGATGAAATATTTCATCTATTTCTTCCATTCTGAAAAATCATTTTCATTTTAATGTCCTTTATTGTTGGTATACCTAGTCTAATTTGATGCATTCTTATTTCTTTAAATAACCCCTAATATACCATGAAGTAGGTAGTAATATATATGAAAACTTCTCTAATTGTATTGAAATTAACTGTATGTAGTTTGTGCAATTTCATCAACTTAATGTAAATTATCTAGTTTCTTCATTAGCATGTTTTCTGTTTGTACTCTGAAAAGTAATTGGGTGGCTTAAAAACTTATGTTCAGAAGATTACCTAATGTATTTTGCTTCATATTTCTTCAAAAGGATGTATTCTTAAATCTGAAATTAGGATATTTCAATCGTTCCTGTTGAAATTATTCAGCATTGATTAATGTTTGAATTTGTATCATATTTTTTCGTTCTTTAGTTTTGCTTATGTTAACAAAACTTATTTTCAATTTTGAAAATATCAGAAACAGGTATGTTAACATGTTTTCTCAACAATATACATATATTGTATTATTTTATTTATTTATTTATACTGATAACAAACAGACTAGATCTAATAACATGCACCAGTTTTATACACAAAAATTATATGATTTGCCATGTAATGAAATAAAAAAAGTGAATAAAACTCTCAAGAATTCATTTTATAAACTTATTTAATGACATACATCAACTGCTGATCTTGCAAATTAGTTTCTGACTATTCTTAAGGTGGATTTATGCAATAGTAATTTTGGCTTCAACTTCACTATGAAGGATAAACCTACAATGTACAATAGAACATTTTATGCACTAACATTTTTACTTCCACTTCAAATCCAGATAATCCAATTCTCAAAATGAAAGTGTAATTTGCTTTTGCACATATATTATTCCTATGACCACCTATTTTATTAAATATCAACGATGAAATTCAAATCTAACATAGGACGACAGACAATTTATCACACAGAAATCATTTTGTATAATAGATTACTAGTTGCAATAAAGAAATACTGAAAACTCCGTTTCAAAGCCAACTTAAAAAAACATTTAATTAAATAGATAATTGCCAATTTTTCATTTATTTTTTTATTACCATAATTTTTTTCATTTCCTACAATGAAAGAGTCTGATTTCATTGGCCTTTTTTCCCCTTCGGTGTATAATCTTCTTAGAGTTATTTTTTTCCCTTCTATAAACTTTGTGAGTTTCTTGGGAAATAAAAGTTATTATTAATTATGTGAACATCAGATCGTGTATATTGAGTTGCCTGACTAATCCTACATTTCGCTTTAGACAGTCTGTATTGATATTGTTTCTATAAAAAGTTCACATGAATTTACAATAACTTTCATGTTGAAATAAAGAAATAACGATAATTATCGTTTATTTGAAAAAAATGTCGATAAGTTAGTACTTATGCTGAAACCATGTTTTCATTTCACAACAATGCAAAAATGCAACTGTATTCATGTTTTGTTTATTACATGTTTGATATTTGGCTATGCAATCCGTTTCTCAAAAATGTGTATGAAAGCTTGCATACCCTATGGAAATGAACTCCACTGTTGCAGCAGTATATATTTGCTTTTTAGTGTCGAATGCTCGTTCGACGTTTTTGTGATTAAAACTCCATATTTTTCAATCATTTTTTTATCACAAGTTCTGAAGAATTTTGGTATTTTCGTAAAGTTAATGTCGTTTAAGGAGTGAACTCTCTGTCTTTGACAAATATAAAATTGGCATTCGGTCATTCTTTCAGGTAATGAATAGAACATAAGAATTTCGAATCTATTTATTAACAAAATAATTCTTTCAGACACGATTTCAAACCTTCCGAAAATTTTATTGTCGGTACCTTTCTCAAATAAATCTCATTCTGGACGTGTTTTCTTTTATTTTTGAAAATCGAACAGCTTAGCCGATCTGCTTCAAACTTTCAGTTCAGTTTTTGTGTGACTTATATCAATAAGGAAGAGAAATTAGTAATTACATCTGTAAATCTTCAGAATTCACGGATTTGACTGCTCATTGACAACCGTGCGGAAAGTACAGAGAACCAATAAGCAGTGGAAAATTATAAATTACCACTCTTGTTATAAGCAATCCTTTAAAAAAAATTCAGTCAAACAAATAAAACATCGTATACTAAGTTTTTCCTGAGACATACAAACTCTCGAAAATTTAAAATAAATTATAAATTACACTCTTTCTCTTTTTTTGTGTATGCTATATTCATATAAACATCAAATAATTGTAAAGTGATATTGGATATTCGAATGGTAATTTCCGAAAAAAGTTGAGTACGCTGTGTTTCAACTTCAGATTTGCGAACAGTGAACCGAAATTAATAGCGCACATTATTATTATCAGGAGTTGAAATCACGAGCTGGATTCCTCAAATTTTCGCAGTTTTGCAGAGCAGTTTATATCAAGTTTGCAAGCGGCGTGCAGTGTATTTCTCATGAAAACGTTGGGGGGCGTGGCTTATCCACTCCGGGCGTGAAACTGCAGGATGCGCACTCGTCTAAAAAAAACGAAACTGTGGGACACGAACATCAAAGGGACCGACCGAAACTGAAACTACTGGTTATCCTTTACTGTGCTTCGGCTGTCAATCCCTGTGGCCCTGTTGCCAGATGACCTTCTCCAAGGGCTGTCAAAATTGCACTTCCGATTCTATGAAAATCAGATCATTGAACCAGATTTGCCGATCTAAATTTATATATTACCTAAACTTTATAACATCCTGAATTTATTGACTACCCGAAATTTATAGAATACCCGAAATTAATGTCATACCAAAACCCCTCATGACAGATAACTGTATAATCGGCATAATGTCAAGATACCACCAAACATACGTCGAACCGTCGAGTAAAAAGTGAGATTCCTGTCGGCCATAACTTCGATCATCTCCTGATCTCGAAAACATAATTACCATCCGAAACTTATTGCCGAATGCGTCCAACCTCACTGGTTAGGCAAGCTGCAAGCTTATAAATGCCTAACTTCATACTGGAAGGAGGAAGGAACAACGGATTCCCGAATGTTGAGAAGAAGAGGTGGACAGCTGATTTATTAAATGTAAATAATAACCTAAATGTTGAAATACTCGAGATGTAAATAATAATTAGGAGAAGAAATACGAATATGGCTAAACAATAGGACCGTAAAGGCACGATGGATTTATCCGATGCGAGTATGTTTGAGAGGTAAAGCAATCAGAATATTGTAAACATTTTGGCCAACGAACCCTTTCGTCCAGACTAGGAAACATTAACGTTACAATTTCTTCAGTCTACAAACTTTATTCTCCTGTCCTTTGACTTCAAATCCCATTGGTTGCCTCATGTATATCTCTTCCTTCAGATCACCATTCAAAAAAGCCGTTTTTGCATCATACTGTTTCACATACATTCTTCTCTTTGCTGCAATTGACAACAGCATTCTGAAGGTAGTATGGCGAACAACTGGCGCATATACCTCACTATAGTCCATGCCAAATTGTTGACTGAATCCTTGTGCTACTAGACGAGCTTTGGATTTGCAGACTTCTCCATCAATATTTCGCTTGAGTTTGAATATCCATTTACATCCGATGGGTTTTCTATTCGGCGGCAAATCAACTAAATCCCAAGTCTCCTTTTCATTAATAGAATTCATTTCGTCTTTCATAGCATCCATCCATGAAATCTGATGGGGCCCATTTATTGCTTCATGATAACTTTTTGGCTCCTCCTGGACGTCAACGTGACATATTAAATTCGATTGATATCTTTCAGGAGGTTTTCCAAAATTTTTTCTTGTAGATCTCCTAACCGGCTTCAATTCCTGGACAGAACTACCATTTTCACATTCGGCATTCAGAATTGCATTCATTTCATCATTGTTGTATTCATGACTGAGAGTAACTTCAACATTTGACAAATTTTCAGAATTGTCATTTTGATGGGTTTCAGACCTCAAAAATTCCACGTCTCGACTGATTGTGATTTTGGAAGAATTCACATCCAATAAACGCTATCCTTTTGATGCATCATCGTATCCAACCAATCTGAGTTTGATTGCTTTTTCGTCCAGTTTTCTGCGTTTTTCATCAGGAATCATTGCATAAACGGGACATCCAAATCTACCGATATGAGAAAGATCTGGTTTTTCATTATTCCACATTTCGTATGGGGTAACCTCAATTATTGACCTAGAGGAAAGTCTATTTTGCAAGTAATTGGCTGTTGTTACTGCTTCACCCCAATAGCGATTATCCAGTTGTGCATCAAATAACATGCAACGAGCCATCTCCATCAAGTAACGGTTTTTCCTTCCGGCTGTACCATTCTGCTGGGGACAGTAGGGTACGGTATACTGAATATGAATACCTTCGTTTCTCAAATAATTCTGTACCTCCTTGCTGGTGTATTCTCCTCCACGATCTGATCTCAATACTTCGGGTTTCTTCCGAAATGTTGTTTTAATCATTTCTACAAATTCCTTGACCTTTTGGTAGACTTCTGATTTATTACTCAACAGATAGATGGAAGTGAATTTACTATAATCATCTATAAATGTTACGAAATATTTTCATCCACTAGGTGTTTCTGTTTGCATTGGACCACAAACATCTGTATGGATCAAATCTAGAAGTTCTTTGGAAGTTCGATCTGAATTTTGTGGAAAAGGCTTTCTAGAAAATTTTCCTCGTAAACAAATTTCACACAAAGAGTCACAAAAGTATTTTTCAAAATTTATTCCTGCTGCTAATTTCTTATTAAATAATGATTTTACAGCTTCAAGATCACGATGTCCCAATTTTCCATGCCATGAGTGTAGGCAGTCATTATTCAAGCCTTGGACCACTGAAATGGATTCCACAGTTTGTCTCAGCTTATAAAGATTTGATACAGAATCTGCTATGGCTACCTCAATACCATTTCTCATCATTATACAGGCATTGTCTTTGAACAGCAACTGAAAACCTTTCGAAACCAATTTCCTGACAGATAGAAGATTTCCTCTCAACTCTGGTACAAATAAAACATCGCTGATTTTTCTTCTATCCAACTCGCCATAAGGTTTTAAGAAAGTGATCATTCCACTTCCTCTGCCAAATGAAGTTAATTTCATTACATTTGCAACGAATACATTTTCCTTAATTGAAGTATCCAAGTCACAGAAAAATTCTTTATTATTTGCTATATGAGACGTCGCACCAGAGTCTATGAACCAGTTATGTTCATCTCGATTCTGTTTGAAGAAAAACACCCACTCATTATCGTCAGAATCATGTTCAGAATCTATTGTAACGCAATTAACTTCGTTGTGAGCATTTTTTCGCTGATCATTATATTGTCTCTTGTGCATCCATCGGTTATATTTCCAGCAGTCCTTTTTAAGATGACCATTTTTATGACAGAAATCACAACAAATACGTGTTGATCTGTACCCTGTGCTGGATATATTCATTGCAAGCTCTTTGTTCTCTTGATTATTTATCTTTCTTGACCACTCGTCAATCAGTTTGGACTTGACTAAATCCAACGTCAGATCTTCATCCTTTCTGGTCTCCAAAGCCGTTATCAGAGTATCATACTCATTTGGTAGACTATTGAGTAGAAAAGCAACTATCCATTTGTCAGTAAATAATTCTTCTCCCATAGCTTTCAATTTTTATATATGTTCCAACAGTTGAGAAATATGGTCTATCATATTACCATCTTCAGATAACTGCATTCGACAAATTCGTCTCATTAAATATACTTTATTGGAGAGTGTTGACTGCTGATGGTGTTTTCGAATATTTTCCCATGCTTCTCTCGCATTTTTGGTTAACTTGATGAGGGGAAGTTGGGTATCTTCTATTGGAAGTCCAATATTTGCATATGCCTGGGAATCCTTTTGCGTCCATTTTATCTTTTCTTCCGGATCAGTTGGTAGAGGTAAGTCGATGGCATCCCAACCCCCTTCTTGGATCAGTAATAACTTCATTTTGAAGCTCCATATTAAATAGTTCTCGTTGTTGAGTTTCGCGATGCTCGCTGTTAACTTTTCTGACATATTTGTTATGGTTGATTATGAAATGTAGGTATATTGCTGTGCCTGGGCCCAAAACCTATTGAAATTGGTATCAGCAAAACTATATCTTTCATTATGTCAGAAGTCAAAAATTATTTATAACAACTGAAGTCAAAAATATATAAACAAGAAAACAATAACTAATTATGTATATATGGTATATCATTGAAAATCCAATAATATCCTCAATTATAAACTACTGTGCATTATCTACTAGATTGTGCTTATTCGTATACTAAACCTGCCCTACGTCTTTGCTGTTGAACGTTCTGGTGTTGGGTCGGTCTGGAAGAGATGCTCTGGGACTGATAACAACGGCTGGATATTTTTCCCTCTTGTATACACTTATCATGCATTGAAACGAAAAAGTAGAATTTTAATTTCAGTTTTTTGAACTTGAAGCTTTAGCTTTTGAGGTTTTGAAAATCGGCCCCCTTCGCCTATGCTTTGAAATGAGGTAATGAAATGATTTGAAAATATTCTGCATTAAATAAGTTTTATATATCACCTTTTTTGGGCTTTTCAACTTGTTTATTAATATACAGAGTACTGATTAACATCATGGAGTGTCAGAGTTTTTTTCTTCATATTAAAGTACATATCTCTTTCCGACTTCCGATTCCTCCTGATAAATTCTTCTGAAGATTATAGAGTATAATGGTTTACCAGAGACGGTATCAATAATTTGAGGAATTCCCATGTTTGGACCGAACAAAATCCGTTCGTCATAAAACAAAAAGATTCCCAAATCAGGTTCTTCTTTGATGTTTGAAGAAAAAGAAAAAGTTGAAGTTGTTGATGAATTTGTTAGGTCATTAGTAGATTTTATCAATTTTGATCTGGTATTATATTTTGAATAGAGTTCATATTCAAAAACAAAGTCCAGCAGTCTGACGTGTGATCGGTACTACGAGAGTCTTCTGAGTTAAAAGAAAAATTGTTTCATTTCATCAACTTCAGAAAACAAGAATAAGTTTCTTCGAACCCCAAAGAGGAAACTGTTAACGAATAAAAGAAAACATGGGAACAGGATTGAAGTAGGAATCATCAATAAGTTTGATGGGAAGAATTATCGCCAATGGAAATTTCAAATGAAATGCGCTCTCAAAGCCAAAGGTATATTCAACAAAGCAGATGGATCAACTGTAACACCAGTTGCGGAAGACGTCGAAAAGCTGAAATAGTGGAACAAGAAAGATGATATAGCTATGTTAATCATTACTAGTGCTATGGAACTATCGCAAATAACTCATCGAAAATTGCTCAATATCCAACGGAATTTTAAATAAACTCGATTCCATTTATCAAAAGAAGGGTGAAACGAACAAAATGCTAGTCCATGAAAGATTCCACCTATATGAGTTCAATATAAATGATTCAATGGCTCAGCATATTGCGAACGTCGAAAATGTCGCAAGAGAAGTGAGAGACTCTCGTGACTTAGTCAGTGACGCAGCAGTGATGACGACAATATTGAGTACTTTATCTCGAAAGTTTCGCAATGTCAGGCAAGCATGGTTATCCCTTGATGAAAGGAAACAAATCATAGCAAATTTAACTTCCCTTTTTCTCGATGAAGAGGAAAATCTAACATCATACGAGGAAGTTGAACCTGCTCTTTCTACATTAACAGTCAACAAGAGAAAGTTTCCAGACGAACGCAAATATTCAAAAAGTAAACTCTTCTGTTATTTCTGTCGGAATAAGGGTCATTTTGCACGTGATTGTAGAAAGAAGAATGTCAGAAAAAAATATAATAGAAGTTCTGAGGTAAATCGCCAAGAAACCACCAGAGCAAATTGATCTAGAGCATTCATTGTCAATGAAACCTTCAGTAATTCATTGCAAGATATTTGGATCATGGATAGTGATGCTTCCTCACACATGACCTATCCGCCGAGAGTATTTTCATAGCTTCGAGAGCATAGACAACGCTAACCCAGTTGAACTCGGCAAAAATTGTGAAAGGAAAAGATACATTTAAGATCCAGAAGCTGATAAGGGGAAAATGGCACGAATCCACTATTAATGATGTATTATTCATACCAGACCTAGGAAAAAGTTTGTTTTCTGAAGGAGTTAGGGCAGCTTAAGGGATGAGAATATTACAGCAGAAATATGAAGCTGAAGTATATCTCGAAAATGAACTAGTTGCCTGTGCAATTCGAGAGTCCAACTACTTATATCGAATGCTGTTCCGTACTGTTGTTAATCAGGTCAATCAGACCGGAGAAGGATATGGCATATTGTATTCTGAAATATATTCTGAATCGAACTCCAACAACTCAAGCCATTAATTCCACTCCTTACGAGGAAAGAAACCGAGTTTATCCCATGCGAAAATATTTGGTAGTGAAGCTCTTGTCTATGTTCCTGACGTCAAATGTTCAAATTTGGATCCCGAAAGTAGAAACCCAATAGTTGTTCGATATGAAGGAAATTTACAAACTACAGGCTTTTTGACCCTGTATCTAAGAAAATAACTGTGTCTCGGAATGTAATTCTCAATGAAAATGTCGAAAGTTTTTTAAACCAAGAAAAATCGTTTCAATTTCCATGGAAAACGATGACCATGTAACACATTGGCGAGAGGTTCGTGTAAATTGAAATCATGGTTCTGAAGTGGTTGAACCAGAATCTTCAGCTCAACGACCAGTGGTGAATAAAGGACTTTCTCAAAGTCTTGAAGATTTCGAGATGAATTATATAGAAATAGATATACCGAGTACATATGAGGAAGCCATGCAAATTAACCAATCATATTTCTGGAAGAATGCCATCAAATAAGAACTTGAAGCTCTAGAAAAGAATGATACATTGGAGTTAACTCAGCTATATCCTAATAAAAGAGCGATAGGTTCAGAATGGGTCTTCAAAGTATAGTCGTTTTCACAATAAATGGTATCAACTGAAGGATTTTAATAAAACCAATTAGACCCTTGAGCTGTAAAATTCGAGATGCACATCATAAATGTAAAAGGACCGGATTCAGGTAATTTTGTTTCTCAGAGAGGGATTGTAGAGGATTACAGCTTACACTTCTTGTTCATTTTAGTCTTTGTATTTCATTTGAAGTGTTCACTTGTGATACGGCGTGCAATAATTTTGTAACATTTATTTGTTATTACAGACATTAATAGCAAAGATTTTATACCCCAACGCAGAGAATAGGCAGTATGTGGCGTCCGTGGATAAAAAGTAAAAGTGCTTCTTCCAGGGGTTCGTTAAAGAAGAATCACTTATCTTGTGACGCGAAAATCATTATAAAAAATGTGTATAGTTCCTTACTTCAGCAAGGATATAACGCGGGTGCTGCAGCAAAAGTAACCAGTAATTTGACGAAGGTTCTTTTTACTTCAGTTAAACGAATAATAATTGTTGAAAATTCCATGGAATCAAGAAAAAAGCGTAGAGATTCCGGTGTCACAAAATGTCTAGACGACTGGGAAAAAGATTTGATAAGGCGAAAAATCTACACTATGTACGATGAGCAGCGTGTCCCTACAATCAAAAGTCTGAAACAGCGGCTCATCAATGACGAAACTCACATCAACTGTGGCCTCACTACTCTTTGGCGAGCTCTGTCTGCAATGAGCTTTAAATATCGCACAATTGACAAGAGACAAGTAATAATGGAATCCACACGTTCAATAAACTGGCGTTCTGAATATATAACGTCAATAAGAAAATACCGGTCTGAAAATCGGCGAATACTCTACCTCGACGAGACGTGGTTTGACACGCATGAAACCTCTACCAAATGATGGTCTGATTCCTCTGATAAGTGTAGAATAAAAGCACTATCAAATATATGTATCAAATGTAATATTACACGCAGGATCAGAAAATGGTTGGATTCCAAACGCTATGTGGCTTTCTGCCAAAAATATTAAGGACTCTTGTGTTGATTATCACTAAGATTGGTTTAAAAATTGTCTGTTACCCAACATTCCGCCAAACAGCGTTATAGAAATGGACAACGCAAGCTATCATAGTCGACAATTGCAAAAAATTCCTGGCTCAAAGAATACGAAATTGGAGATTCAAAACTTCATGGCTGCAAATGACATATATTTTGAGGAAAATTATACAAAAACGAACTTTCACAAGTGCTGCAGTCATTTTCTTTTGAAAAACGTATGTTTGTGATACAATTGCAGGAGAATTGGGACATACAGTGTTACGACTACCTCCCTACTACTGCGTGTTCAATCCCATAGAGTTTATGTGGCACCAACTTAAATCGAGCGTGAGCGGAAAAAATACTTCTCCGACTTTAAGTGGTAGTGTGGTAGAATTAATTAGGAACTGTATGGATGACATTCCTACCGAGAGTTGGAAAAGTTCTGTTAGTCATGTTATAAATGTTGAAAACTCGTACCTTATTGTAAAATCAATTGCGCCAATTATAATTAATTCAGATGAGGATAGCGATAGCGACACTGAACCAAATATAGAATAAAATTGTAACATTTGAATAAATTACTTGTATATCTCCTACATTATGCAAAATTCAAATTTCTTAAGTTCGACCCTGTAGCACATTTGCGTCTTTTACCCGATGATTTCCTACACAATGGGATTAAATCGGGTAGTTTATTGCAGATGATAATCCAATACCATTTACTGTGAAAAATACTATAAAAAGGCATCCTGATAGAACCATATCTCGTTAAAAGGCAAGATTATGTGCGAAAAGTTTTGCCCAAAAGCATGGAATCGACTACAATGATATTTTCTCACTCACTACATGGTATGATTCAGTCCGTATCTCATTAGCCATTGGTGTCAAAAATGAATGTGACATGATGCGATTCGACGTCAAGGCAGCTTTCCTGAATGGTGATTTGAAAGAAGAAATTTATATACAAATACCGAGTGGAATCAATGAATCAACAAGCTTTCTCTGAAGAAGTCGCTCAATGGGTTGAAGCAGGCACCTCGGTGTTGGAATCGAAAATTCGACACTTTTCATAGAAATTTTGGTTTTTGCTCGAGTGATGCAGATAAATGTGTGTACCAAACAAATTCAAAAGGTACAAGAATCCTACTGGTTATTTTTGTGCACGATGGATTGATCATCTCCAAAAAAAAAGTTTGAATGTGAAAATGCGAATTCATCAAGTACTCCAGCGAATCCAAACACAAATCTTTCCTCCTGTAGAGAATCGATCTTACGTGATGGTGTTGTACCATATCGAGAGGTTGTTGGTTCTTTAATGTTGCTACTCGTCCTGATATCATTGAGCAGATTTTTAACACACAAGCCATATTGAACTAATTGAAAGGAACTGAAAATTATGGAATCAAATATGACAGTTCAAATGACAGTCAAATGGTCGGTATTCAGATTGCATTTCGCCAGTGACTTTAATACTACAAAATCCACTTCTGGATATAATTTCAAAATATGTAACGGAGCTGTGACTTGGGCAAGCAGGAGACAGCACAGTGTGAGTTTGTCCACAACTGAAGCAGAATATGTCGCTGGAGAGTGAATTCGCCATCGTTTTCCGATATACATCGACATCCAAAGTGCTATTATCCGACTTATATGAAATCCAGAGTTTCCCAGGCGAACAAAGCACATCTACACTCGTTATCATTTTGTACGTGAAAAATATGAAAATCATGATATTGATTCAGTAAACATATCTACAAGAGCAAGTAGTAGATTTATTCACAAGGGCGTTCGCAAGGGAGAAGTTTGAAAAGTTTCGTCAGATGATGAGAATGAAAAATATTCTTAAAGTTTGAAGTCAAGTGAAGTGAATCGTTTTATTTCTTGTGTTTCTCAAATGATGTATTAATGGAAGTGGTCAGTTATGAATTGTATATTTATAACACACCATATATCATTCCATTAGAAAACAGTTTGTTCTTGTCAAGAAAAATGAAATAGTTGAAGTTGTTGATGAATTTGTTATGTCATTACTTGATTCTCTCAATTTTGTTCTGGTATTATATTTTGAATAGAGTTCATATTCAAAAACAAAGTCCATCAGTCTGAGGTGTACTTTCATATAATCTGCTTGATTCACGACCGTCAACAGGGTTCCACCTCATTTCAGGGTAATGGTGAATTTTTAAATGACAATTTCCCAAATCATTGGATAGGGAGAGGAGGACCTCACAACTGGCCTGCAAGGGGGCCCGATTTAAATTCACTCGATTACCATGTTCAGGCTTATTCAAAATCAAGTTTATTCAACTGAAAAAAACTATCGAGGACCTTCTACAAAGAATTGAGGACGCTTGCGACGAGCTGAGAAATGACCAAGCTATTAGAAAGTCAATCACAAATCTTACTTCAAGAGCACGGAAATGTATTGAGCAAAATGGAGGCCACTTTGAACAACTGTTATTATAATTTAAGATGCAGAAAAACTCAAAGTCGTCTCCACAATTTAATATCCGAAAGATGTCAGTACGGTGATTCAGTACATGTTTCGAACCTACATAGGTTCATCATCAGCTGAATTTACATTAAATTCTACAATAAAGGAAGAGTAATATAAAATTAGTTGATAAATGAAGTATAAGATTTACTTACATGGAGAAGAAAAAATAGCAAAATCATTATAAGTTATGTTGTTTACATTATTTTGGGTCTAATTCTTCTCGTTTGCATTAATACAATTTGTTACAACGTTATTTTTGTTCAAAATAAAGTTGAGCTTTTCGGAATGGGCATTTTTACTCATTTGTATGATTCTTTAATGTAGCTCAATGAAAGAATGTTTTGATAATTTTTCACTCATACAGGGTGTTTGAAAGTGATTCAATGATAATAATGATTTTTCGAAATTACGGACATGTCCTCTCGTTTTTCAATAAGGTTGGGGATCCAGGAATCAGGAGAATAAGAAATAGATGATGATTTCATGGATTGAAGCTGAAAAAGTACCATTCGGAGGAGAAATATTTCATTTTTTTTTGTGTTACCTCACTATGGAAACATCTAGATTTGACTCAAGTTAATAAGTAAAAAATTTGGATGTGAAAACAGCAAATACTTTCAGTCTTACTTATTTTTTCCTGCTCTTTTCAAATTTGTAAATAAAATTTTGAAATATTGATATACAAGGTGTTGTTTCGACTCGAAACCAGTAATTATTTCTTCAAGGCCGGATCTGGAATAAGACTTTTTCTTATTATTTTAATCGACACTACTGTGGACAAAGAACATACGAACCAAATATCACAAAAATGTATAGGTTGGTTCATGAGTTATGATTGATTGAAAAAATGGGGACAATTGATAAATCACCCTGTATCTTGGTTATAAAGAACGATGGACCCATAAAATATAGGTTATTTAGAAGCCTCGAGGTCCTCCATCTCTCCTAACTGTATTCGCATTTCCCAATGAATCACCTTGTGTATATAGGTCTTGATTATGTGAATGTGTGAATTTTGTAATTCGCGATATTCCATTCCCTCCCCACCATAAAAGGCTGAATTGACTCAAATCGAAATTAAAATGTAATAAATCTTGATAATGTTTCGTTGAGTCTTAGGAAGCAGTAAAACGATTCCATCAATAGAAACAAACACTTCGATTTCTTCTGAAACTGCGAATCTATTCGAACCGATTTTTTCAAAACGGTATAACCAACACTCTCAGCGATCAAAGCAACGCTAAATATCATAATTTTTGTTGTGTTCATCACCGTTAGTCTCAAAAGAAATTTGGTGAAAGAGATCTGCCTGACTTTCCATTTTCAACAGAAGCTCAAAGAGTCCATTCTCTTATAATGAGGTTTTGATAATCTAGTTTGTTCGTTGTTGAATAATCATTTGGGAAGACGCCTTTCTTCTGATACTGTGTGACCAGCAACTCGAAAACATTTTACATTTTTTACCTATGAGAAGTACTTCCCCAAAAAATATGATATGGCTTTTCTCATCTCTCATTCAGATCAGTATAACGCACAGAAATGACTTCCTCGTGCGAGTAAATGTTATTTAGGAATGGTCTCTTTTTCAATATTGAAATATATTTTCCTTCAGCTATATTTGAAAGCAAATTCAAATCTCACCAAAAGGTACACAAAATTAAGAGGCCTGGAACTAATTTCAATCACTATTGTTTTCTTGAATTGACTAAAATTAGGAAACAGCCGGCTCATAAATTGGAAATGAATTTGATCAAATTTTGCCTTAAGATTTCAATTACGACAAAAAACGTCAATTGGTATACAGCAAAAACTCACTAATTCTGAAGACTGAAGGTTTCATCTATGTAGTAAACATCCAAATTCAAAGCTAACAAGTTACACCAAGAAAATTGAGAATGGTATTGGTTCAGACTACATTGTTCATATAATTTACTCCATTGAAACATGTTGAAACCTACAAGAAATCCAAAACGAATAAGTCAATCAAATTCAAACAAAAGTTGAAATGCATTTTTCTGGTTGAGAAAATTGTGTAGCTATATAGTAAATTTTTCACACATGCTCCATTAACATGGTGCAAGTAAATACCTTACAGAGAAGCACCGAATTCACATTCGCCCCAAAACTATGGGAAAGTGTGATCTGAAGTTCTGATTAAAATAAAAAAAAATTGACTGAATTCCAATTGTCATATCACAATAATGATGTTCAACTTCCTAAGCAGACATTAGCATGTGACGATTTTTTCATTGTGAAATTTTTTAATCATCTAGAAATGACAAAAAATTTGCGCGCGTTTCACTCATGAAAAAAGCGTTAACACTTACCCGATCTTAGATTTTCGAGTATATAGTATCTAAAAGGAATTGGTTTGTTATGAATTTTTGCGGGAACTCATCGCAATCATCTAGACTTGATTGCAATCATTCGGACGTGATTATCTAAAAGTGGACTATTGTGAACATTCAAAGTCAATCAGGATTTTGCGTTTTCACAGACTCCGTTGTTTATCAATGGACCCAAAACAATGAATTCATTGTCAAGCTGTGTGCATCAATGGCTTCGTTCAGCGGTGCTCAACAGTTGAGTGATGTGTCAACTTGTTCGGCTGAACGGACCGCTGCACCATTGATCACTTTCAACCGTTGAGTAGCGGCTCAACACGTTTAGTGATTACGGTTGTGCACTGCTGAACGAAGCCAAATGTGTGTATCAATATACTTGAAAAAAGTAGGACCTTGGTATTTCGTGCAGAAAAATATTTATTAAAATTGTAGCAGAGCGCTTTCCATCATCAGTGCTTACCTGATAGTGGGTAATTTTTGGAAAATTTTGAATTGATGGGTGATACAAGAGCCAAAACCATAAAAATAAAAATGTTCCTGAAGAAAACAGAATTGTTCAATAAATTATGGACATATAACAACGTTGAACTGTTTATTCCTGACCAAGATCATCCTGGATAAAAAAACAGTACCAATGGAGTCCACTGAAATCTGAAGTGTATAACAGATGAACAATGACAGTTGGAAACAGTGACGTGGAGCATGGAATGAACAAGGAAATGTATCAAAAGGCAAATTTACAAACAAAGAAACAAGTTCAGAAGGAAAAAACATTTATTCGCGTTTTATTTCTGTTTTCAAAATGTATCTTCAACGAAAAATTCAAAGGGACAAAAACTGTATGAATTGCAATTTTTCATAGAATTCACTCGTATTTAATCAACTTCTTCTTCTGTGAAGTTGGGCTAGTTGAAAGGTTTTCACTTAGATTTTCCACATCAAATATAGCCAATAACATTTTTTTGTTAATATACACAAAGAGTTGATAGACACACATGAGAGCGTGCTGTTTGTTACTTTCATTTTATTCCCATCCTCCCCTCCTCCCTTTTGTGATGGGGAAGCCCAAGCGGGGATTTCGAAATTTACTAAAGCGCGGCAGATTATTAAACAGGGGGATACCTTGTACTTGGTTGAGTACTTCCACCATATATGAGCCCTATATATGGCTGCCCTTCAAGGATAAAGGATAAGATAAGTAAAGAAAAAATTGATCATCTGAAATTCTCGAGCGCGTCAGATGAAGGTAGGGTGAGTTAGTTACATCCTGAAACGTGTATATTCCACTAATCTGACAATTCGAGAGTGACCTAAAGAAGAAGGAGGGCTACAAAGTTGTAAAAAAAAAGTCATCTCGACATTCTCGAGCGTGCCTAATTTTATTTTTATTTTGAAGGGAATAATTTGAGAATTGCAAAAAATTTATAATCTGACGATTTCCACAAGCTGAAATAATAAAAATTCATCGATAAAATTCAATGCGTGCAGCTACCTGATGCCTATATTCCCCTCTCCACGTTTCTTTTTCTTTCTCACTCTTTCTCTATCTATTGCTCTCTCACTCCGTCCCCACTCTGGTTTCTGTTGCCACGATGCCATGACAGTTGAACACACAGACTCGTTGGTGGCATGATATTGTTCACAAAGAATATCCAACGTATTAAAATTAAAAAAATTTAATAGCTTATGATTTTTTTCTTATAAATACAACTATTCTACTAAAAAAAAAACACTTTTTTTTATTTGCACGCTTTTTCCTGAGATTTTCTCAATAATCACTCGAGTTCAAAGATTTAAAAATATAGAAAAAAAAATAAAAGGCAGAATAGGCGAATCCCTCCAAATAATCGTCAGATTATAAGACTTCAACGTCTGTGGCGTAAAGATGGAGCATATATTATATCTTAATCTGACGCGCTTGTGTATTTCAAAATGACGAATTTTTTTTCAGATTCTAATAACGGCCGCGAATCTGCATCACATCCAAACCGTCAGATTATTATATAAGAGTTTTTTTTAGGTTCACATAACGTCCCCTCAGAAAATCTGACGCACTTAAGAATTTTTTTTTTCATTTTCAACCCTTACGTACGACCACCCCCACCATAGAAACAATCAGATTAACATACGTACAATTTTAAAATATGTAGGACATAGATGATATCAATATCTGACGCGCTCGAGTATGTCCATGCAACATTTTTTTTTATATATTTGAAAGTCTATAGCCGCTCCCCCCACCGATGAAAAGGTTAACATTATAAAACATTTTTTTCTTTATATCATATAAGCTTCGCAACCCAATAGGTCTCTATGACGCTTGAGTAAATCTCGATTCAGCATCGTGGGATCCCCTACAATTGAGAGTAAGAATAGATTAATTTCCCGTTTCATTATTTTTTCTCATAATTTATTATATTGAATATTGTGTATAGAAAATAGAATGGTCTTCGAAATAAAAATTTTAGAAGCCTGGGGTCCCCATAAAAGCATTCAAAAACATTTACATAATTTCAAATTCAAAAGAAATGGCGAGTGATATCATTTCATTATAATCGAGGCTGATATACATCATAGCAATTAGTGAAGTTCATTTCATTATCAGTGATGGCACTTGACAAAATGAAGTTATGAAAGATAAAAAAAAACAAAAATTTTCCTCTCGAATCTCGTGAAATATTTAAAACATCGAATGATATACTCTCAACTTTTTATCAAACCTCGAAACACAAGCAAAGTGTTTTATATAAGAATGAAAAAACTATGATATAATATTTCATGTTTTGTGCCATTGCCACCACTGAGATTGGAACTAACATCACTCGATATGATAATGAATATCAATCAGCCTTATCGAAATGATGGAATGGGAGTCAAAATGTCGAACAATCGTAGAAAAACCATCAACAGATAAAAAAACCATTTTTTTCATAAAAAAAAGATCCTTATATATATATTTATACAAATATGTTGTTATGATATGAACTTGGTTAAAACAAAAGGAGAAATGTAAAATTATGAGTTTAAACTATGAAGGGAATAAATATGCCGAGTATTCTACGTTAGCAACAATATGTCGAGCTCACTTCGGCTAACCAAAATCATCCACCATAAAATAAACATCCAATGATTTTGCTATTGGAACTTCTCAGCTGTGTTGGATTTCTGACAGGGCAGAAGACAAGACAGGTACAACTCCACACTGGACAGCCTACAATACAAAGAATATCACATATTAATCATAGTACGTACTAACAATAACATTTCAAAACACCTAACAGAAAATCAAACTCAAAAACATTTAAGAAACACACTGTACATTGAAATTCACAAACCAGACTACAAAACAAAACAAGGACATTGACAGATTAGAAATTATTGAGACAAGACATGTAATTTATATGAATCTAATGGTAATTTGGATTGAAAATGCCATACAAATTAAATCAAATATCTTCAGGAACCTTTTGCAAACAAAATTTCAATATGAAAAGATCATTTGTAATTAGCATGAAGTAAAATAGTTCATAGTGAGAGTGGCTCATGAAAAGTGATTTACTCAGTCAAGAAAGTGTTGGCTTGGTAACGGGAGATCAACAAGTACGAGAAATCGACGCTAAGGTGAAAAAAATTTTGAAGAAAATAAGAAAATCATTTTATACCAGAATTATATACAAGCAAAGTAAATATTGGACACTGTGACAAATACAAACTAAAGACGTACCAGAGAATATAATTTCCGAGATCCAGAGGAATGATCAACAGCTGCAATCCAGGTACAAATATCTGATCCATTTTCCGGCCTTTTCACTTCGAGAAAAGCATTCAATCCCTTTGTATATTACAATCTTCAATCTCCTGAACTTTATTTACCATTTCATTCATCGAAACATAACCAAAAGACGATTTTCGCATAAAAACATTTTAAGGTAGTGTTCGTCGTAGTAAATTTCATTTAGATATTTTCTCGTAGTTCAGGGATAGTAAATAAAAGTAATTTCATGAGAAAAATTGCCACATATTGAAATTTTGAACGGTTCATTTGAAAAAGGTATTGAAATAAAATAAAATTGGTAACAGATTTGATTTTGGAAACATTTTTATTTGGTTCTTCATATAAATTGCATTTGATGACATCAAGAAACTGCTCTACCATCCAGAGAAACTGCACCACGAAAGAGTTCTACACGTTCATTGGCGTCGAACTGAGCTAGAAAAGAGGTAAACTAAAAAGTAATAAATACAGGTGAAAGTGAAATACCGCACATATTTACTATACAAAAATCAAAACTACTTTCTGAAAATCAACTTTAAATTTCTTTTACAAAAATTCACAGCCTAAAATCTTTTGATTCTATTTCATTACAATTGATAATCACTACATTGTCAGAAGAATAAAATAAAATAAGAAGATTATAGCAATTGGCTCAACAACGTGGGGCGATAAAAACAAAATGAAATATAAAAAAATTATTATAACAATATATGAGGTCCTTGTGATTGATTTTTTTGATAGTCAAAATGTTTAGTTTAGTAATTTATGACTAATTCTGCGTGTTGAAATAAAGAGCCGTAAGTGCCATGATAACAATTTTGAGTTATTGCCAATTTAGCCTTTCTTGCTCCATACAATTCATTTTTATTTCGATTTCGAATTCAAAGACATTGAAATATAAAAATATATAATTTTGAAACAAAAAAAAATTCTCTGATTTTGTGTTGTGCTGAAGATTACTACAATTTGTTTGTTACTTACTGCCCTTTACCTTCACACGGCAGAATTGGACTTGTTCTAGCCAAAAAGAAATCTTTCTGTTTACGCACCAACTTGTCGGTGTAGACAAAAGTCTACCCTTCCACACTTGTATGGATTTCAATATTAATACTTGATTCTTCATATTGTGGTAGGTTAGGAATCCAGAAAGCCACGAAGAAAAGATTTTTCCACCACAAAATAATGACCTGCAGCAATCAGTTCTTCGTACCAACTCCCGACGTCCTTCCTCAGTAACAGCATTGCTATTCGCGAACCCTCAGCCACTCAACATACTGAGTGATTTCTAAATGCGACAGAGATAAATTATCGCGCTCTCTCGCTATTGGTGTTCCACTGAGAAAAAAATAATATATGATAATTTAAAGTGACTCAAGGAATTCGTTGGTTAATTGTATCGAATACTTTGGAATAGACCAATAGTAATAAGTATGTTGCTTTATTTACCCCCATACCATCAACTACTTAAGTTATTCTGTCGCACTCCAATAGCCACCCCTCAAAAGAACTTTCGACTTGAAATCATCGTGACTCCTGTGGAGGTAGTATAAATTCCACATAAGGCATTAACGAGTGGAATGCATGTATGAAAATTATATTGGGAACGACTTATTCTATTTTGTCCATCTGATCGTAACATAATCCTTCGTGGATGATTTGTAGAACAACATGATCTTCGTAAACCTATCAACTCTTGTTGAAGCGGTTGTTCTGATTCTTCACGTTTTGGAGATTGGTCTGATTCATTCACACATCCAGGATGGAATTTGTGGAATTGAATCAAATAACATCATTTATAAGGAGAATGTTTTGTTCGAGATATCGTCGGAAAAACTTAGGTAAAAATATTTCGTTAAATCAGTAATCATCTTTATACGTGAGATTGAGTAGGGTGTTAACACAATTCAGACAAGAGGTATTCCTGATACTTGGAAAAATCATCGAACAATGGATGAATTTCTAGTCTTGCCATGCAAATTCCACTCGAACTCGTTCAAAGTTCTTGGCATATACGACCGTGAACCCTATCGAAGTATCAATTGAGAGATAGATGTGAATAAGCACATTGAATTTTCAAAAGATAAACCCCAGCAATCATCAAGTACTTCCATTGTTAACGTGATCTGATTGATTATAAAGTTATGTTAGAATGTTTCGCGACTCCCTTATCAGTGTTCATTCGACAATGTTGGTCATCAGATTCATATAGACAAGTGTTAAGATCCATCGAATAAGTGGGAAAATCAATGTCAAAATGGTGGAAACTGACACAGGTAAGCAAATATCATCTCTCAGGTTATCAAATTTTTTCAAGAAGTATTAAACAAAGACCAATTATAATATTCCACACACGATGGATAGCTATTAACAGCATTAAAACCACGATGGTCGGTTGCAGTTACAGTATACCTACCACGGATACAATGATACTGATTTTCAATGAACACCATCGAATGTTTGAGGAATCAAATATTCGTTAAGATAGCAGTTCAATAAATCTGAATTATGACTATGAAATGAATGAGATGATATCTGAAAATATATTGGTCTAGGCTGAGGGACTTATTTTGGAAAAGATTTTCAGTCTAACCTGTCTTCGGAGTAACAACACAGTAGCTATTTGTATAACAAGAGAGAAAAGTGCTACTTTTCTTCGCGGGGATGAAATTTACTAGTACTAGTAATCATTCAAGAGACGAAAAAATACTTCACCCCCATGTTATACATATGATTTTTCCAACTCCCTCAAATAACAAGTCATTTTTGAATAATTTATTTATGAAACCAACAAACAAAATTTATTAATGGACTGAAAAACTAAAAGTGCAGTTTTGAGGAGTGGTTTTTGAATACCACACCAAGTGAGAGCTGGAGTTAACGCAGATTTCGTGATATATCCGCTAACATCATTATAATACAGCTGATATCCCCCGGAAATACTCGTACTTGACTGCTAACAATAAATTTCATTAATTTCACTGACTTTCTTAATTTGTTATGAAAAACATACTACTTTGGATAGAGGTAGACGGAAATAAGTATTTGTCTACTTACTTTTTATAGTCGAATATTCAACGAAAACTATAAATGGTAACTTTCAATGTGGGGAATAGCATGTGGGGACATATTTCTCAATAAAGCTATGTTTGTGACGGGCCCTTTACCAGAATTGAAACTTTTCGAAAACAAAGCACATTCATCTAAATACCAAACCCAAAACGCAAAATTTCAATCTTGTCAACAAATCGCACATCAGCGAGAAAGGGATATTATGATGGATTTATTCCAAATGCTATCGATAAGATGCTCGTCCTCACGTTGTACAACCTGCCACCAAAAACTGAAAGGCGTTCTGACTGAAATCGACTCTTTTATTTTTTCAACCCTTCCGAAGGCATCTAGGCGAATACTTCACTGGGTAGAGGAGGTGTACTCTAAGAAAGGTGGGGCATCTGCATTTTGGATACGTTATTAAGTTCCATTAGGTGGTGAGCAATTCAACTTTCCATCATACCTAAGGAATCAATCTCCGTGATTTCGGTTATAAATATAATTTCATTTCATATGAATTTCCAATGTTTTCTATAACTCAGACAAAGAGTAGGTCTATCATCGAGAATTTGGTAAATATGGAAATACACACCTTGAAGTGATTCATTCGCATGAGACATAATTGCTGTCAATGATAAATTGAAATAATTATGATATGAGTAATCTATGATATGCTTTCAATCAACAAGGAAAAAGAGGATGGACTATGCGAGTATGTGAATAGGGCGCCTCGTCGATTTCATCTTTCCTTCTGAGATTACGGAAGCTTGATCGAAATGTCGGTCTATATTCTCCACCAAAATTTATTTTTATAAATAGTGAGAAAACGTTATCTGCAGGCCTGTGAAACTCTGAAAGATGCCTTATGTCTTTCAAAAGAAATTTTCACCGTTATCAGTGGGAACTCTCAGGTTGAATCAATGTCCGCCAGACTGACAAGATGAAATCATGATCACTATTCTATCTATATGAACTGTTGCACCAGAGAGACCGAGTTATCGAAGTTGTTCTGGTGGATTTTCACGTTGCATATCGTGTATGGCAGAGGGTCAGCTTGCAAAAACACCAAATGATCTGCTTGGTATGGGTAGCTCTCGATGACTTCTTTCTCGTCATTCGGAGTCAGTTTGAAAAGAGCCTGATGAGCCAGTTTCACATCGGCACGAACAATCAGCATTTTATCGATGCTTTTTTAATCCTACATTAAACATTCATCTTTCATCTCCAAACATTCAGTCTTCACAATAATGTACATCAATTGATTGATGTGACAATCAAAGTAGAGTAATAAATGTGTAATGAAAAACCAAACAGTTTTTGTTACTTTTCTATTGGAGGTATATGACAACTTGTCTGAATGGAACATCATACAGGGTGGAACATAATGAAACACATATTGAAATGACGATAACAACAGTCTATCCAATTAAGTTTAGAGCATATAATCGTGTCAGGTTCGTAGTGGGCATATAATACGATCAGAGCAACGTGAAACCGGCGCAACTTAAAGAGATACAGAAATTTATCTCATTGGAGATCATAGAGTCTGAAGAGTATGTTGAATGAACGGGCAGAACTTTGATTCCAACTGAACAGATATCTCTTGAGATATCTTCCCGTTTAGGAATCCAAGTACAACAACTGATTGATATGCCGCTTCAGAGAAATCCAACTGTACCATATATTGAATTCTTTCTTCCATAAAAATGATGCGCGCAAAGTAAGAAACAACTCAGAATTTCTTTACTTTTGTCGGATATAAATATGGCTTCTAGTTGAATCTTACGGCTTAGATATAACTCCAACGAAATCCTTCCAAAGATCAGAAGATTGGCACGATACTGGCACAGGATTTTGCAATTTTTTTCTCGATTCCATTCGATCGATCTCACGGGTAAACTTTTACTAGAAGTGAATTTTTGCGAATTCGTGCATAAGTCTCACATGCCTTCTCGGTACTATAGTGGTAAGCACATTTGCCTCTCAAGCGGAAGACCGGAGTTCGATTCCCCACCGGGCCACCGTGCTGGGTAATCGCAAGTAGAAGGTAAGGCCTCGTTGATCTATTGCTCGCACAAATTTCGACTTCTGACTGTTGACATTCGTCAGCTGGTTAACGGAAATGAACAATTTTAGAACAATATTTTTTTTTACTAGTTTTTCGATATTTCGATTCGAAATTTCCTAATAAACATCATCTCGCGAGGTGTTTCATTTTTTTTTTTATGCTGAATGCACCTCGTTCAGAATGAGTGGACGAAGATAGATAGGAATGAAAGTCAAATGTAATTCAAATTTGATTCCGTTTCTCAAAGTATATGGAGTATCCTCTGTACCTTTGAGGCTTTTCATGATTCTTCTCAGATCTGTATCTTTCTGAGTATATTTGACTATGGTAATTGCAGTAAAATGACTAGTTATTGCATGCGAGGGTGACTCGATGCACAACTGATTCATTTCCTGGTTTATACCGACATCAGCGGTTTCAAACAGCTTGGAACATGGGGCAGAGGACAATCAGTCGACATTCAATTTGGCGAATCTGTTCTTTTTGAAAGAATGATTTAAACGTGATGAGAAAGAAGCATAGCGTTAGAATCGTGCTGACATCATTTTTGAAAGGGCATGATTATGACAAAACATCCAAGTCGAAGGTTCATTTTCTATCACAAGCTCGAACACTCTTGCGTATAGAAAATTGAAGAGATTGAACTGTAGTTCTGTTTCGTTTTGGTAAATGAACGTGAGGTATATTCTCGCTTCACCATCCACTATGTGGCTCAATAGAGCTGCCACATCAACTGGGATTGCATCAAATGCCAAAGTCAAAGAAGATCTGGATCCTATGGGACCAAAACTGGATCACTGTATATTTTTCTTTCGAATTCCTTAGATGCTGATTCACATGACGCATTCCAAACAAAACAGCAATTCCTTGGTATAAGTTTTCTTAATGGCTGTGATATTGTTGAATAATCTGGGACAAAACGGAAATAATACTTGATGAGGTCAAGAAAATAACGAAATTTGTTAGAAAGACGGGCCATTCGAAGAGAGCGAAGACTTTCAGTGAATATTCCATTCCATAATCTCATCGAATTGAATCGAGCGACCCAACTGTTCAATTTGTGTAATGAAAACCTCGCATTCTTTTCGATTCGTAAGTAGTTCCATGGCATATGATATCATTGATGTATGAAACTTTTTGTAGGGATCAATTACCCTGACACCAAACTGACATTATTTGCACCCGACGCTCGTTCCGCTAAAAAGGTAACCATCTTCAGGAGAAAAAATCGAATAAATGGGCAATAAATTTACTCTCCTGAAGATGCTAACCTTATTAGCAAAACACGCGTCTAGTGCAAATGATATCGGTTTGGTGTTAGGGTAATTGACCTCGTCAAAAAGTTTGAAGCATAACATCAAGTCCTTTGATTATTTTCATGATCATATTTATTGTTTATCATCCTGTTGATTAGTTTCTGTCAGTTCTTTTTGCGTTTTGAAGCGCCATTGTGCGGCGGTGCTGAGAGTCGTTGTCACTTAAAAGAAAGTTTCGGGTAATGATGTTTTTCTTCACCCTAGGCGGAAGCATCGATTGCTCGATTTACCACTGGATGGCGATGGTGAAAAGTTCTCTTTTTGGAATTATTTACAGAATAGTTGTGCCCCTATTTAGAAAAAATCAGGTGAAAAAACTTCGTGGAGTTCAATGCGATTATTTGAAATGGCCTTTCTGAACTGTTTTTAGAAAAGTTATGTGCTTTCGATTATTATTATTTCCGGTAAATATTGAGGAACCTCTGGGGACCTTTTCGAGGAATTCAGTGAATGCTTATTAGAACTTTGTTGCCTGGTCTAGGTGAGAAAAACCATATTATTATGTTAATCTGAAATACGTATATTTTAATATTTTAGCGACCTTCAGTCGGCGCTATGATAGTTTGATATTCATTACAATTTTTTGTTGCAGAATATTCTTCCTGTACTTAATTTTGATGAGAGAACTGGCATTATCGAATAAACCTGTTTATCAGTTTTCTTCTGTTTGGTTTCAGTATTTTCCTCCACCCCCTCACAAGTTTCAACTTTTACACCAAAGGTTCCAATCTCATTATTTATTAATCTGAGTATGGTTCGGTTTTTGGTGAGCCTTGAATTTTGTGAGACATGATTCCGCTGATTCCAAAACCCAAATAGTTCATTAGACATGTTTTTCAGTTGCAATGGTTCGATTTTTTACTATCTTCATCGACAGAAACATATAAATAGGTTCATTGATTTTTCTGATGGGAAAGTTCAACGACACACGACTATCATTCCCAACACATTTTTAGTCAACGCAGAAGCGCACTTCACCATCCGATTCGGGTATGTTAACTAGTAGTGAATCCCAGTCACTCCTCTCAACAATGGGTGATTATCTACCCGACTTCTGAGCGTACAGGAAACGTCACTATTGTAAAAACAGGCTGGGCATCTTCTCTGGAAAGAAGTGAAACACTCAGATTTGGAATACTGTCAATTGATCTAATTGAAATATTCAGCTCTTGAATCAACTTCCTTTGTCATCACAGAAATTATATATCCATCAGAAGTATCGTACCATTTATATAGGTTGTTGATTTGGGGTTCTCGAGAATTGGTCATGGAAGTAATTTGATCCATACCTCAGGTGGGATGTGAACAAAGAGTGTAATTGTAAGAATACTGTTAATTTGAATTTTCAATGTGTATTTGATGTCAGAAAACTTTTTTCTCGACAGTAATATAATTCAAACAAGAGCCACGTTACCAATTCTTTCACACGCATTACAGTTCAACGTATTTCGATCCACTCTTGATGGGATTCCTAGTTTGTGATAATTGAATCTACCTCTCGATCGGCAACGATTTGTAATTTCTCTCTGTAACAGTTACTTGAAGAACAGATAGGAGTTCTTGAATGTTTAATGCCGCTGTTACTGTATGATCAACACAATTTTTCGATAATTCATGAGTAGCTGAGAAACATCATCCTCTAGCTGAAGAAGAACCTGATTGAAATCACGAATTTCATTGTTCGTTATCATGCATGCTACGATGAGCTTGTAGTTAAATTTAGACCACATATATTTTCTGTATACATTCAGATAACTGATCTTGTAATGATGCGACATATCCTGCGATATTTCGGTTTTCCTTTTGACATGCAGAAAATTATGTTGTTTCACTAAAATAATTTTCTTCCAGCGGACAAAATTTGCTGAAGTGCATTGGTAGGTTCTTCACAGGCTTTCGACTGGCTTACCAGAACCAAGCAGTGCCGTCAAATTATTGTAATGAGACACTCCAATCGATGGAGACAAAACTGAGCTCTTTATCGATTCCATATAATATTCCAAACAGAAACATGAATTTCAAATCTCTCCAGATAGTTTCAGAACTTGTTTTTCTCGCATCGTATTCAAATGACAGCTCACTGATATAAACTTGATTTATATCAATTGTATGAGTCTTGAGTTTCTTGATGAGTTTAACCTGACTTCTTGTGAAAGTTTTGGCTGACTCGGCAAGAGATTCGCTATAGAATCTTTGTTCATCCCAATCGACTATAATTGAAAATGCTGTGTGAAATGATTCCAAATGACGAATCGTTTAAATAAAATTCAAAACATAATGAAACTCTTTTCGACAGAACGATTACAACGTCAGTTGAATATTTTGAATTGAACAAACGGCTGCCTTGTACAGACTTCACCGGAGATGAAACCTTCCAGTCTGATCTTCCACAAACGTCCTAGATTCAGAGGAAGAAGATAACAAGTGAGAATAGATATCAAGAAGGTTAGAGAAGGTAAAAAGGATGACAGAGGTTTCTGTGTGGTGGTATGGGTAGTGATGTTCTGCGATTAATATTCAGACTGTAAACTTCTGTCAATTTCGTATATAACCGATATGGCGTCTCATACTTGACAACTTTGGAGGAATGACAAGCCACACCCACAGTGCCTTGACCCATAGGAAATCCTTTGACCACGTTGAATGCCATAAATGGGACGTTAGCAAGAATGTTGTACGAGAGAATCACACAACATCTTTCAGTTCCAATGTCAATGTAATGTCATTGTTCATGAATCAATTTCATTATCAAATGTGCCAACTCGAATCTCAATATATTGTCAATCAGGAGAAAATGGTTGTTTTATGATTGGTGGAAGGAATTGTATCATGACCAGTTTCCAAACTGATTGTTTTCATCACGAATGTCTTGAGCTATTCTACGTAAAAAAAAGATATTATTCGATTCCATTGGATTCAGGGCCGGTCTTTTCACTTACAGATAAAGTCCTTGATAACTGTATCTTTCGGATATTCTTCTTCTACCGTCTTTTCACCTTCAAGTAGACCTATCTGATAGATAAATACAGGGTATTTGTAGGATAACTTGCCTGGCAATTTGGGTTGTGGATAAAGCGGTATTTGTAAGAAAAATGCCACAAAACAATACTGTTTTCAACTTATTTTTGTGTTTTATGCATGAATGAGTGTACAGGCAGATTATGCAATGCATAATTTTTGACAAAGCTGTCCATCAAGCTGTAAGAGTGCTGAGATTAAAATTAAATAAAAGATTTTGTGAATTTTGTAATTATGGACGTAGTTGAAGATATAGATTTGCTGTTGGACTACTATTTGAATGAAATAATCAATATTGCAATGCGGGAATATTACATTAGACCCCGAACAGAATTAATTATTATTGACATTAAGATATTTAGCAACTGGAAGTTCCTATATAACAGTAGCAGATTTTGGAGGCATTCACAAATCATCTGCTGGAAGAATCATCAATACAGTTATCACTGCTATTTGTCGCCTCAGAGAACGTTACATCGCATCTTCATCGTTCTGCCAAGTCGCATCTTTTAATTTTCACATGTTGGAATCTGTATTTCTATTTTCTAAGATGTGTTTGACATTCAAACACGATTTTACTAACGAGCTGGTCTCGTGTGAAATTTGGAGCCCTGTCCACTCTTTTCCTAAAGCTTTCTTTTCCATATTCAAAATCAAGAAAAAACCAACTCGTACCGCCGAGAACACGAAATATTTGAAAATTTTCTGTCCACTGTTAACACTAAAACACTAACACATATGTTGTTCTCTGTTGTAAGCCAAACACTTACAAGGGTACAGTTTCGACAGCAACATGAAGTTAGGTACAATTCCAAGTCCTAGATAGGTACCTGAAGGATAGAATACCAAGAAAAGACGGAAGAAAGTTGTCCCTTGGATAATTCTTTCTCAGAAATTTATCCGATAGAAAGGTGCCAGAGAGTTTATCGGAAGATGAAAAGACCGGCCCTCAGTTTCAATCAACGATCCGATGTCATCGTTATTGTGCCGATCGGAATAATTTATGTTCTTGTATGTGCAAATTGATGATTGCACTATTGAGGAAGGAATTGAAATCTAGGCGTATGTTCCGTTCCAAGTAAAGGTTCTTGGGTGCTACCTTGAGGAACTCCTGAGATGACTCGGAAATCTATCTGCATGGAAAGACTTTAATGAATCAATTCAATCTTCCATCCTATTGAGAATCTGAAAATTGAATATAGAAAGGGGTATTTTATGGTTCATCATATCAAATGACCTAATATAATCAAGCAATATTGATACACTCATTTCAATTTTGTCTCTAGCATTCAATGGGTCATTTGTGATTTCTGAGTGTGTTGAGGCATAATTGTAATCTTTATTGTTTGAAAGGTAGCAGATTGCAATTTGAAATGTACATACGAGTTTTCATTACTCTGAGACATCAGATAGTATAAATGGAAAAGACATCGAGATGGCTTAGTTCAGTTGTTGGTTGTTTTCTGGCAGTAGTATAACACTGAATATTTTCACGTCTGGGTTCGTGGGTTAAGTCTTTGCTGACAAGTTAAGAACAAAACTCGGGAATTATATTTGGGACAGCAGCAAAAGCGAAAGTGTACTCTTATAATATTGTCGAAATATTGGAAATATATTGTTATAAGAGTACACTTTCGCTTTTGCTGCTGTCCCAAATATAATTCCCGAGTTTTATATATATATATATATATATATATATATATATATATATATATATATATATATATATATATATCTCCCACTTTGGAGCCATTCTCAAGACTTCTTGACTTGGTGGCGAGGCCTATAAGTCTCCTTAACCGCCAGCACTCATCTCGACAGAGTGAAGATTGTGGTTTGGTAGATAGAGGAATGGTATTTATAGCTGTATGAGAATCCGACGTTGTTGAAACTGTCGGACTGTATACAGGTCTGGTTTGAGAAGGATTGATTAATGGATTTGTTCGAAGGGATAATAATGGTTTCCAGGAATTGGGGAGCCTTTGTGAGTCGTCTCGTTTGTTGAGGCATTGAGGGCGTTTTTCAATTTCTATTGCTTCGCGAATTATTCTGGAGTGGAGTGTTTTTGCTGTGGCAATGGTCTTCGTGTTGTTGAATTCAATTTTGTGTCCGGTTTCGTGGTGGTGTTTGAAAAGAGTCGAGGTCATGTCCGAATTTCGTATTGCTAGTTCGTGCTCGTAGGACATGTTTGATACTCGTCGGTTCGTCTGTCCAATATATGTTCTCGGGCAGTCGTGGCAAGGAATTTCATATACTCCTTGTGATTCGTTGGCGTTAGTAAGGTCACATAATGTTAGAGAAGTATGTTTACCTTGGTTAAGACCCTCGACTACTTCCGACACCATAATATATTCAGAATGTGTTTTCTAGAAACTGATTCATGTATGTAATCAAACCGTGATTTTTGTTTATCTTGAATATATCAGGCATTGAGCATGAAAAAAATAACGAATTCTGGAATATGATAAATTTGTTTTTGAATAGTAATATAAACCATTGAAATAAAAACTTGGTTATCTTATCTTGCCATAGTTAGTAGGAAGGTATACACCACACAATGAAAGAAATATTGAATCAATTCGAAAATCAGTGGAAGTTTGTTGAATATTCATAAATGCTGCTGAAAGATTCAATATTTCAGCAGATATATTCATTTATATCCTTACAATCCCTGCAAGTGAAGGTATGCATGTCATTACATCAACACCATAGTTCCCAACGAGACGGCCCAAAAACTAGGTGCCATTTTATTACTCTAGAGACCGTGTAAAAAGTATGGGGAACGACGTAACTGAGACTTTTGGACCACTGCCGTCAATTTCTGGTGGCCCGATTTTCCGCCATAATTAAATAAACATTGCATCTGGAAACGTCATTTTGTATAAAATTATTACTGACGGCATACTGTTTATATTAACAGTAGTAGTTAAAAATTAAATTTAAACTTATTGCCGTCAAAAAAAAATGGCACCGGAAGTCAGGAAAAATTTTGAAAATTTGAAAGTTGAGTATCCATTTTAGTATCAAATCATTATTGACGGCAATAGCATAATTTATAATACTTTGTGATGTTATTTCGTGTTTTATTAATGCCGTCAAAATTTACTGGCACCGGGGTTGAAAAAAGGGGGTGGTAACCCCTTACGTTGAATAGGGTTTTAGTATTATTTCATTACAAATTTTTTTTTAATATTATTGAACTACTTGAGAATACAATATCATAAATTATTGTGCCGTCAATTTTTAATGGCACCGACGGCTATTAAAATTAAAAAAAGTTTATAGCGTACAAGACGTGATACGCCGTCAAAAATATTTTTATGGCACTTGAAATATTTAAAAGAAAAGTTATAAAAAACAGAAACCACATGTTTAGGACAGAAATTGAACTACTTTTTAATAATTAACAGTATCGTTAAAAAAAAATTGAAAATTTTGATGTTTTTGAAAAAGAAAAAGGCCGTCTTCCTGACTTTTTCGTTTTTTCCGAATTTTAAGTTTAATATTTTAGGCTGCAAGCATCAAAGGCGGCCGTCCACCCCCTTTTCTCAACCCCCGGGCCACCAAATTTTGACGGCGATGATAAAAAATCAAATAACATGATAAAATAAAATAAATTTTACAACTGCCGTCAATAATAATTTGATACAAAAATAGTACCTCTACTAGACGTAAATAAACAATTTTTCTGACTTCGTTTACTTTTTTTTTTGACGGCACCAACTTCAAATCGTTTTTTTATTGATTTTGATGTGAAATATAATTTTTTTGTAAGTGCCAAACACTATGCAAAAATTCTGCACCCAGGGTGCCCGAGGTTGGGGTGACCACCCTTCTTTTCAACCCCGGTGCCAGTAAATTTTGACGGCATTAATAAAACACGAAATAACATCACAAAGTATAATAAATTATGCTATTGCCGTCAATAATGATTTGATACTAAAATGGATACTCATCTTTCAAATTTTCAAAATTTTTCCTGACTTCCGGTGCCATTTTTTTTTGACGGAAATAAGTTTAAATTTAATTTTTAACTACTACTGCTAATATAAACAGTATGCCGTCAGTAATAATTTTATACAAAATGACGTTTCCAGATGCAATGTTTATTTAATTATGGCGGAAAATCGGGCCACCAGAAATTGACGGCACTGGTCCAAAAGTCTTAGTTACGCCATACTTTTTACACGGTCTCTAGGGTAATAAAATGGCACCTAGTTTTTGGGCCGACTCGTTGGGAACTACTAGACAATAACATATACAGTAAATATTTTAAAATCTTCAACTGTATATATATATATATATATATATATATATATATATATATATATATAGCCATGTTGAAAATCACTTATTTGGCTGTTTACATGTGAGTAAATAAAGTTAGTGAGGATTATCTCGATTAATTTCGAGAAAACTGAAATTTATGCAATAGGCCGATAATTTGTAACATCGTTTTGTTTTTCCGATTTGAAGACTGGACATACACGTGATATCTTCCAGCTGTTTGGGAACGTTCTAGTTTTAATGATTGAATTGGAAATAATGTGTAGCGGAAGTACTAGTGAATAAATAAACTCTTTGACAAATTTTGCAAGAATATTGTTTGGCCCACAAGTAAGATTATTTTTCAGTTGCTTTGCTGCACTGTACATTTGTTCGTGAGAAATTTCGTTGGTATTCATAAAATGATGACTTTGAATATTGTTCTGTGAGTTAGTACTTTCATCATTCAGCAAATCTCTCTGAGGAAGATACACGTTTTGAAAGTGCTTTGCAAATGAATTGACGATTGAGCTAGGGGTTGAACAAATTTGATTTCCGTAAAGCATTCGACCGGGGATACGTGATTTGTTATTTTTTGAGTTTATATAGGCCCAGAAATTTTTGGGATTCGTTTTTGAGATTTCTTTCAGCGTTTTTGATAAAATATTGTAGGCTCTGTTTATTCCAGTTTTTAAAGTGCGACGGATGCCCCTCAAGCGTTCGGAGTAGAATAAGAGTTTGTGTTTTCTATACATTTTGAGATAGCGGTTTTTGGCCCTTATTTCCACGATAATATTATTGGTAAACCAAACAGGATATTTGTAATTCCGACATTTCTTCCTAGGAACACATTTTTCTATTAATTTCTGAAGAGTGTCACAGAAATAGTTACATGTCGAATCCACATTTGAGAAGTTGCTGAGATCACTCCAATTTGTTTCAGAGTAGTTGGGATAAATTTTGCACATTCATTTTCCTAAATCGAAACTCTTGAGGTTTGAAGAAAAATATGGCCCTTTTTCGTTTTCGATGGGTTCTGATATCAGCAGTCCAGGATGATGTGAGTCTATAGGTACCAAAGGGTCATCGTCGCTGAAGACAGAAAGATTAATATTTTCGGTGGAGACAATGAGGTCAAGTATTCGATTGTCATTGAATATTTGATTATACTGGGTTAGATCACAGTAATTCAGAAAATGATTGAAACATGTTATTAGGTTGAACTGATGGTTGGTGTTTTCTAGTGAATTGATTTCACTTATATTGAAGTCCCCTAGGATGAGAATTTTATTGTTGAATTGAAAATTCTATAAAAACTCGAAAAATTCATCGTATTCACTGTTAGTGATATCTGGTGGAATGTAGACGACTAGAATTATGATTTCAACAGTGTTTTCATTCAAATTTCAACGCACAGGACCGATTTTTTTGTACTGGGCATAACTTTGGTTCTTCAAGGATGGGTATATAAGCACATATATTTATATGTGGGCGTGTGTGAGGCCTTGTGTATGTCGAATACTGAGTTAGAGCTGTACACGGAAAATTTCTCATTGCTGTATATTCCCCGTACGTTATAAACTCCGTTATGTAAAATGACATCCAAAAATTATGTGAATGTTACAAAAACGGCTGTTATTCTTCAATTATTCCAAGGCAAAATTCATACATATCAGTCAACAATTATCGCCTAAGGTTTCTGCCGTCGAGAATTGAGATTGAGTAATAGGTTTTTGCTCTTTCATCTGCGTTGCGACCTCGTCTGAATAGTTCAGGGATAATTCAAACATATTTATTGAATATTTTTTAATTTGAATATGGTTTATCATGTTCATGTGAACATATTATATTTTCTGATTAAACTTTTGAAATGAATAAAATTTATGAGTTCATCTTCATCGTACATAATTGCTGTTGGTTTTCAGTAAATTGACGATTATTTCAGAAATTGAAGTCTGCTATTTGTTCTTAGGTTCACGAATACAGCAAATGCACATAATATACCAGAGGCGCACTCATAATGTAACATGCTCCATTATCACAAATTTATCGTTGAAATACGGCTCTCTTCAACATCGAGAGAGCAAGATGGAGGCAAGGTATTAAAAAGGAGTAGCGTCGGATGGTACCAAAGCCGAGGTCAAGACATTGATATCTAAATCAAAGCTCATTGACACGCTGAAAATGAAAAATCACTTCATCACACTAAAGCTCCACCATGTTTACCTATTTCCGATTCTGGCGCTCATAGGTGGAGGAGGGGGAAAGAAACCAATAATGTGTTTCCATATTTTGAAGTGTAATGAATACAAAGATTATCTGATTCATCGTCTGACTCTTGGTTCTCGTTCTACAGGCTGATATAGGTGGAATTGCGGAGTTTACCTCTGTGAGGTAAACACCACTTCACAGCCACCTCACCCACGCCTTCTGACAGTGTTGCCATCGTGGCAACGCTTCTTGAACGTTACCTTAGGTCATGCACTATAGGTATGCGAGAACTCAATCCGTCATAAAAAAGTGAAAGGTTGGTTTCACTAACGTACCCATTCATGTTCATTCTCTACTTCTCTGAAGCCCTTTGGATTTTTCTTATGATTTTATTCTATCAATTATAATTTACTTTTTGTTTCAGGTTCGAAACTGGGTGTTCGACACATACAGGTTGTATTCATGCTCTTTTTACTAGCTCTTGGAATTGGAATGAGGGTGCATCTTTCTGTAGCGATAGTAGCCATGACAGATAACACAACGAGCTCAAATCCTGATATTCCAGTAAGAAAAAAAAATAATCAATCGTAGATTCTCTCTGTACAGGCAATTATTTTTCTGCATAAAACAATTAGACGAATTTTTCGATATAGTTGAATAGGTAAATGACCCACATTTCTATTTGGAATGCGTGTTCGATGATACAAACCGACGAATTTTAGTATTTTTTTTCTGGGCAATGAATCAACTCATCAGAAACATTTCAAAATCCTACATAGATGCGAATTTGGTGATAAAGATATGAATTATCTCTGAGAGCGGTGAATGACCATAGAAGTTGAACCGCTATATAGCAAAAAAAATCCCTTCAATGGAAAACATTACAATCCTCTCAATAACTAACATCTGATAACGATAAGAATCTGATACTTGAGACTGTGATTATTGATTGATGAATTATTTATTGCCTTTTTTCTCCTCCGAATAAAAAAAAAATAGAAAACACAACTTCTATGGAAGGAGTAGAATCAGAAACATTTACAGACACTCTGTTGATACATGTTAATAGATATGTGTATATTATTCGAAGACGTTTGATTCATTCACAAAAAAAAATCCATCTAAAATAGCTACTTCCCTGCTTATATGGCAAAGACATGCACTGGGTTACATAAAAATCACTTTTTGTATACCAAGCATATGAAAATTGAATCAATTTTCATTCAGATGAAGATAAAATGAAATCAAGATTTCCTCACTATAAGAAATTGTAGTTTGTACAACAAGAGTGGATATGGCCGATATCCATTCGAGTTGTATAGTTGATTTTTGGTTCGACTACGTAAATATGTCAGAACTCTTTTTCGAGTATCATATTGATAATCACTTTCATATATAGAGTATTCTTTCGATATTTATGAAAAACTCACAGGAAAAAATTTGATTAGATTCAATGCTGAACGATACAAATCAAATTAGTAATGTCTGATTAAAAAAAGGCCAGGAGAAACTCGGTTTTGATGGGACTCGAACCTACGAGTATGAAGTGGATCGTGTCAGAGGGCTAACGCTCTAACCAACTGAGCCACTTGGATTGTAATATCATTTAATAATTGGTGTGAGAGTAGATGTAGGTCCTTCAATTCCACAAAAAAAACATCAATGGTGACAATTTGGATATCGTGTTTGTATTGGTAGACAGATCAGATTTGTGACGTTCCTACAAGGTTGTGCGTGGTAACCAAGTATTTTGTTCTCTGTGATAGATGGAATTCATATATGAAATCATATCCATTCAACTGACTGAAATCCCCTACTTATCCGTTTAGTAAATTATAAAGAAATCAAAATATTCACAGATGGTAGTAGAAAATGTATATTTCCTCACTGTAAGGAAATATGTTAGTGTTCTACATAAATGATTGACAACAATGTCCATAGTAATATCAATACGAATTTCAAAGTACAATTTTTTCGTGAATAAATTCACGATTTTTACGAAATTAACCAGTGATTGTCGAATTTTAAACGATTTGCGCAAAAATAGTATGCCCACTTTGTGTGAGAAGCCACATTCATGGACTCTATGTTACTGAGTCTTGACTTGCGCCTTGACCTAGCAATCCTCAAAGTCGTCCAGGAATGTTAGGTTTTCCTATCTGGTAAACAATGTACTCTTTTCACACATTCACTGAAGTTACTTTGCATCTCTCATTGCCTTCCATTCTCAATTTCAGACCTATGATTGGACCGACAAGAGCTTAGTTCTTTCATCTTTCTACTGGGGTTACGTGTGTCTTCAATTACCCGCAGCAGAGATGGGACGAAAATATGGTCCCAAATGGTTTTTGCTAGGAGCAATGTTCATCAATTCTTTGGGAATGTGCCTAATTCCTATAGTAGCGGCCAGTTTCGGATCAATTGGGGTTATGGTATGTAGAGTTATAATGGGTTTGACTCAAGGAAGCTTTTATTGCAACGTCAACAATACTCTCACTAAATGGATTCCCGTGTCCGAGAGAACTCGCTTGAGCACCTTGGCTTTATCAGGTGAGTTAACAATATCAAATGTGATGATTACTCAATTGATGTTTTGATTCATCACGAATCTTCTGATTTGTAAAGTACGAACCTTATAAATATCACTCGAACCCCAATTTCATCCCAGAAAATCATTGTTTCCCATTACTTTTTCTGGAAAACGTCTACCTTGTGTGTTTCTCGTCATTGAAATCTAATTATTAGGCGCCAACTGCGTTAGTGAATTGCACGTTGAGTGGAAGCACTTCAGTTCGATGTATTGTCTCTCGTCAGCAAAACGCAAATTGACTCCGACAAAGCAGAGGTTTCCGTGTTTACTTATTGATTATGGTAATGGTTATATTCCCAAATGTTGTATCTACCTGTATACATGGATAAATTGTGTTTATTGCATAAGACGTACGAACATAGGTTGAATTGGTTGACAACTGATAACGGAGGTTAAGAAAGTTGAATAGAGCAGGATTTTTGTGCGTCTCATCAAACGTCGATACATACAGTCTTACAGAAAAAACTATAGTCAATGAATGAAAAAAAATTGATCTGCAATTGGTGAACGAATTGACATTGAACCTCAGTAACCAATTATGTACGATTTTACGTATTCAGCCCAACGATGAAGCAATTTTATTCGAGTGCTTGGAATGACCTTTCCATCATCTACAAAATTCAAAAGAAATATTTGTATTGTTTGAAAGCCATTAGTCTGTGGGAATGTACGTTTTCTAGGTAGTTTTTTCGTTATCAACCTATAACCAACAATCAAAATCATTTATAGAAGAGAAGTGTTGGTTGTGAATTTTTCACAAGGAAACAGATTCAAGTTACACGAGAAGTTGCTGATTCAGAAAGAACTGTTTTTAATTATACCAGCAACTTTTCGATTTAGATAAGAAATCTGCTCTTCTACACTTCCATAGGTTATAATATTAATTTTTATTTCTTTATGATTGTGGTAGGTTGATGAACTCAAAAAATCTATGAACAAAAAATATATTGTTGTTAATGATTGTGATACAATTCGTTCATTTAACTTTAAAAATATTTCAAACAGATGATGAGCAGAAAGACCTACCTACCTACTTTCAGTAAAGAGCTATGCTTTTTTCAATTTCTCACCTGATTTGTTATAATTTTACCGTCCACTGTATTGAAACAATTGGGAAGCGATTTCTTTAGTTGCTTTCCCCCCATTCTACTGGAACTACTTACCAATATATTAACTGACGGTATCTTAACGCCTCCAAGTGGAATTTCAGACACTCATTTAGTGTGAAGCATGCACTTCAATTCATCAGCAATTCGTTCATTGTGACAAAAAGGTTCGTTGTTACTGTGGCTTGTTTCTTTCATCAACCGAACACTGCGAGCAAACTCAAATAACTGCATCACCTTTCAAACATGTCTCTTTTGATGGCTTCAGTCCAATATTTCTAGACTTGAATAACCCCATCCTTCTGAACCTCTCTCGATCTGCTACATTGAAGAAGGAATTCGCCTAGAGGTTATTCTTGAAGTATTCTATCTTGCTCACTCTGCACTCCTCTCTCTAAGGGCCAGTCCATTAGTTGCATTAGTGCCTGAAGCGTTTCCCAAAATGACATTTCCACAAAAATGCTCGATTACCCCTACCACGTACTTCGCACGTTTCCAAAGCTCTTGAGCTTTTGACTTGTGAGGAGCTCTATTTTCTGAAAAAAACCTCAAAATTGATTTATTGTCGGAAGGTTCAATCTCTCCCTGTAGACTTGGATTGTGGAGAACTTTGCCTCATCAGACATATCCCATGAATTCGAATGTTTTCCGATTGTCAGAAAGGCCTCATTTAGAAATAAAATCATCATCGTTCGTTGTAGACATGATCGTGATTCATTTATCGGACCATACAAGGTTTCATTGAAATACCTGTTGAAATTATCAGTGCGTGTTCTTGAAATCCTAATGAGTACGGAATTAAGATTTTTGCATTAAGCGATGCAGAGTTGTTCTACACATATAGTCTGGAAGTCTATGTCGACAATGATGGGCCCTTTGCTCAGAGTAACAGGGCTATGTTGGTAGTTCAAATGTTGAATGAACCAATATATGGGAGTTATAGGAATGTTACGACAGATGGTCTACCAGTATCGAATCAGCAAAGGAACTGCTCAATAAGGGATCAACAACTATAGGAACGATCCGAGCCAACAAAAGAGAACTCTGTCCTGAATTTGTTCAAAAAAATTCCCGACCCATTGGTTCCAGTATGTTTGGATTCAGGAAGGACTGTATTTCGGTTGTATTTCATGAATAATATATTTTTTAGACAAATCTTGAATATACTTCAAAAATTTACCGTTATTATACGCATAAACATTATATGTTACGTACGAGTATTGTACAAGTTTACGTTCTTTGATCAAAGTCAAATATATCACGTAAGGCAGCATGAGCTGACATCACCGGAAGCAGCGAATACAAGTTAATATTTAACGATATTCTTCAATGATGTGGAAGGTCATATTTTTTTCGATTAAGAAAAATGCTGGATTGAAATCACAAACAGTAAAAGTGTAAAAACCAATTAAGCTTTGAGCTAGTAGTTTTAGACCGAGTTGTATATATATTCTAGAGACACCAGTCACTAGACCAGACACCTTTCATTGTTACCAGTCCCGGTCGGCATCCAAGGGAAAAGAGGAAAGATTTTTCACATGATTATTGAAATGACAGTATCTGAACCTCTAATTGCAATATTAGATTGATAAATAATAATTTTACAAGCATGAAAAATTATTAGATCTATATGAAGAACAATTCTTAAACTCAGATGGATCAATTTATTTGAAATGAACGGTGAAAAATTATGCCCAATGTAATAGGTACAGAGGAAAAATTAATGCGAACTTCTTTGAATTAATTATTCGTTATTTCTTTTGTGGTATCACTTGATATAATTTGGTTGAGTCCAGAAATCGAGTAATCAATTAGTGGTACTTATTATGTCTATTACTCTGATACTCCGATCGTTGTCTTTGATAAAATGGTTCCATCACTGATTAAAAATAACATCTAGCCTGGCTGCTGGAATTTCAGTGATCATTTGCAAAAACTCTTTTGGATAAGTACTCAAGACATTCAGTAATATTTCGAAGAAGTTTCTGCAAATGATCACTAATCAGATATTATTTTCAATCATTACTAATACCCTTTTATTGAAGACGCCGATCGGAGTCATCGGCTTGAAGTTCGATTTCTGAACGTAATCAAATCAGATCAAATGATTTCACAAGGGAAATGAGAAATACTTAATTGAGAGAAGTTCACATTGATTCTTTTTTCACTGGGCATTGTGTAATGGATGACGTTTCATCGTTCATTGGAGATGAATTTAACCATTTGAGCTTCAGAAATTGTTATTCCTATACATCTGATGACGGCAATTTTGAGTCAAGTATCGTCGAAGATTTGTGTTGTAAATCGAATGAAGAATCAGACAAAAGAATTATTTTCCGTGATTGTATTATTGTTGATCATTTCAATATTGTTATCAGAGATTCAGATACGGATATTTTAATGATCATGCTGAACAGGAATGGATGAAAGGTTCAACCACCAAAACAGCCAAGATCGGATTCCAAACAATTCATTCGCCTTTGGCTCAAATTTCATAGATTTGTTCGTGTTTTCACATTGTAAAAATAATATGTGAATCAACTTCACGAACTCACAAATGATTCAATGAAATCACAATCTAGAATTAATATATAAGACTTTTTCTTACCTAGACCAGGCCGCAAAATCCAAAATGAATTTGATTTCATGACTACCCTTCAGGCTCTAGAATACTGTCACTCGCAAAATCAATAGAAAAAGAATGCTTTTCTCACCGAACCCAAGCTACTGCGTTTTCTTTAAGTTTTTTTTTCTAACGGAGTTTTCTGCATATCCGTTCAAAAATTCAAATTATTTCCGAAACTAAATACTCATGACCTCTACCGGGCAGAGGAAAAAACTATCATAGTTCAAAGTTTAGATTTCTATAAAATATCATTTCAATGGAGTTGTTTCGTGAATATGGACGCAGGTGGCGCCAAGTTGAAAAGGGAAAGAAAATGTCCGATCAGGACAGTACGCCAAGTAAAAAGTAAAAACAAAACGAAATATAATGGAATTCCACATTTACAAATACTATAATCTCAAATCTAATGATTATGCCACAATGCTAAATAATATGGTTCACTCGAAATCTTTTCTCTCTGAATGCTAACCGGGACAGGTAACAACGAAAGATTCATCGATACCACTAATATAAACGAATAGTTTGGTGTACTAGTATTTGAAAGCACGATTTTTTCACGCTTTCAATGGATGTGACTTCAAGCCAGCCTCTTCTAATCGAAAAAAAAAAACCTTAACATCATTGGAAAATATCGTTTAATTTCAACCAGCATTCTCTGATTTCAGTCACGTTAGCCTAACTGATGATGTTTTACATGATATATTTGACATTATTCAGAAGTACACTTGCTTCGGGTACAATACGAACAAATCTGTCGATATTGATGATGGGAGGTTCCAACTGTTCATTATTTTCTACAAGGGTGCGGATATCAATGAGAATTGTAATAAAAAAAAGTTCGGAAAGGATACCGCACACTTTAATAGGGAAAGTGGCCCTCTGTCGAATCAGCTGAATTTTTGATATGTTATAATCCAAGTCATTATAAACAAAAAGTTCAATGGGCACAACTTTTTTTATAGACTAGTTTTGACGCTAGAGGCCCCCGAAAACTTTCATTTGTTCTTCATTGTTATACAACACGGAACGGTATTCTGGATAATAATCACTATTCTGCATAATCAAAATCTAAATATTCATTAATATAAGATACTATCGAAAGTATTTTTCTTTGGTGTTGTTACATTCGGTCAATTATACAGTGTGTTCTAGCTACTTACAATTTTCAAAGTTCAATAATTCGAAAATAGCTGCAAATTGTCTCAGGTATCTACAGTGAAAAAATGTTCATGAATCTTATTCTACATCACATAGTCAAAAAAAAAATAAGGAGTGTTTATTTTAAAATGAATCGAAAGTTAGGTATATTCGAAAAACGTACCTACTGAAAAATATTGTTCGACCATCTTGTAAAATTTTAAACCATAAAAAAGAATGAGAAATATTACAAATCTGTCTATGAAATGGCCTTACAAACATTTTCTTCCAAAATCTATCATTATGAATTCATGGATTTTTAGGGTATGCAAATGGACTACTTTTGACCAAAAAGTCGTACCTATAACATCCAAGTGATTCAGAGACAATCAATTATAGTAGGTTTAGTGGGATAGAGGATACGCAGATGTTTGAAAAATTCACTAATATATAACATTATTATTATTATTATAGATATTTAATTTTAAAATAATGCACTCCAACTTCCAACCCGATTTTATTTGTATCGCCCTGTATATGCAAATCATGTTTGTCCTAAATACTGCGTTGTCTAATTAATTTTCGTTTTCAAATCGATATCACAATAAAACTCTAGAAATCGAATTTTGACGCAATATTGCTCCACCCTGTATAAAGATATTATAGTCCAGATTTCTTTTAAAAAATTTTTATTCATTCTCGAAATTGGAGAGTACCTACTGGATAATATGAGAACATTGCATCCCTTTACAGCAAAAAAAAACATTTTTTGTAGATGGCTTTGGAAATTATGTCAAAGTTTCTAGCAAGGTTTTGTTTGTTTGTTACTTCATGTCAATATAAATGTAAATATGGCGTATAATTTCGCAGTGAGATTTGAATGTTATGTGTGTGAATACAATGGAACACCAAGGCAAATGGTACGTTTGAATGAAGAAAGCAGAGGCATTGCCGAACGTCGAAGGAATGAATTAGAATTGCCTCAAATACCTTTCATTGAACAGACAAGGATTTGCAAAAACTGTCATTTGAGTATTCTCTCAGAGATACAATCTTATGAACAAGATCCCGATCCAACTGTACTTAAAGTTTTGTTGCGGACCTCTCATACATCATGTTTAGTATGTGGTGGATCTCAAAATATTGGTAGAATGTCACCTTCTGCTAGGTTGGATGTATTTCTGAAGACAGGAATGTTCGCACCTGACGGCGTCAGAATCTGTGGTGGTCATTTGAATGAGGAGGGATATCTTCTGCCACCTTTCATGAATGGGCTCAGAGGAATAACAAGACCATACAATTTGAAAGGTAATGAACTCAAACATATTTTAGTATCGTTACGAGAAGCTGTGCTGAACTATAAATCAACGAATAAATACAATTGCGAGAATAATTTTACTGATGAAGAGTTTCAGGCGTTAACTCCAATAAAAAAAGAGCAGTTCACAGACCTCTTCGAATTTTGCAATCGCGTCAATATTCACGAGAAAAATAGAACAGTAGCAAAAAAAGATTTATTATGTTTCTTGTGCAAATTACGACAAGGACTTTCCGATCAATTCTTGATGGGCATGTTTTCCTATTCCAGTCGTCAAGCTGTGAGTTTGGCAATTCAAAAAGTGCGTGTATCATTATTACAACAATTCGTTCCGCAAAATTTAGGGTATCAGCATATAGAGAGAGGCCAATATATTGCTAGACATGTTACGGATTTTGCAAACACCCTCTACAATCCTGAACCAAATTATCCAAGAGCAATAGCTTATATTGACGGAACGTATATAAAAATACCCAAAAGTCGGACATTCCAAGTATTGCGTCAATCGTACTGTGTACACAAGGGATATCATCTCTTGAAACCAGCCTTGATTGTTGCTCCCAATGGTTATATCCTAGATGTTCACGGACCTTATTTTGCTGATTCAAGAAATAATGATGCGGCAATGTTGAGACATGAGTATGAACGAGATTTGATGGGTCTGAGGAACTGGTTCCAAGAAGGAGATATCTTCATGTTAGATAGGGGATACCGTGACGCACAGAACTTCTTGGCTGACTTAGGTATAGTAGTGAAAATGCCCGTAGCGCTTGGTCATGGACAGCATCAACTTACAACCGAAGAGGCAAATACATCTAGACTGGTTACGAAAACGAGATGGATTGTAGAAGCTAGAAACGGTCATATCAAAAATATGTTCAAATTCTTCAGAGATACTGTACCAATGCCACAAGTTCGGCATATAGGAGACTATATCAGAATAGCATGTGCGATAATCAATAAGTATCATGAACCAATTACCATGGAAGGAGCCAATGCTGAGCTAGCTCAAATAATGTTGAACCGTGCCAATGAAATAAATGAACTCCAATTGAGAATAGAAGAAGAGGGTCTGCTACGAAGACATGGTAGATGGATTCCAATGGAGGAAAACCAATTACTTAATTTTCCAGTTCTCGATTTGGAGTACTTACGAGAACTTACATTCGGGATTTTTCAAATCAAACTAGCTCCATCTTATGTACAAGATAATAGACAGGATGTGGGAAACATTTTATTCGAATTCGACGAACGTATTGATAATCCAGGTCTATTAAGGATGAGAGTAAAATCTCGTCATCGGAATACTATCAAATACCAACTATGGATCAAATACAATATCAGTTTGGAACGTGTGCCAATTCAGGGGTACTACTGTACGTGCAAATCAGGAAGTCGTACATTGGGTACATGTTCCCATGTAGCCAGCGTACTTTGGTACCTTGGATATGCCCGTCATGCCGCCAATGTTAGGTATCCTTCGACGCAAATACTTCATACCATATCTGATGCTGCAGAGAGACATAATAATGAAGAACCTATGATTGTGTAGATTGATATACATGTTTATTGCATATTATCCTTGTTTCTTTGATCATATTGATATGTTCTCATATGGAACACCCTGTAAATTATCGAATGAATGATTAGGGTTCAGTCGAGAGTTTTCCATTAGGTCCACCAGGTTAAATGGGTACGTTAAATGTTACATATGATATATTGAGTTAGAGCCCATTATTTTCTCCATATAACATTTATGCTGAATGTGCGACTAGAGGCTTAGTTGACCCGTTAGGAGGAGTTTCTCCACAACACTCCTTGAGCATCAATATAATAATCAGATATATATTAATACTCATTCGACAAAACCCTATCAAAATGATAGACACTTTTTTATATTTTCCATGAGTTTCATCATTCATTTAAATAATATTAACATGACCATAATAGCTGGAACACACTGTATAATTGATCACCTGCAGGTAACAATACTTTCAATAGTATCTTATATTAATGAATATTTAGATTTTGATTATGAAGAATAGTGATTATTATCCAGAATACCGTTCCGTGTTGTATAACAATGAAGAACAAATGAAAGTTTTCGAGGGCCTCTAGCGTCAAAACTAGTCTATAAAAAAAGTTGTGCCCATTGAACTTTTTGTTTATAATGACTTGGATTATAACATATCAAAAATTCAGCCGATTCGACAGAGGGCCACTTTCCCTATTACAGTGTGCGGTATCCTTGATGCAAGCTTGATCCCTTCATGTAAGTCTGAATTACTTCAGCAGTTTTTGAGAATTCCAACAGAAGTGTTTTTCAGCCGCTGGAATATGGCTGGATAAATATAGTTAACTCGTATGTGTTTGTATGGTTCGTAGGCGACCAGTTTCCTTGCTTACTCAGCGATTTAATTAAAAATTCTGGAGTTCATAATAGCATATTAACAATAATTCTGGTTATATAAATCTCAATTTCATTTTCACAGAATCTTATTTGGTGAATGATGAAAACTTTTCACTTGCTGTAGACGAGTGAATTTCCGTATTTCATATTGTGAATGTGTTTAGTTATTTGTATAATTATAAAGTTTTTACTTCCACTAGAGAATTCATAAAGATTTTATTTATATATATATATATATATATATATATATATATATAGTAGTATAATATATATATAGTATATAATATATATATATATATATATATATATATATATATATATATATATATATCAGGCAGCAAAAGAGTTTGATAAATCACATATAATTATTGCAGCCCTCGTAAAATACTTTTTCTTTCAAACTTGAATGTTTTTGCCGTGACGTTGCAACCTCCGAAATAAGCAGTCATTGTTAGTATCCAGTACTTGTTAGGGTATATTATGACATATCAAAATGGAAGCCGCCGTAAAATATAAAAATGTATCCAGTTGTCAAACCTTTACCACCTGAGGGAACCTGAACATTTGCTGAAGCGGTGTTAATAAGTCCTGATAGATGGGAATATGCCACTCTTGTAATGCTTTTGAAATGAAATATTTCTGGTCTTGATATACTTATCAAACAAATTCTCTGATAACCGTTTCAGATTGTACCAAAACTTCATCAGTGTATCAACCGTCATTTCGCTCCAGTTATATGCAGAAGCAAAGTGACTCATATATGGAGTTGAAAGACGCAAACGGATTTCACATCACTGTAAGCGCGCCCGATCTCCAGTTGTTTTTCCAATAATTGTAATACTGAAATCCAATCTGTTAGAAATAAATACCCTCATTATTATTATTTCACAATGATATGCAACATCCCAAAACCAACTGGATGTCTGATACCTAAATTGAAATGTTTTTGGATCATGCGGACAATTTTAACAGAAAGGAAGAAGCGTTGACTCTAAACAGAATTTGGAATCCGATTCTGAAGAAAACAAGAATACCTAATGAAATCACAGCAGGTAGTGCGGCAACTAATAATGATGATTATTCCCCGAACCCGACAGAAGTAATTAACACTCCAGACTACCTGCATCAATATAAATACGCCTTGAGAAATCGAACTGTTTAGTCATCGGAGATGAATAAGCCTCTGAAGAAGCTGGCCACTCGCGCTAGCGAAACGTCAGGAAGAAATTCCGAAGAACGACGGCCTTCAAGCCCGAAGAGAAGTAGTTATACTAATAACCTCGGCCGCGAAAGCCTTAACCATTTTGTCAGTTATTTCATAGTTTCACAGGAGGAAACGGAATTTTCTACTTGACATTATTTTATATTTTATTCTATTTAATTTATTTTATTCTATTTAATTTATTTTCACTTTTTTTTAATTCATTTATTCTTTTTATTTCTTGTTATAATTTTCATTTTTACTTGTGATTTTATATTATTCATTGATATGTAATTCGACAATCAATTTCCAGGTGCCTCGTTGGGAACCATCCTCACCATGCCTATAGTGGGACTCATATCATCATCATCTCTAGGATGGCCATTTGCGAATTATTTATATGGTGGTCTAGGATTCACTTGGTTCATTCTCTATTTCATATTTGGTGCCAGCAGTCCTGGGGAATCTCGAAATATTTCAGCTGCAGAACGAAAATACATTGAAGATTCTCAGAAATCAGCGTCAAAGGAGGTATATTTTATTCCGTACATATTTGCTCTTTCTTGGTGTCCCCACAGCTAAATTGTAGGGATTTATCAACTGTGATATATATTGCCGTTTTTCGGTTATTTTTTTTCGCCTATTTCCCATACTAATATAATATTTTATTATATTCAGATTCAGATTTATTCAATTCAGATAAAAATGTATAGGTTATTTAGTTACATCAAGAAAATAAACATAATTTAACAATCTTCAATGGGATTGTGGCTATCTAAGATAAGCTTGTATTATAGCCTCAACCCATTAACCTTTTTTTATGAAGTATGAACAAAGTCCTGAAATATAATTTGAATATCATACTAAGTTCATATAGATAATGAACAAACAAACAGCTGTCTGTAATGGCGGTCAGTATAACGATTGGGTGGTCAACATTACTTCTTATATGTGGTGATTATGAAGATTATATTTTTTGAGTTCTTTTTTCATTCAAGTAAAGTTTCGAATACTTTTAATTGGAGGTGGGAAAGAGTTCTATAGTTAAGGCCCGAGATAAGAGGTGACTTTTTGGTTATGTGTTAAACGACATCGTGTATGTTGAAAATCCGATTTGTGATTAGTTGAGTTTTGTAATTATTTGGGATAATAATTGCTGAGTTATTGACAGTCCGTAGTATACCCTGAAATATGTATAGTCTTCTTCCACTGAGTACTTCGCTCTCTTCATTCAGTGAGTGAATATGGAAGCGTTTATTTTTCTTGAGTATAATCCTTAGGAGACTATTTGGAATAATTTCTAGATTATATAATAATAATATAATATTACACAATACCGTATCATAGATTCGGCCAAGGCATCGTACATAGCGAGCATCATTTTTCTGTTTAGTATATTTCTCAACTGGTAACATTTGTAGGTGAGTTCACGTAATCTCGATACACTTTGATTAATGTGATCATTCCAACGGAGATGTTGAATGACAAATACACCCAGATAGTTAATTTTTTCTGTTTTGCCAATTGTGGGGCAATCACAGAGGGTTCTATCGTTCATGCAAGATGATTTATGATTTTTATTTTCGGTTATAATTGCACGAGTGAGTAATTTTGCAAGAAAGCGTGATATCTAAAAATTGCAAGAGTTTATTTTCATATTTTGGCGAAATATGAAAATAACCGGATGCAATTTGTATAAGATATCACGCTTGAATGCAAAATTATTTGGTCATTTTTATGCACGAATGTAATTCATTGAAATATTTCACGAATGAAGAAATTTTCAAGGAAATGTTATTTTTTGATCATTTATACTTTCCTCTATAGATTATAAGGAGCACTCACCAAAACGCGAAATGTTTTTCTATTTTTGAAGTCTATCTGACATTTATTTGTGTTGTTTACTGACGTCTAGCGATACGGTTTCAAATGTGTTGTTATGGTGACTTGATACAATGCAATTAACGCTGTAAGTTCTCGATACAATGCAATTACCGCTGTAAGTTTTCGATAATTGCATTGCAGGATCATCCCGATATAACTGAAATATTCAGTTATATCGGGTTGATGTTGTGATCCAGTGTCGAATGCCTTCGCCAAATCTTAAAATACAGTTATGGTTTTTCTTCATTTTTTCGGTGCATCTATTTTCCCTGAAACCAAATTGACCATCAGAGAAGATATTAATGCTTTTTTTTTTAAATTGATGAGTGTTATTGGTATATAATTTGTTACCATTTTTTGTCTGCTGATTTATATATTAGTGTGGTAATAGACTCCTTGAAAGGCTCTAGAATTTTCCCTACTGAAAATTGTAGGTATATGATATGACGAAGTGGTTTAATAATATAGGTGTGATACTTTTTGATAAACTGTACTGAAATTTCATCAGGTCCAGATGTTGAGTAATTTTCTAGTGATGTAATGATATGAATTTATTCTTTATCAGTTGCAGGGTGAAGTTGTAGTATGTTACCCATATTTTTGGAATTTTCTAAAATACCTGTTACTGTTTTTTCAACTTTTCGTGTCATGTTTTTGCCAATTCCGACAAAGAACCGATGAAAATAGTTAGCTTTCTCTAAATCAGAAGTGAGTCTTGCCCATTGTTCACTAAGATATTATACTGCTTATTAACTTTTGTTACACTATTTGTGATATCATTTATATCATGGCAATTTTTTTTTGGATTATTATGCGCCTCCCCAATCATCTTTTGATAGAATTCGTTCTTAGTTTCACGAAGGAGATTTGTTAAGAAGTTCCTGTATTTTTTGTATTCTGTTTCAATTCCTTAATTCATTCTTCAAGACAGTTTTTTCAATTTGTCCCTATGTTTGATAGATTTGAAAAGACCATTTGTCAACCATGGTTTGATTTCATTTTTTTAATATTTCTCTTTTTTCTGTGCAATTTTCCAAATATCGCAATTTCCCAATTTTCATTTTTCAAATGTGTTGTGATTAATAAACTTGTATGGTGTCACGAAAACATGATCAATTATACTTTTATATTCAGCAGTTTCTCTGGTTGTTTTGTTGATAAATAAGACGAATCCCAGTTCTGTCATCATGCACAAATAATTATTAACAAACATATCAGTAGTATTATTTATATTGATATTTATATCTCCCATGAACATAATGACATCTCTTTCATCAAGATTCTGAAATAGAATTACGTCTCTGTTATATGGGTTTCCACGTTGGTGGAAGGGGAAAGGTATGAAGCAGTTATCAAGTACGATTTTTCACCTGAACAAAAAATTATATCCCCTCGGTTGAATTCAGTGAGGAATTTTAATATACTATTGCATTCGTTGTCTTCTCTTACATTCATGAACAAACCATCGTTTTAATTGAATTTTGATTCATTATGTGTTACATTGAAGTCAGGTATTGAATACATTTCTATGTCAGGAATCAGCCGAGTTTCAAAGAGTATAATAATTCCAATATCTTTTTTATCTATCGAATGCATATATGTGAGAAATTCATTGAAGATTTTTCTAATACTCCTGATATTCATATGGAAAATGTTGAAATAATGCACACCACCTATATTTTACTACATCCAGACCCTCATACGGAGAGTTGTTTCTATTTCCTCGTGGTTTTCGACATAAGTCATGAATTCCAATATACTATTCATTACTATTACAGGAATCGATTTATTTTCTAGTTAGAGATGATTACATAATATTCAGGTTCACTATAAAAACACTAGTAAGAATCAGACTTGTTGAATTTCTCATTGCCTGAAATTAATACGCTTATGTTTACGAAATAGCAAAAAAAAAGTTAAAAAAGGGATATCATTGAAGTATACAGGCAAATTATTGAATATATGAAAATTATAAATTGAAGTTACATATCTGGTGAACAAACTAGAAATTTCGTTAAACTTGACCATAAGCGTGATCCAGAAAGTTTTAGATCACTCTATTTTATTCAGATCAGCTGAATTGAAGATCTTGATGCTTTCACCGTCGATTTTAGCATATATTTGACGTTTGTAAGACAAGGCATTTTTTGCTTAGTTTTAATTTTGCCTCCTTTTGTTAAGTCTTCTGTGAAGAATATATCCGTTCCTTTGAATTTGATAGCGTGTTTCAGAATGATGAACTTGAGTTCTGAGTTTGCCAGCTTCATTATCGAGGGTCTCGGTGTGTCTGTAGTTCCAAGTTTTTTTTTTCAGTCCTATATATTCCCAAAATATCACTATCTTTCATTGGTAGCACAATTTCACTTGAGAGAGCAAGAATCACGTCTACACCTCTCGGAACATCTGATTCGATACCTATGAAATATGTACTATATTCACAAAAGATTCAGTTAATCTCCAGTAGGATAGAGAAAAAGCGGGGGAGGAACCAAAAAAATGGTAAAATGTGTTAGCCCGGTCGCATGCTTTCATTTCATTTATTTATTAACTTGAGGTCATTACATATATAATGAAATAAGTGTAGTCAGATCAACATATATTAAATGAAATACAACAAAAACACGTGCTCAGCGGGACTGACAAAAGACAATGAACTCCACCAGACCATAGAAGCACTCCTCAACAAGAAGGGAGGTTCGATACTCACAGACATATCCACAGAACCGAATGAAACTTGGTATACAAGTTACCCAATGAATATAGATTAATGTACGATTTTTTTTTACATTTCTTACCGAATGATTTTTTTGAGTAAATGGTTGGAATAAGGTATTTTAACATGGGCTCTCATAGGAGAGGTCCAATTCCTCATAAATTTTTCGTGACTGCAGATTGAAAAATGAACGGAACAGAATAAATTTAGCATGAATGGATAGCCTAACAATCAACGATCATTTTCCACCCAATTTGATTTTACCTTATCGATCATTTTGAAGAATAATTGATGAAATTATGAGAAAAGTGTACGTGATTCGAAAGTGTTGGCAACAGCGCTACGCACAAACCGAACAGCTGCTCGGCGGCGCGAATAACCAGGGCCGGCGCTAGGGGTGAGGTAGGGGAGTCGGTCGCCTCAGGCGGTAGTTTTTCAGGGGCGGCAAAAGAGAAGAGGAAAATGGAGAAACACCAATATGTAAAATATATTATTATACTTCATATGATGGTGGGAATAATAATGATGAATCGGGACATCTCAAATGGTTTTCAGTTTTTATTGAATTACAAAGCTAGTCGCCTCTATTAGAACATTGTTTCTTTCATTATCGGTCAGGCGCTGGACCTTTTGCAGTTGCACCCTGCACCTGTTTCATTGCGTCACTGCCGATTTTTGTTATCATCAAACATTACGTTCGAGTACAAGATGCGCTGCAGTCTTTCAGAATTCAGAAACCACACATGAAGCACAAAGAGTTTCTACAGACTTTACTTTCCGAATGCTTTGACCTAGACATTTGAGACAGAGAAATTACCTGTATACTGGTTTTGGGGTCTTTGACCATCGTCAGTACAGGGTAGATTCTCACAGATAATGATAATCGTCTGTGTTCTACCAAAAATAATGATAATAATAAAAAATAAAAATATAACCAGTTAGAGAAAATGAGCACGCAATGGGCGAAGCCCATTACACAGTGCCATCTCATAACCAGATAAACACTCATCAGTTGTATTTCAATAGCCGTCGGGGTATCAGCTCGGGATGTAGTTGTTTTCTGTTGAGTTTTTGCTAATTTGCCATAATCATATTTTATTGTTGTTCTTTCGGAATTCTTTCAGTTTATCTTGTGTTTTCAAGGTCCACAACCATTTATTTTTCATCAATCATTTTTTTTTGACGCAATGCTAATTTTTCTTCTGCGAATAACATAACCTTTCTGTGAGTTCTCTTCTGACTTGAGACGCAGCTTTGTAAATAGAAATTGTCGACATCAATCAACATTAATGAGAGATGAATATTTTTTAGAAAGAAGAAATTGTAATTAAAACAAGTGATAGGTTCAAACTTTTCATTGATTATTACTTCGTAACGCAATCAAATGATTTATTATAACATCTAATATTTTCTTTGTTTTTATTATACAAGCTTTTTTCATAATCTATACCATTATCAGATGATCTCTGCCTCATTGTTTTGCTTGAAATGTTTCTCATTGGTTGTAAAGATATAAATATTTTTCAGCTTCGGCTTCATTTTCAAAATTATTTAATATTACCGAAATATATTTCTTAGTTTCTGAAAAATCTTCTTTTTCTATGAATTTATTAGTTAGCTCATCTAATGAATTTACATCAAACATTGCATCATGTGCACCTTCACATGAAAGAGAAAGTAATTCATAATATGCAAGTGTAATAAAGCTTGTATCCAGTTTTTCTCTTTGGAAATTCATTTCTTGTATTCATTTCAATGTAGGTTGCATTTGCTGGGCCATGTATTTTAGCGAGACAATCCGGTTACCTTTTAAATTTGACATGGGAACATCTGTAATTTTTCTACATCTACTTTTACCATTCATGACACGTTGTTGCATTGCGCGGTGCACTTTTTCTCAAACAAATTTGCCTTTTCAGCGAAAACTATTTTTAGTATTTTCAGACAAATTCATTTACTACGCGAATAATCGTTTTTGGATTATAATACTGACGCTACAAAAAAAGCTGCAATCAGCTCTCAGACCGGACGCAGGACAGTGTTACCAGATATTCTCTCGCCAGCTCGAGCTCTGTTATTCTGTCTTCTTTTTCGACCCCCACCAAGTCCCGACTATCGAACCTCCTTTATTGAAAAGTGGACCAGCACCTTCCGGAGACTACTTGAAATATTCATGATGGTGTTTCATGGGATAGATATTCTGATTATTTCTTGTAGGATATGAGTGGATGTTACTGTACTTAACATATCTGGCCCTATTCTGCCATACATATGTCAGATTTTTGTGAAGATATATTCCGGTTAAAGAGAGAATTCTTTTGGATCTGGAAGTTTCTCTGAAAATTACTCCATATTTTGAATTGAACATTGTTCTTAGTATTTTTTTTTGTATTATGAATACCCGATCTATCTGAGATGCTTTACCCTATGATATTATGTTATAACACATAATTGAGTGAACTGCTGTAAAATATTATTGTTTGAGGAACTGGTTTCCAAAACTTGACCTGTAAGGAAAAATCAGCCGTAAAAAAGACAACGTTTAGGTCACAGAAATATATGCATTCCAGTGGCTCCATATGGATGGGTCAATGGAAAATGGTATCTTCAATACCACTGGAGATCCCATTCAATACCCTCAATGACTTTCCCCAGGTCAAGTGGAATCGTAAACCGAGTTCATTAATGGTTTCTATAAAAATGTCGTCAAAATCTTAGATACCAAACAGTTATAGTCATTCTCGCCCATAATGTAGTTATCGGTAAGATAACCTTTGTTGTAGAAGTGAGAAAGAACACTACACTGTCACTGATATCACTCGCAATGGACGCGTGTTTCGTTAACCACATAGCATCTTCAGACAAATACATTAATGATGATGCAACGAAGTATAGTTGTCTTCTCCTAGAAATGTTTACTCACTTGAAACTCGCGTCGAGTGATGTCAGTATCAGGAATGTTAGTTAGTGTAAATGTTGAAAATTCATATCTAGATCTAGAGGTTGGAGTCTTTTGTCATACAGCTCATTGATTCCATTCTGTTGAGTTTTCTTTTTCTCGTTTTAACTCAGATTTCATTCAAACCACGATATCATCATGCCTCACTTATTCTTAATATATTTTTCAGCTCCCTACTCCGTGGAGGTCAATTTTAACATCCATACCAGTGATTTCAGTACTTTGTTCGCAAACCGGTATTGTATGGGGATACACAACTATTCTCTCAGAAATGCCAATTTACATGGACAAAGTTATTGGATTCGATATGAAACAGGTGATATTGTGAGAATTCCCTTACAGAGTTATTGAATTTTTTTTTTCAGAATGGATTATTATCAGCAATTCCTTACCTGACCAACTTCATATTGAGTTTTGTATTCGCACATATATCGGATTATGTGATAAATAACGACTTATTATCCACAACGTGGTGTAGGAAAATTTCTTGTACTATAGGTGAGTCCTATCTGAACATAAAACGGTACTAGCCCGGTTGAGGATTTTTTTCGAATAAGGTTTCCTCCATGTTCATTCGTATCAGAATTGCCAGGGAGTGAAAGCCAAGATATGTTGCTGGAAAGAACATAATTCGCACTACTTTATAAAGAACATGAGGACGTTATATATTGATGAATATTCTTTGCTTTATTTTGCATTTGGAAGAAATGATAATAACGTTCAGAGTATTCACGTGATACATCATCATTTAAGTCGGGGGTGGCCGAGCGGTCTACGGCACTGTCGTATGTTCAACTAGACTTTCTCACTGCTGGTTCAATCCACAGTCGGGGCAGACATTTTCTGGTTGGCTTGGTGCGATAGGCAATAGGAAATATGCATAAAATTTAAATTTGTCTAGAATATTTTTTCCTCAGTTATTCAGAAATTATTCACAGGCACAAAATACTTTGTAATTATTCAAAGGCACAAAATACTATATCAAAATAAGATAATTGGGTGGCGACATTCAAACTTACACAATGCGTCACCTTCGCAGAATTGTGAGTGCAACCTACCGAATGGTCAAGTGAGGAGCTTGCGTTCGAAAGAGACAATGTCCATTTAGGAATTAACAAAAACTTCTCATCGGGTAGCCTTAGTTCTTAGAGATAGCAAAAAAATCAATCATTGGTGTTTTAGGAAGAAGTTGATGTAGCTTGAATTATTTTTTCAAAATGTAAATAGCTATTGAAAAACAAAAGATCTGGATATAGATGGTTTTGATCGCAAAACTTTAAAAATTCTTTACAAAAATAACATGTTACAAAACATATTGTTATTATAAAATTGAAACACACAACATTTAGATGACAACAACGTAGTCAACCAGTCACCGCGGGATAGCCAAGTGTATCGTTATAGATGAGTGTTGACAAATGCACTATATTTTCGTATTTCTGAATAATATAACGAATTACTGAATATAACCACCTTTAATCGCAAAAAAGGATATATCCCGTTTTGATCGGGCCGATTGATAGATCTTGTGAAACTTAGGACGAACCACGCGAAAAAGGCACATCGGTAAAAACACGGATATATCCGCTTTTGAGGGCAAGCTCCCCAAGTGGACATAGACTATTCACCGGTTTTCGAAATAGCGAACCCACACTGGCACACGTAATCATCATTCGGGAAATGTAGTCGTTACTGATATTTTCTGTAAATCATGTCATGTATAATATCAGTATGATATCGTCCGTATATAACGAAACTGCAGCAACGTAAGTTACGAATATAAGTGGTATAAAAACATGGGAAGTTTTATTTCTGGATTTTCATGAAGTTTCTCAAAATCTAATCTAACATGGGAAGTTTTATTTCTGGATTTTCATGAAGTTACTCAAAATCTAATTTATCACTCTAGTGTGTTCGTTTCATCTTGTCGGTATGGTAGTATTGCACAGAATAAGATTCCTGGAATTGTAGATGTCTCGGAATGGATTCCAGTGTTTTGTAGGTTTTAATGGTCGAATAGATAGATGGATAGATATGACCATTTTTGGAAGTTTCCTGTCAGCTGCAACATATTATTACGATATTTCTTGGGTTCGTTTACTAAAACCGAACAACTCGGAACTAACTTTATCAATTTTCCTTGATAATACAAATACCGCACAGACTAATACATCGCTTACAAACACTTAAGACTTCACATCCAATACTCTTTACTAAAAACTCCGCCCCTACCCGATGTAATACACCCTTATATATTCTGATCGATTTATCTGGAAGTTCAGATATTCAATTCGCGCCTTGAACTTTCAAAATCAGAGCGTCTAGAACATCGGGACTATTCGCTCGGAAACGTCTAGATCTTCTACTTTCTTCGCTTCGATTGCCCCAGCTCCTTGAATTATTTCAATAAGGCTCAGTGGCGGCGTTAAAAGAATTCGTAATATTATCCCCCTCTAAATTTTTTCATCATCCCGATCAAAAAATGTCTCAAGCGTTTGCGCCTTTCTAGGTGAACAAACTCAATTTTTACTCTAGGGCTGCGTTTGATCCTGTAAACCATGTCATTTATTCTCTTCACTCTTCTTTTGTATAGGGTCCTTCCTAAGATGGTGTTAGCTTGAGAAAAACTCCTTTCTCACGACGAGGGTTGTACAGCTACACTCGATCCTCTTTTGAACCCACCATATTATTCGTCTAGAGATTGTATCGAGCCTTTATCCTGTCACTAGTTATCTTCCATCTTCTTCTCGCAATTTCGTCGATTTTATAGTTCTGTCTCGCAGCAGTCTGCATAGTCCCGCACCTCTTTTTCCTCAGCACTCAGTGAACCGAACAACAAGTCAAGGGGCAAACGAAGTTCTTCCCGGAAGATGATGCTGGCTGGAGTGAAATTCGTGGAATCATGCCCAGCTGCTCGGTGAGGCATCAAGAATAGTGGAAGATTTCGATCCCAGTCTTTTTGATGCTCATCTATCACTTTGGAAAGATGTTCTTCCATAGTCCTGTTAAATCTGGCAACCATTCCATCAAACTGTATGTGGAGGGCAGTTGTTCAATCCATTCCTGAATAAGTTCTATTGAAAGTTTCTTCCTTGATCGGGATGTAACTCCATTAGCACTCTGAACCTTGCAAACATGTTGTCCACCAGAGATCTTGAAACTGTGGATGCTTCTTGATTAGGCAAGTCAAAAGCTTCAACCCATTTACTGAAGTGGTCCATGGCAACGAGGATGTTTTTGTTGCCATCATTCGTCATCGGGAACGGTCCAGCTACATCAATGGCGATTCGTTCGAAGAGAGCACCAACATTGCAATGTTTCATCGCACCTCAGATATCCCACCTACCAGGATTAGTATCTAGGCAACTAACAATTGCCTATCGCACCGATCCGCTCGGAAAAATTATGCTCGTGATTATGGCCAAATTGAATATAAGGACAGCGGCTTGAACCGCTTGGCATTCAAGTTCAATCCTTATAACTATTGGGAAAAATATATTTTTTGACATCGATACGAATATTTTGGTTCTTCGAGACCGGATTGAAAACGAAGATATGAATTCGCTCAAACTTTTTATTTTGAACTAGAATTACACGTTCTGTTTTGAACGCGGTGAAAAATCACGTTCGGACACAATGCATGTCAAAAGGCATCATTTTCAATAATTTTATAGTGCGGTCGCAAAATCCCCTCTGCTCTAACTTTTCAATGAGGAAGTTCAAGAAATCATTTGACGATGGTCTCAAAAATAAGGCTCATTAGATTAGAAAAATTTAGAAAGAGGATTCATCCACCAGTAAACTAATTCGATAGTTATTAACAATTTAAACTGCGAAAAGAGGGGTACAATCTTTCGTGAAGAACTTAAAAACCGTTGAAATATTCAAACATATTCGTGAATGACATGAAGTTCTCAATGAAAAATATCAGTCACCTAATCGCGACCACTTGTATAAATCATTTTGATTCACGGGTGAAAGTAGAGTTCCGCACAACCCCTTCTAATTCATTACACCACCATGAAAATAATCGTAACACATAGAATCATTGTTTTCGACTAGCGAATATCAATTTGGAGTTTCTGAAAGATCATTGTATCTTCCAGACACCTGGAAAAACAATATGTAGTTAAAAAAAAAATTATCGATTTTTATTGAAATGACCGTATTGACAGACTACAGTAATTGACAGATGTAAATCCAGCCTGCTGGACAAACAAACGGATCCACAAATGCTCATTGTGCAATTGTGTCATATTTCAAAATATTTTATCTCGATATTGACTCATTTTTGAGCGATTGTGAAATGTAGAAGTAGAAGCGGCAGACACAAGGTTTCACTCCATCGATTCCCTTCTGTTTTCGACAATAGAAAAAATAAAATCCTCCTGCTGAAAAGAGACGTGAATTGTGGATTCAGGCAGATTCAAGTATTGATAAGTTGAAATGGGCAACGGTATGTTCAAAACATTCTGTATCTGTGTCTTCAAAATTGACATTATAATCTTATTAAATTACCATTGTTGTTTATGAAAATAGGATTTGTTTGTCCAGCAGGCTCATTGATAGTTGTCATGTGACGTCACATGCCCGCGGTTGACTTTTTTCAAGTTCACATGGATATGTAAAACGAGACATCTCTTTAAGAGGACGACGAAGAATATTTCGCTTCGTAGAGAGTTTACTACAAGTATAATACTCTACAAGATTTCACCATCATATATATATATATATATATATATATATCCCAAATATAATTCCCAAGTTTTGTATATATATATATATATATATATATATATATATATATATATATATATATATATATAAATAACAAAACTTGGGAATTATATTTGGGACAGCAGCAAAAGCGAAAGTGTACTCTTAAAACAATATATTTCCAATATTTCGACAAACGGTTGTTGTCATCATCAGGGAGCTACAAAATAATGTTAATGATAGAAAGTATGAAACAAAATTATTTTTTTCTTTACTTACATTGTTAGTGAGGATGGTCGCATGAGAAATTTAGAAAAGTGACATTCTCACACGAGTAATGTACACTATACGACCACCTATTTAATCAAACAATACGTAAAAGTCCGATCGTGTATTATGTAATATGCGCTACAATATGAATTCACCCAAACAGTAACCTGTGGTCTGATTCTAATTCCTCGAATTCGATTGTCGAGAAGCTTAGACTGTGGCTGTACCATGCGCTGTGCCGACAATATACGCATATTCTAAGCCACTCGACAATCGAATTCGAGGAATTAGAATCAGGCTGCTGACGATCCCTAGAGGGGCACTTGCAAGCTGAATGTGCTGTGTGAACTGTTAATGCACAATTAATATACTGAGTTGCCTGACTTCCTTTTCTCTTCTTTTTTTATGAATAATTTTCTATCCATCAGCCCAGTTAACAATAGGAAGGAGCAATTAATAATCGCATCTGTAAATCTTACAGGATTCACGGGTTTGACGGCTTATTGACGTCGAGAAATGTAATGATTTTCAGAAAAAAAGTACCTCGATTTTTCTTATTGCTTCAAGTTGTTTTTTCATTTCTGATTATTAAAATTAGATAGAAAATAATTTTCCACAAAAAATATTTAAGGTTTTTACCAAATCTGCAATACCAATTTATTTTTTGTTCACATTTTGGTCAATCTATTTGTGAAAAATAATTCTCGAATACAAGTGTATACTTCAGAACCTAACGGGGTGTGAAATATGATTTTAATAATAATACTGATTTTTCGGCAAATAGCTAGAAAATTTTGATATTCCAGACAAAATTTCTTGAAGAAAAAGTTGAGATTTCCTATTCACTCCTTTACAGTGAGGAAATGATATTCTCTCACAATCGTTAGTGTTCAAAAGTTCGTTAGTTTCAAAGAACCATTCATTTGTGAATGAAATTATCCGCGATTTTTTCGAAATTATTCAAGATCTGTCGAATTTTAAACGAATTTCAGAAAAATTGTATGTTCACCTCGTAGGAAAAGCCACATTCCTGGACTCTGTGTTGCAAAGTTTCGGCTTGTGTCCCGACTTAGCAATCCTCATAGTTGTCCAGGAATGTTAGGCTTTTCCTACTTGGTGAACAATACACTATTTCTTCGATTTTTCGAAGTATACGCTTGCTATTGAGATTTTATATCCTATCAAAAAAAACTAAACACTCAGTTTTTTCAACGAATTCGTTATTAATAGATCAAATGAAATGTTTGTCTTTTCGTGAAAATTCTATTCAATATATTCAGCAATTTGTTTCTTTCGTGATGAATCATTATATTTCTTGGGGAAAGAAATAGTTATCCACTTTGTTCTGAGAGTTGGGGCTCAAAGAGATCTGAATCATGCCGTAAGTTGCGCAAAAGTCTTGATAATGGCTCTGAAGTGGGAACCGAAACGTCAACAAAACGATTCCAGATGCGATTCAACCAGATGTTTCGGTAACCATATATCAGAGCATCGTAGAAGGGTCGGAGACTTGTCTCATCATAGATATTTTCACGGACGGTGCTTTCTGAATAATCGTTAATTGTTTCATCCTTGGCAGTATCTACACGGATGACCCGACGAGTACAGAATTCCCACCCCTTTGTTGTGAGCTTGGAAATCTGTCGAACATCTCTGACTCAGTTTCAATAGAACGAGATAGGTTTCTTCTGAGGCTCACAAAGTTCGAAATTTTTAAGTTAATGTTAATTAGCACGTCCTGTCCCTCGATTCACGCGGTGTTCTTTGAACACCGCAGGGCTTTCCTTAGAGAACAGAGATTGATATTATCGATCAATGATAACTGAAGAAACAGAGAGTTCACTGTTCACGGTCCGACATATATTGAGAGAGAAGTATTATAAATAGCCAGAACACGCAGATGAAAATGCTTATTTTTGCTTGGTTATTCCGTAAGGGGGATCTGAAGAATCTTGAACATAAGATTAAACTATGGATAACTCAAAAACTGATAACTCGATTATCGAAATGAAACCAACCTTCAATAAAGAATTGAAATACGACTCCAACTAAAGTCATACAACCTCCTCTTTCATTTGGAAATGAACTTGAAACAGTCCTCTTGGTGACTAGTGATATCACAGAATGATTTTCAACAGAGAACCACATATACGGAATGTGAATTCTATACGGCTTTGTTGAATGTCGAGAACTTCTATCGACCGCATTTTATGAATATCAAATTGATATTCAACTCTTTGGATAAAATTGAGTTTCGGAAAAAAAATCTCAGTGAAAACCCTATATTCTATATCTCGTTTGAACAGTACACCTTCTTGATGACATTACTCAACATTTCATTCTTTATAAAAAGTTGGGCCAGTGTTAATGATAAAAATGCAATTGAAAGTGACCAATCAAGATGAGAAAAGTGAAATTTGAGATGGGTCAAAAGAATATGTAAAATACATCATCAACGTAAATGAGTGGAAAATTATAGGAATTGAACAGAAAATCCACCAAAAAAATATAATGAAATCGAGATAATAATAAAAAAATTTCAAACGAAGTTTCAACTTGAGGGTACTCCCGACCTTAGGAGTGCTGGTAGCTGGAATCGCCTTCGATGGTAAATAATTTCAATAGGGTTGAATGAATAGTATAGACAATGGCATTTCAAACGGTTATCATTCAACACAAATCGTGGTTCAACACACATACATGTTTTTCTATATTCGACACCGGTTTTTTTCAGCGTCTGTTCTTCCCGCAGCTGCACTTTTAGCACTCGGATTCTTACCGGAAAATTCAGATGTTCTGTCAGTTCTGATGTTGGTTATTGCAGTTGGTACACAGGCAGGAGGAACGTGTGGTTATTTGGTCAACCACTTCGACTTATCACCAAACTTCGCTGGAATTGTAATGGCAATTGGAAATACAGTAGCGAGCTTCGTTTCAATTTTTGCACCAGTTGTGGTACAATTCGTCGTTAGTGATGAGGTGAGTGAAATTATAATCATGGAATTCGTGAAATCACTTGTACACACGATCTCAACAGGATTGATTGTACATTGCATTTACGATCTTTATATTCTGATTTGTCGGGCGTGATATGGAGGCCACAAGAAACCAAAAATATTTATAACAATTTTTGTACGACGCTATGGAGTCATGAAATCAATATGTACGATTGTTATAAAAATCTCAAACTTGCTGATTTTCTATGACGGCGCAGAGAAATTCGATCACACTGTTGTATTGTTCCAAATCGAATTAGATATTGTTACTTTTTCGAAATTGAAACTCTGTTACTTTATTGAAACTCAAATACCTCATGATTCTCTGAGATTAGGAAGCACTCATTTCGCTGGTTGATTTCATGCCGGACCTCGAGTTACATCTGATAAACATTTTTGCAATAATCTTCAAAGAAGATACGCTTACGAGTGCTCCTTTCGATGAAACAACTGTGACAGCTCAACACAGACTGGAGGGACCACCTACATACCGGTGTCGGAATGGTTGCTCTACACCGATAACACAAAAGCCATCTATATTCATTCCGCCGTCACCCAAACACTGTCATACATTATCCACGTGTTGATAGAAACCACAATGGTGTATCTGTCCCATCTCATTGTCAAAATCTAGAGCAGTGGAAAAAGCACTCTCACACAAAGAAGCAGCCTTCTGAAACGCAAAACTGAAAATGAACCCAGTTTATTGACTCAGAAGTAATGGAGTCGAATGTTTTCTTTGGGAATACCCGTCATATTATTGTGACACCATAATCCCGAGTTCCTGTCATTATTGAGTGTGATTATTCCTGTTGCAGTTGATTACGTTTCTCAACATCAGCAGTGCTGTCTTGTAGTGCTATAGCAATTGTAATCGAAACATATTGTAGGTAGCTTTCGACTTCGAATGATAATGTGTTTTCAAATGATTCATAATAAGAATGTATTCCATGGAATTCCATTATTCTGTAGGTGAGGATTATGAAACGAAATCAAACTAAGAAAAAACTAGATGAAATGGTCGAGCGTATAGACCAAGATGGTTTCAGTAATGATAAAAATATAAATGAATCATTTCAAGACTCAGGAAGAAGTTATAGAGTATTTTGAAGTTGTGATAGTGATTCTTTGGGCTCGGTTTCTGATCGGAGGAAGTGACAGTATTTTCTAAAACGATGCAGGGGAAGATATAACTGAGAATATTTTCGATCTTGTTATAGCTGATGGGGACAATGAACAATTCACTAGAAATGAACAGAATCTAGTACACAAATACTTGATTTCACAGGGCAAGAGGGATTCAAAATGAATTTGCCCCCAATATGAAACCTCTCCTTTTTTCGACGACGATTTGATAGAACATAAATCAATGGAATTAATGCAGGAATGAAACAAATCGCTTCACCACTCAGTTTCACGAAATTGAAAAATTACTAAATCAGGTCCATTTCTTTTTATGAGATTTTGATAATGATTCAATTATTATATTGAAGAGTCATTCGTTGATCCCAAAATTTCAATGAAATGGAGCTTCCTGACAATTATGTAGTAGCAGGTTTAGAGGTTTTTTCTTCATTTTGGTAATGTTCATTCAGATGCAGGTATCAGAGCAATGGATGAAAAATAGTACTACATCAGCTCCATTTGTAGCATACAAAAGCTGCCTTTTTTTTATCGAAAATATTTCGACGGTAAAATTCACAAACAAACTTTTGGTGCCCCAATGTCTCATTTTGGCTTACTTTGACTTTTGAGATGTAGTCATTTATGTTCTCCTCTTTGAACTGCATTTTATGAAAAAAATAATATGATAACATTATTCTTGCTTTTCCTGCGGGATGAACTGAGGAGATAGTTGATATTCAATAGCTAGGTCCCGTACATCCAGTTTACGATAAAGTGTGCCATTCTTGGATACGAAATTCAATCGTACACTCGATAAGATCATCATCGATTGGTACAGACCCACTAGTTCGGGTATATACATGAATTACTTGTACCACAAAGATGACAATAAACTTAGTCAAGCAGATGAAACACTGAGTGCTCAGCATCTGTGACACTGCTTACCATGCCAGGAATTTTGGAATCTTGTACAACCTGTTCCACATACTTATGTAATCCTATATAGCACACAACAGAATCTATACAAATTAATATAAATAGCAGTAACAATGCTTTGGATGTTACAGGTGCAAATGTAGCAGTGCAAGTTGTCATTACCTTTTTCCCATCTCTTCCATCACCCATAAAATTCTAAAGAATTTTCAAACCTTTTTACAACATAAACATTGCAAATAAAACAGTATTAACAATAAATTATTTTTTTTATCATAGTCCAACAAGAAATTTCTTAAACATATCAGTGAAATTTTGTTTACTGTATCCCATACCCTAGTTGCAGCAGTAATTATATTGGTCAAATAAACAAACTTCTCGAAGACAGAATTTTTTCTCATGAGAGTGGCTGCAGATTGCGCCCAGGAAGATGTGCCTTCAGTAAATGTGGACACGGTCACATTATGAATTTTGGTTCGACCAAGATTTTTGCAAAGGGATCAAATAAATATAAAAAACTCATTCTGGAAAAAGTCTTCATCTCACAGTCGATCTCATGCATGAATAAAAGTTCTGATATCAAGAATCACAGTGGAATATATTCTTTTCTGCTTCAGTTGGATTATGGCAATTCAAATTTGAGAGACCAGTGCTCCCAAATGTTCATTTAATTCAATTCAACAGAACATATTCAAACAATTAATTCAAATCATACCGCCTTCAGCAAATATTGATAACAAGGTCTATCATATGCTCCCTTTTCAATTCAAAATTTCGCGGGCTCACTCTGAGGATGCCCCATCCTCCTCTTACTTTCGCAAAATTTGCTTAGTTCCGTATATTCATACAGGATGGAACTTCAACCTCACAGAGTCACAGATATCATTTCTTGTTAGCGTTCAACAATATGACGTCGTATGAATAAATTAAAAAAATTGCATGAATGAATTTCAAATTGTGTTTGC